>LR738712.1:200783257-200797780 GCA_902687465.1 Secale cereale
CCCTAATCGATCGACGTACCTCACAAGTTATGTCTCTCCTTTCTCTAACAAAGGACGATTGATCTTCCTATGTAGTTATGTCTGCTTACCACATCCATATCGCCCCTCATCATTCGTGCATGCCTCCTGACCCGTCTCTCACATGCACGTGCACAGACAGGCAGCCATCCCCTCTCTTATTGATATTGCAGGCGAGCCTTCCGGTTGTCTAGCAAGCCTATCCCACCATTTGTTAGAAGCAACTCCAATACCACCCCCTCCAACACTCTAGCTCTGTCTCTCTCCCAACCTTATTCCTCTCCTACACATATGCATGGATGCTGATCGATCTCCCTTAATACATGAGGTAGATTGATCTCCCTTAATACATGAGGTAGGCCTCTCTCCACCTCCACACATATACCAGCCATTGTACCTCTATAGTTTACTAGGCCTCCCTCCCCCCCCACCACACACTGATAGTCGATCGATGTAGGTAGGTATCCATGCCAAAGAGACAAACTGCATATGTCCCCTCTCACATTCTAATAGGCCATCCACTCTATATCTTTGACGTGGGCACACACAAATTCGATGGCACTCTTTATCGATCGCGCGTGCACACACACACACCATCCCTCTCTTCGATTCTATGGACACCTCAAGCCGATGATACCTCCACTCTCTTCTCGTGGATCGCCCCTCTATATATATGACATATCCAGGACTCTATTTCACACACATTGCATATGTTACATTTTTAATTGACCCCACCCCCCCCCAAAAAAAAAACTCTCACGAATCCACACACTATATCTCTCTACGTTTGTATCTCTCACACAACCCAACGTAGGTGGTGTACGTGTACAAGAAGAGAATAGGTGCACTGTGCATGTACTCACGCTTCGTGCCCAGCCACACCCGCGTGGGTACACAGTGGAGCTCATTTCTGTACGAAATGGCAGCCCACGTGCTAATTTGAACACGTGTAGCGGTTGGTTACCTACGGAGGTCGTGTACCATGCGTTCATGAAACAAAGTTCGGCTTGATGCATTGGCGCGTTATTTTTCAATAAAGTTATATCGCTCAATGGCACGTACACAGAATATAAAACAATTTTTATGGAGAAAAAGGTGGTTCGCTCCACTATATACAATAAAGTTATATCGCTCACTGCCTGGTTTCTCTCTCTTCAGAGTATCTCACACAAGGCTGCGGTGGCCTCTCTCTCTCTCTCTCTCTCTCTCTCTCTCTCTCTCTCTCTCTCACTGTTGGTCACTGATCCGGCCACATCCCGTCCGCTAGTGGTGAAAGGGAGGACATGCATCGTTTCTCCGTTCGAAGGCGCCGAGGCAGCACGTCCCGATCTGCGGTACACGCCATTCTCTCTAACCAAGCTCCGGCGTGGTAGGGCCTACGCCACCTGCTCGCTGCCGCAGTATGGGCAGATTTCGCCCGCTGCCACTCACCTAGTTACATCCCGACGACCTCCAGGTATCCCCTCCGGCCTTGCTCTACTGTCCGTCTTCCCACGTCGCTGCATGTGGATCTTTCATAGTTCTTTGCCCAAAACATAGCTTGTGCGGCGTACTTTCCATATTGCAATCTCGTCCTCACACCGTTTTAGACAAACACAATCGTGTTGTTACCTTCCTTTAGGACAAGGAATATGCTTCTTTTTTGTCGTCGCATGTGTCATCAACTGTTATTGGCCAGTAATTGTTTCCTTTCTACCTCTTTTTTGCAAACAGGGCTATCCATTTCACCTCGTTGCTATTGCGACCTTTTGGTGAACTGCACAAATCACTTTTTTCTTAAGGGTGTTTTGTGCAGTTCTACCAAAATGTCACACGGGCAACGCCTCTACATTTCAGTGCGACTGCACAAAGGGAGATTGGTTATGCACAAATCTTCTCCAACTAGTTAGTCTTAAGAGAGACTGCAAAGGTGACCGGCTTCTATTTGTGTGTTTATTGTTTCATCAGCAGTCCTCTATTATCGTAATCACACTTAATATCTTTGGAATAGGGACGCTCAGATCTATTTTAGTGGAACTGCACAAAATGATCAGAATGTTGCATGCTCCAGACAGCTACTTTTTTTCCCAACATGCCTTGTTGATTTAGACAGAGCTGGGGGGACATTGTTGCCAATGAAAGCATGTATCAATTTTAATTTAACACCTTCTCACAACTTTGTCTTCAATTGTGATGTAAATATTAGCTCTGATTAGCAAAGAAGTTAGTTTTTTATTGTTTCCGAAAAAGCATCGATGGCAAGACACACGAAACAAAAGCTGAAAGCTCACACCATTGTACAATTTCATGTCGCTGGGAAATTATTTGTATAGTACGTAAATTATGTAAACAAATGCTGGAAGCTTGATAGGATTGCTAGAAGCCTCTTCGGCATCCGGGTCCATGTGCCATGCACAAAATTATACTCCTTCGTTCCTAAATATTTGTCTTTTTACAAATTTCAAATGGGCATATTTTAGAGTGTAGATTCACTCATTTTGCTTCGTATGTGTACTCCCTCCATTCCTAAATATTTGTCTTTCTAGAGATTTCAACAAGTGACTACATACGGAGCAAAATGAGTGAAACTACACTCTGTAATATGTCTATATACATCCATATGTAGTAGTCCATTTGAATCTCTAAAAAGATAAATATTTGAGTAGTAACTCATTGAAATCTATAGAAAGACAAATACTCCGGAGTATATTTAAGAACAGAGGGGGTAGTGCACAGCCGCATGGGAGACTCAGACCGGTCGTTACGCTGCATTAATAGTGAGTAATGAGCAGTCAAATCATAAGCCACACCTTTCCCACTGTAAGTTCCTCGGAAGAAGCAACCATCAATACGCTCTTCTTTGAATCCGCTCATACTACTCCATCCGTCACTATTTATAGAGCGCGCTTCAGAAAAATAGAAAATCTCTGGGACCAAGGCGACTAGCGAACGGCCTGAAAACTAGCATTGGTAGTTATAGCACGGCGTCTATTACTAGAGGAAATAATGCGTACACACATGCATGCAGTACTTCCACCCCGTGTACACACATGCATGCAGTACTTCCACCCCGTGTACACACATGCATGCACTTACTCCACTCCGTAGTACTACATCGAGAGAAAATTGCGGTTACCACGCCCTAATTAATTGAGCATTAAACCAAACACGTCTATAGTCTCTCTGGTGGTGGAAATGCATTGAGGGAAATGCATCATAATGAAGCGCGCCCTGTAAACTGTGACGGAGGGAGGAGTAGTATGGAGGTGCAAAACCAAGTACGCGTACGTCCAGTCGGTCAACGCACCTCCTCTTGGCATATCACTGACATGTGGGACTGGAGTGTGAGCAAACTGTTCTCAATTGACGGCAAAATGGCCAACCCGACGTTCCGTGAGAGAGACGAGGAGTGAGAACACACAGACGGGCTCGCACGGAGGCCAAGATATATTCGAGCATGGTTGATTGATATCATCATTACATGTTGGCTACAATTTCCGCCCTTCTCCGGAATAAATGTGTACTTTATCAGAGATTAAAAAAAATAAGAGTACAGAGGCTCCACCATGCGGTTCTAGTAGTAGTACTACTCGTACTACTAAACCTTGTGCTTGGCTCTTCGCCTCTTCGTGAAGTCGAACAATGATGGTACTCTGCATGTTTGGTACTACAGTGTATGCCTCTGGTAATCTGACACCGAATGAACTGATGCATGTCCACCTCCTGGGCGAGGGTATGTTGCATTAGTCAAAAGGCGTAAGCGAGCTTCACCTTGTCCTACAAGCTTCTCCTCATTCTGCGAGTTGACGGGACACACCAGCAAGTAGTGCTAGTCCATACTCCCTCCTTTCCGGTTAATATGGCTTAATCTTTTTTTGCGGGTAAATGAGAAAGCTTTATTCATATATAAGCATTCTTAGGACGATCAGCCAAGACACTGGTCACTATGAAGCGAGGGACCCTGCAAAAAAAGAAGTAGGAAGCGAGGTGTTTCATCAAGCCAGCTCTCGCCCCATTCAAAGTGCAGCAAGCACTACTAGGAAAAGGGCTATAGATGATATGGCCACTAATGGCGCACCAGACATGTGGTGCGCCATTAGTATATTCTAATGGTGCACCATGTGTTGGTGCGCCATTAGTGTCCAAATACTAATGGCGCACCAGACATTCGGTGCGCCATTAGTAACAACTTATTTTTTTTATTTTTACAGACATACTAATGGCGCACGATGGCACAGTGCACCATTACTAGTTTAACTAGTAAGGGCGCACCTCCAACTCAGTGCGTCAGTACTAATTTTTTTTTGCAAAACTACTAATGGCGCACCTCTCAGTAATGCGCCATTAGTAACACTGGTTACTAATGGCGCATTTGTAATGCCCAGGATGGGACTATACCTCCTACGTGTCGAGGCACGACTTAAAGGTATAAGCCCATTCTGGAATGATCTCAAGTTCGGTATCTTTGCATCTCATGTAAAAATGGGGATGAAAAACAAAAGAGATAGTTGGCCTACACTCGCCACATCACACAATTCATTACATAGCAAATCATCATCCAAATAACATCACAACCCATCTACGGGTGAAGATCCAAATGAAAGATACCAAACATACATGAAGCCACAGGTCCGAATCGCCCCTAGTAGAAACCACTACTGATCATCGGGATAGTGCACATAGTAACGGCTACGTTCCTCATCGTACTCCCAGTATAGCTCTGTGCCGTCACCTGAATAGTTCACCATGGTACCTGCATCTGGTGTGGTGTAGAATCTGTGAGCCACAGAGGACTCAGCAATCCCGTTCCCGGGTAACACAACTATCTAAGCCTTGGGTGTGGAACAAGGCTGAAGAAAGAATAAAAGGTTGCAGCAGCACTAGCACTAACTTACGTAATAAGGGCGAGAAGAGAAGTGCCACGAGCGACAAGGTGATCACGAAGTGATCCTATCTAAGCACGTCAAACATAACCCCACCGTGTTCACTTCCCGAACCCCTTTCGGAAAATGACCATCACGGTACTCACGCTGGTAGTGTGTTCTGAACATGGTGTCAAGTTTTCTACAACCGGATAATAACAAATTCCCATCTGCCACATAACCGCGGGCACGGCTTTCAAAAGTTTAAAACCCTGCAGGGGTGTTCCAACTTGGCCCATTACAAGCCCACGATCCGCGGAGTCGCAACTCCAAGGTGGGAAGGCCCGAGTATTCTCGGAATCCCGTGCTCAAGATACTCCGACTAAGGTAAGACTAATCCAGCAAATCCTCCCAGCGTGCCGACACCCTGACAGTAGCTGCGCGTATCTAGTCTCAGGCCACGACTGGATGAGACGTCCTACAGGTGTATACCATTCCTCGAGTTTCCTCGTGGTGGCCTCGCAGTCCGCTCAGTTCGGACCAACACTCATGTGGAGCACTGGCCCGGAGTTGTTGATTAAGAACTCGGGTTTGCAAAGCCCTATGCAAGTTTTTAGTTATTAGGCAAATAGTACCAATGTTGGGACTTGCTGGAAAAGACTTAGCGCTAAGCGGTTTATCGAGGGGGTCCCATAACCCCAACCGTGTGAGCAACGCAAAATCAAGGAATATAACAACGGTTTATACGGTTCCTAGGGCGGCATGAGTGGAACAAATCACCAAGCAAGAGGCTTAGCCTTCCACCCATTACCAATATATAGATGATTTCGTTAAGAGTTTATATAGTGTGATATCCCAACAAGCTTCAACATGAAGCAAGAATCTTCAAATCTTCTCCTACAACTAGCAATGCTATAAGCGGGGTTGAGCGAAGCCTACGTAGCCAATCAAAGGCTTGCATAGGTAGGGTGGTTAGACAGATTCATGGTTACAATAGGAGGCTGACAGGAAAACATGGGCATCGAGGCAAAAAGCTAAAGAGTGAGACTTCTAGCAATAGGTAAAGATAGTAATGATATCTGGGTCAGGTCATCTTGCCTGTCGAGTCGTCGATGGGATCGTAAGACGGCTCCTCGTTCTCAACCTCGGTAGTAACCTCGTTCTCGTACTCGGTCTCGGCTTCCTGCTCTACTCAACACAAGAACACACCAGGCACGAAATCACACAAGGTGCAATGCGCAAACTACAGGATGCATGGCTGATGCACTAAGGAAGCACTGAAGATGCACGTAGGATGCACAACATGACAACGTAGGAAGCACTGAGAAACAGCACAAGAAACATGACAACATGCTCAAGCAAGTAGGATGCAAGACAAGTCTATTTAGGATGCAAAATAAGGCAAGGTAGGAAGCACAGAGAAACAACACAAGAAACAGCAGGTTTAAATGAGGCCGGAAACTAATTAAGACAAATCCGGTAAGTCCTCATATGCCTAGTTTGAAATTAGTCCAGATCTGCACAAACCTTGAGTTAAAGTTATTAAACAGCAAGTTTCATATAAAGTTTGTTTAAAACGGAGCTACGGTCTAGAAGATATGATCAAAACAAGATAAGCATGGCAACGGTGCAAGAAGCACCCAAACATCAAGCAAACATACTCCAAACATGTTAACAAGATGATATTATGAATATACATGCAAAATCACACAAGTTTCATATAGGACTTGATCAACGGAGCAACGGCCTTAAAGATACTCCCGAAACAAGAAACAATGCAAAGCTGAAATTAACAGCCACATAGCAACTTCGGAGCAAGAAATATATACTCTACAGCACTCAAACATGGTGACAAGAAGCATGGACATGAAGTAGACATATCCTACAGCAAACAACTCCATTGGAGCAACTCCATATGAGGCATGGATAAATAGCAACAAGCTACAACATTTTGATCATGACAATAAAAACCTGACAGCAATATTTTATAGCAACTTGGGAGCAAGAGTTAATATGCTATAGCAACCCAAATGAGCATGTGAGGGCATGGATGGATAGACAACAACATATACAACAAGTAATGATCAATGGCCACCCCAAAACTAACATGGATTTGCCTAGAACATCAAGCAAACATAGCATGCGGATATTACAGATTCCAGACTTAGTGAAATTTAACTGTGTTAAAACAACAATATTATTATGGCATGTTTGTGAGCATGTTTAAGTTACCTCAAAGCATATCATGGCAAGTGGCTTGCACCACAGCAAAGAACACATGATGGGGAATCCAAAACGTATAAGCAAGCAACATGGGGACACTCACATCAATAGCAACGAGCTCCTCAACTAGGCATCTCGTAACAAGTTATAAAAGCTAACATCCACATGCACTTTTGCAACAGAGATAAACATGGCAATATGAACTCTAACATGCAAGCTAAAGCAACCAACATGTAGAGCATCTCATGATGAACATTTGGACATATCATTTGCTTCATTTCGATAAACATGCACCAAGTTATCACATTTCAAACATGGCATGAAAATAACTAATATCAGCAGTTTATATCATATAGCACTCTTGTCATGAACATTAAGACATCTAGATGGACTCAAACATGCATGACACAATGGAACAAAACATAGTACATGTCACCACGATCATTTTGACATATTATATGCACAAAATGGACATGCACACAAAACGTTATAGCCTTCACAATAATGCATCACACAACTAAAATGCAAAAAGACTTAGTAAAAAAACAAGGGGTCACAGGGTCAACCTCACTGGAACGGTCAACGCGGGCGCGGGCGGTCAACGGAGCGGGTCGCGGGTCCGCGGGTCGCGGGCGCGGCCCGTTAGGGTTTCCCGCTGGAACGGCTGCTCAGATCCGATCGGATCGAGCCCGGGCGGCGGCGGCTGGCTTCGATCGGGCCGACGGCGCGAGGACCTGCGGTGGCCGGCGTTCGGCCCAGCGGCGGCCCTCCCGGCGGCGGCCGGAGACCTGACGGGCGGCGCCGGCGGCGATCTTCAAGGGCGGCGGGGCGAGGTCCTCCGGGCGGCGAGGCGGCGGGGTACAGCAAGCTGGGCGAGGCCGGCGGCGACCTGGCGAGGGCCGGTGGTGGAGAGCTTCGGTGGCGGAGCACTGCAGCCGGCGGCGGCGCCCGGCGAGGCAACCGGCGGCGGAGAACGAAGGCGTCGGGGCGGAGAGGCCCGGAAGAAGGCGGCGGCGGGCCCGCGCTGGGCCTGCGGGCCGGCGCGGGGGGTGAGCGGCGGCGGGACAGGTGTCGCACGCAGATTGGTCCGGCCGTCGGCTGGACGTGTCCGCCGGCGGTCGGACGTGTCCTGCTCGGGGGTGGAGGTTGGATCTAGGGTTTTGGACGAAAATTTGGACGGGGGAGACGTTTTTATAGGCACAAGGAGCTAGGAGACTCCAAATGGGGAGCGGTTTTCGGCCACGCGATCACAATTCAACGACCGAGATGATGGATAGGGCTGTGCTGGGTTGTTATGTTGGGAAACGTTGCATGGGAAACAAAAAAATTTCCTACGTTCACTAAGATCAATCTAGGAGATGCATCTACGAGGGGAGAGTTAGATCCACATACCCTTGTAGATCGCTAAGCGGAAGCGTTCAAGAACGCGGTTGATGGAGTCGTACTCGCCGCGATTCAGATCGCCGAAGATCCTAGCACCGAAGCAATGGTGCCTCCGCGTTCTTCACACGTACAGCTCGGGGACGTCTCCTCCTTCTTGATCCAGCAAGGGGGAAGGAGAGGTTGATGGAGACACCGGCAGCACGACGGCGTGGTGGAGATGGTGGTGGAGGATTCCAGCAGGGCTTCGCCAAGCACCGCGGGAAAACGAAGATTGTTGTGGGAGAGGGAGGGCAACACCGAGGCACGAACGTGTGTGGCTGCCCTCCCTCTGCCTCTCTTTATATAGGGGGAGTAGAGGGGAGGGGGCGCCCTAGGGTTTACCCCTAGGGGCGGCGGCCAAGTGGAGATGGGGGGGGCGGCGGCCAGGGCTGCGCCAGGGTTAGGGCTCCCCCCCCCCCAGGTGCCTTGCCCCCCAAGCTAGGGGGTGCGGCAGCCCTAGGAGGGGCCAGCCCCCTTTGCGCATGAGGAGAGGGCCCAGGGGGGGCGCACAGCCCTATGAGGGCTGTTGTGTCCCCCCTTTGTGGCCCATTAGGCCCGAAACTCCTTCCGGGACCCCGAAACCCCTTTCGGTCATCCGCCGTCTTCCCGATACTCCCCGGAACACTTTCGGACTCCGAAACCTTTCATCCTATATATCAATCTTCGTCTCTGGACCATTCCGGAGACCCTCGTCACGTCCGGGATCTCATCCGGGACTCCGAACAACCTTCGGTAACCATGCACTGTTCTCACTAACAACCCTAGCGTCACTGAACCTTAAGTGTGTAGACCCTGCGGGTTCGGAAACTATGCAGACATGACCGAGACACTCCCAGGTCAATAACCAATAGCGGGATCTGGATACCCATATTGGTTCCCACACGTTTCTCGATGATCTCATCGGATGAACCACGATGTCAAGGATTCAGGCAATCCCGTATACAGTTCCCTTTGTCTCGTCGGTATGTTACTTGCCCGAGATTCGATCGTCGGTATCTCTATACCTAGTTCAATCTCGTTACCGGCAAGTCTCTTTACTCGTTGCCGTAATACATAATCCCGTGACTAACTACTTAGTCACTTTGAGCTCATTGAGATGATGTATTACCGAGTGGGCCCGGAGATACCTCTCCGTCACACGGAGTGACAAATCCCAGTCTCGATCCATGTCAACTCAACAGACACCTTTGGAGATACCTGTAGAGTACCTTTATAGTCACCCAGTTACGTTGCGACGTTTGGCACACACAAAGCACTCCTACGGTGTCAGTGAGTTACATGATCTTATGGTCATAGGAACTTATACTTGACATGCAGAAAACTATAGCGATAACTGATACGATCAAAAGCTATGTTTAACGTTTGGGTCTCGTCCATCACATCATTCTCCTAATGATGTGATCCCGTTATCAAATGACAACTCATGTCTATGACCTGGAAACCGCGGTCATCTTTGATCAACGAGCTAGTCCTGAAGAGGCTTACTAGGGACACAAAGTTTGTCTATTTATCCACACATGTATATGAGTTTCCAATCAATACAATTATAGCATGGATAATAAACGATTATCATGAACAAGGAAATATAATAATAACTCTTTTATTATTGCCTCTAGGGCATATTTCCAACAGTCTCCCACTTGCACTAGAGTCAATATTCTAGCATTACAAGGTAATGAATCTAACACCCATAGAGTCTTGGTGTTGATCATGCTTAGCCCGTGGAAGAGGCTTAGTCAACGGATCTGCAACATTCAAATCCGTGTGTACTTTGCAAATGCTTATGTCCTCCTCCTTGACTGAATCGCGGATGGAATTGAAGCGTCGCTTTATGTGTCTGGTCCTCTTGTGAAACCTTGGTTCCTTGGCTAGAGCAATGGCACCAGTGTTGTCACAGAACAGAGTCATTGGGTTTAGTGCACTAGGCACAACTCCAAGATCTGTCATGAACTCCTTCATCCAGACACCTTCCTTTGCCGCCTCCGAGGCAGCTAAGTACTCCGCTTCGCATGTAGAATCGGCTACCACGCTCTGCTTGGAACTGCACCAACTTACCGCTCCCCCGTTGAGAATATATACGTATCCGGTTTGAGACTTAGAGTCATCCGGATCAGTGTCAAAACTTGCATCGACGTAACCCTTTAGGACGAGCTCTTGATCACCTCCATAAACGAGAAACATTTCCTTAGTCCTTTTCAGGTACTTTAGGATATTCTTGACCGCTGTCCAGTGATCCATACCAGGATTACTTTGAAACCTTCCGGCCATACTTATGGCAAGGCTGACATCTGGTCTTGTGCACAGCATTGCATACATGATAGAGCCTATGGCTGAAGCATAGGGGACGACACTCATCTTTTCTCTATCTTCCGCAGTCACTGGGCATTGAGTCTTACTCAACTTTGTACCTTGCAATACCGGCAAGAACCCCTTCTTGGATTGATCCATTTTGAACTTCTTCAAAACTTTATCAAGGTATGTACTTTGTGAAAGTCCTATCAACCGTCTTGATCTATCTCTATAGATCTTGATGCCCAATATGAAAGCAGCTTCACCGAGATCCTTCATCGAAAAACTCTTGTTCAAATACCCCTTCACGCTATCCAAAAATTCTATATTGTTTCCAATCAGCAATATGTCATCCACATATAATATTAGAAACGCTATAGAGCTCCCACTCACTTTCTTGTAAATACAAGCTTCATTGTAAACTTGTACAAACCCAAACGCTTTGATCACCTCATCAAAGCGAAGATTCCAACTCCGAGATGCTTGCACCAGCCCATAAATGGAACGCTGGAGCTTGCATACTTTGTCAGCATTCTCTGGATCGACAAAACCTTCCGGTTGTATCATATACAACTCTTCCTTAAGAAAACCGTTAAGGAACGCTGTTTTGACATCCATCTGCCAAATTTCATAATCGAAATATGCAGCTATCGCTAACATGATTCGGACGGATTTAAGCATCGCTACGGGTGAGAAAGTCTCATCGTAGTCAATTCCTTGAACTTGTGAAAAACCCTTTGCCACAAGTCGAGCTTTATACACGGTGACATTACCGTCAGCGTCCATCTTCCTCTTAAAAATCCATTTATTCTGAATGGCCTTCCGCCCTTCAGGTAATACTTCCAAAGTCCATACTTTGTTTTCATACATGGATCCCATCTCGGATTTCATGGCCTCTAACCATTTGTCGGAATCCGGGCCCACCATCGCTTCTCCATAGCTCGTAGGTTCACCGTTGTCTAACAACATGACCTCCAAGACAGGGTTACCATACCACTCAGGTGCAGTGCATACCCTTGTCGACCTACGAGGTTCGGTAGTAACTTGATCAGAAGCTTCTTGATCATCATCATTGGCTTCCTCTTCAACCGCTGCAGGCTCCACAAAAACATCTTTCTGTGCTGCGCAACTCTCTGGTTGAAGCAGAGGTTCAATAACCTCATCAAGTTCTACCTTCCTCCCACTCAATTCTTTCGAGAGAAACTCTTTCTCGAGAAAAGACCCGTTCTTAGCGACAAACACTTTGCCTTCGGATCTGAGATAGAAGGTGTACCCAACAGTTTCTTTTGGGTATCCTATGAAGACACATTTGTCCGCTTTGGGTTCGAGCTTTTCTGGCTGAAGCCTTTTGACATAAGCATCGCAACCCCAAACCTTGAGAAAAGACAACTTAGGTTTCTTACCAAACCATAGTTCATACGGTGTTGTCTCAACGGACTTAGATGGAGCCCTATTTAAAGTGAATGCAGCTGTCTCTAACGCATATCCCCAGAACGATAGTGGCAAATCGGCAAGAGACATCATAGAACGCACCATATCTAATAGGGTTCGATTACGACGTTCGGACACACCATTACGCTGTGGTGTTCCAGGTGGCGTCAACTGTGAAACAATTCCACATTTTCCTAAGTGATTGCCAAACTCATAACTCAGATATTCTCCCCCTCGATCAGATCGTAGGAACTTGATTTTCTTGTTACGATGATTTTCAACTTCACTCTGAAATTGCTTGAACTTTTCAAAAGTTTCAGACTTATGCTTCATTAAGTAAATATACCCATATCTACTTAAGTCGTCAGTGAAGGTGAGAAAATAACGATATCCACCGCGCGCCGCGACACTCATCGGACCACACACATCAGTATGTATGATTTCCAATAAGTCACTTGCCCGTTCCATTGTCCCTGAAAACGGGGTCCTCGTCATCTTGCCCATGAGGCACGGCTCGCATGTGTCAAGTGATTCAAAATCAAGAGACTCCAAAAGTCCATCAGCATGGAGCTTCCTCATGCGTTTCATGCCGATATGACCCAGACGGCAGTGCCACAAGAAAGTGGTATTATCATTATCAACTCTACATCTTTTGGCATCAATGTTATGAACATGTGTATCATCACTATCGAGATTCAATAAGAATAAACCCCTTACTTCGGGTGCATGACCATAAAAGATATTACCCATATAAATAGAACAACCTTTATTCTCTGATTTAAATGAGTAACCGTCTCGCATCAAACAAGATCCAGATATAATGTTCATGCTTAACGCAGGCACTAAATAACAATTATTCAGGTTCATAACTAATCCCGATGGTAATCGAAGAGCGAGCGTGCCGACGGCGATCACATCAACCTTGGAACCATTTCCCACGCGCATCGTCACTTCGTCCTTCGCCAGCCTCCGTTTATTCCGCAGTTCCTGTTTAGAGTTGCAAATGTGAGCAACCGAACCGGTATCAAATACCCAGGCACTACAACCAGAGTTGGTAAGGTACACATCAATAACATGTATATCACATATACCTTGCTTGTTGTTGTTGTTGGCCCCCTTCTTGTCTGCCAGATACTTGGGGCAGTTCCGCTTCCAGTGGTCGTTCCCCTTGCAATAGAAACACTCAGTCTCTGGCTTGGGCCCAGCCTTGGGTTTCTTCACTGGATGAGCAACTGCCTTGCCACCCTTCTTAGAGTTACCCTTCTTGCCCTTGCCATCTTTCTTGAAACTGGTGGTTTTATTGACCATCAACACTTGATACTCCTTCTGGATGTCTGCCTCAGCGACTTTCAGCATCGAAAACAGCTCGGCGATGGTTTTGTTCATCCCTTGCATGTTATACTGCTGTACGAAGCTCTTGTAGCTAGGCGAGAGTGACTGGAGAATTCTGTCAATGATAGCCTCATCCGGGAACACAAGTCCCAGATCAGCTATGCGGGTATAGTACCCAGACATCTTCAGTCAGTGCTCACTGACAGACGAATTCTCCTCCATCTTGCAAGCAAAGAATTTATCGGTGGTCTCATACCTCTCGATCTTGGCATTCTTTTCAAAGATGAACTTCAACTCCTGGAACATCTCATATGCTCCATGACGTTCAAAACGCCTTTGAAGTCCTCCTTCCAAGCTATACAATATGGCACACTGCACTATTGAGTAGTCATCCGAACGCGACTGCCAGGCGTTCATAACGTCCGCAGAGGCCTGAGGAGCGGGGGGTTCACCTAGCGGTGCATTTAAGACATAAACCTTTTGGGCAGCTGTGAGGATGATCCTCAGATTGCGGAGCCAGTCCACAAAGTTGCTCCCATCATCTTTCAGTTTAGCTTTCTCTATGAACTCATTAAAATTCAGGGGAGCTACTGCGCGAGCCATCTACAACAAAAGATTTGCAAAGACATTTTAGACTATTGTTCATGATAAGTGAGTTATTACCTAATCAAATTATTTATAACTCCCACTCAAATTGACATCCCTCTGGTCATTCGAGCGTGACATGATCCAGATTCACCAACCCAAGTCCGATCATCACGTGAGATGAGGTGGTGTCAATGGTGAACATCTACATGTTGATCATATCTACTATATGACTCATGCTCGACCTTTCGATCTTCCGTGTTCCGAGGCCATGTCTGTACATGCTAGGCTCGTCAAGTCTAACCCGAGTGTTCTGCATGTGCAAAACTGGCTTGCACCCGTTGTATGCGAACGTAGAGTCTATCACACCCGATCATCACGT
>LR738712.1:200799032-200813942 GCA_902687465.1 Secale cereale
CCCCCCCCCAGGTGCCTTGCCCCCCAAGCTAGGGGGTGCGGCAGCCCTAGGAGGGGCCAGCCCCCCTTGCGCATGAGGAGAGGGCCCAGGGGGGGGGGGCGCACAGCCCTATGAGGGCTGTTGTGTCCCCCCTTTGTGGCCCATTAGGCCCGAAACTCCTTCCGGGACCCCGAAACCCCTTTCGGTCATCCGCCGTCTTCCCGATACTCCCCGGAACACTTCCGGACTCCGAAACCTTTCATCCTATATATCAATCTTCGTCTCCGGACCATTCCGGAGACCCTCGTCACGTCCGGGATCTCATCCGGGACTCCGAACAACCTTCGGTAACCATGCACTGTTCTCACTAACAACCCTAGCGTCACCGAACCTTAAGTGTGTAGACCCTGCGGGTTCGGAAACTATGCAAACATGACCGAGACACTCCCAGGTCAATAACCAATAGCGGGATCTGGATACCCATATTGGTTCCCACACGTTTCTCGATGATCTCATCGGATGAACCACGATGTCAAGGATTCAGGCAATCCCGTATACAGTTCCCTTTGTCTCGTCGGTATGTTACTTGCCCGAGATTCGATCGTCGGTATCTCTATACCTAGTTCAATCTCGTTACCGGCAAGTCTCTTTACTCGTTGCCGTAATACATAATCCCGTGACTAACTACTTAGTCACTTTGAGCTCATTGAGATGATGTATTATCGAGTGGGCCCGGAGATACATCTCCGTCACACGGAGTGACAAATCCCAGTCTCGATCCATGTCAACTCAACAGACACCTTCGGAGATACCTGTAGAGTACCTTTATAGTCACCCAGTTACGTTGCGACGTTTGGCACACACAAAGCACTCCTACGGTGTCAGTGAGTTACATGATCTCATGGTCATAGGAACTTATACTTGACATGCAGAAAACTATAGCGATAACTGATACGATCAAAAGCTATGTTTAACATTTGGGTCTCGTCCATCACATCATTCTCCTAATGATGTGATCCCATTATCAAATGACAACTCATGTCTATGACCTGGAAACCGCGGTCATCTTTGATCAACGAGCTAGTCCTGAAGAGGCTTACTAGGGACACAAAGTTTGTCTATTTATCCACACATGTATATGAGTTTCCAATCAATACAATTATAGCATGGATAATAAACGATTATCATGAACAAGGAAATATAATAATAAGTCTTTTATTATTGCCTCTAGGGCATATTTCCAACATGTTAGGCTGTTGTGGAGGGGGTCTTGGGCCTAAAAGAGGATGTACTTTTAGCCCACGAGGTTACCCGTTGGAGTACCAAACGAACTCCAAACGCGACGAAACTTGACAGGCGGGTTACACGTATCGAAACAACATCGCACGACAAGTCTCACGCCAAACCGGAAACGTTACACGGCCAAACACGAAAGAAGGACTTGGGGATGCCACGGGCACGTGTGAGAGCGTCGGAACTCGAAACGGACAACAGGAAGAGACGAGTGGGGCCGGATCCAAACGACAACACAAATGCAATGCAATGCACATGACAACATGACAAGGATGAAATGCACACACGCACACGACAAAATGACGAAACCCAAAAAGACGAAGAACTCGGAATGGAACTGATGAAGCCAAAGTTTATATATTTCCATATTGGGAAAGTGTTACATCCGGGGCATTACAAACTCTCCTCTACAACGAAAAGATCTCGTCCCGAGATCTAGGACTGGAAGAAGGATGGGTACTCGGAACGAAGGTGATCTTCTCGTTCCCACGTAGCTTCTCGGTCGGTATGGTGTGACCACTTAACTTTCAAGAACTTGATTGACTTGTTGCGCGTCTTGCGCTCGGTTTCTTCGAGAATAGCAACGGGATGCTCTCGGTAAGACAAGTCTTGTTGAAGATCAATCTCCTCAAACGGAATGGTGCGTTCAGGTGTCTTGAAGCACTTGCGGAGTTGAGACACGTGAAACACATCATGAACATTAGCGAAGATGGAAGGGAGCTCAAGTTGATAAGCTAGATCGCCTCTTTTGCCAAGGATCTTGAAAGGGCCCACGTATCTAGGAGCAAGCTTTCCTTTGATACCGAATCTTTGGGTTCCTTTCATAGGAGAAACACGGAGGTAGACATGTTCACCAATGTTGAAGGCCAAATCACGATGCTTGCCGTCATAGTAGCTCTTCTGACGCGACTGAGCGGCCTTGAGATTCTCACGTATGACTTTGCACATTTCTTCGGCTTCTGAGATCAAGTCATTGCCAAGAAGTTGAGGTTCACCAGTCTCGGACCAGTTGAGAGGAGTACGACATTTTCTGCCATAGAGAATTTCAAACGGAGCTTTGCCGGCACTTGCTTGGAAGCTGTTGTTGTAAGAGAACTTGGCAAATGGGAGGCAATCTTCCCACTTCATGCCAAAAGATATGACACAAGCTCTGAGCATGTCTTCTAGAATCTGATTCACTCTCTCGACTTGACCACTAGTCTGAGGGTGAAATGCAGTGCTGAAACGGATCTTAGTGCCCATGGCAGACTGAAAGGAGTCCCAGAACTTGGATGTGAACAAACTTGCACGGTTAGGACACAATTCGGTAAGTGTACAACTATGCCAGTTGAGTTGCATTGATGGATTCTTTGACTGGAAGGAAGTGAGGGACTTTGGTCAGCTTGTCAATCACCACAAAGATAGAATCATTCCCCTTCTTGGACTTGGGAAACCCAGTTACGAAATCCATTTCAATGTGGTCGAATTTCCACTCGGGGATAGGAAGAGGTTGGAGAAGACCGGCTGGACGTTGATGCTCTGCCTTCACTCTTCTGCAGACATCACATTCATTCACGAATTGGGCAATCTCCTTTTTCACGCGAGTCCACCAGTAAGATTGCTTGAGGTCTTGGTACATCTTGGAACTTCCAGGATGAATCGAAAGGAGGGAGTCATGTGCTTCGTTCATTATGAGCTTCCTGAGATCACCCTTGGGAACCACAAGTCTATCCTCAAAGAACAAGGTATCTTTCTCATCAACGCGATAGCACTTGTATTTGGGAGTACCCTTTGCAATACCATGTTTCACTTTCTGCACCATAGCATGACTGAGTTGGGCCTCACGGATCTGATCTTCCAAGGTAGGAGCAACTTGAAGATTTACAAGAAAGCCTTGCGAAACAACTTGGAGGTTGAGCTTTATGAATGCTTCACAAACCTCAGGCTGAAACGGCTTGATAAGGAGACTGTTGCAATATGCCTTTCTGCTCAAGGCATCTGCAATGACATTGGCCTTGCCAGGAGTGTATTCGATGCTTGGATCATACTCTTGGATCATCTCAACCCAACGAGTCTGGCGAAGGTTCAGGTTCGGCTGTGTGAAGATGTACTTCAAGCTCTTGTGATCGGTGAAGATGTCGACTTTTCTGCCCAACAGAAGGTGTCTCCACGTGATCAAGGCGTGTACCACAGCTGCTAGCTCGAGATCATGTGTGGGGTAGTTCTTCTCACTTGGCTTCAATTGACGAGAGGTGTATGCCACAATTTTCTTGTCCTGCATTAGCACACCACCAAGTCCTTGAAGAGAAGCATCATAGAATACTTCGTAGGGCTTGGACTCATCTGGAGGAGTAAGAACTGGAGCAGAGATGAGCTTTTCTTCGAGAGTTTTGAATTCCACATCACAATCCGGACACCAGTTGTACTTGACATTCTTCTGCAGCAAGTTGGAGAGAGGCTTGGCAATCTTGGAGAAGTTCTCAACGAACCTTCTGCAATAGCTAGCAAGACCAAGGAAGCTTCGGAGTTGCTTGATGTTCTAAGGAGGTTCCCAGTTGACAATGGCTTCAACTTTCTCGGGGTTGACCGCAATACAGTCAGCGAAGATGATATGGCCCAGATACAAGACCTTATCGAGCCAGAATTCGCACTTGGAGAACTTGGCATAGAACTTATGTTCACGAAGTCCATCGAGAACCAGACGGAGGTGCTTTTCGTGATCCTCTTCATTCTTGGATAATACCAAGATGTCATCCAGATACACAAACACAAATTCGTTGGTGTAGGGGTTGAAAATGTAGTGCATCATTCTTGAGAAGGTAGGTGGAGCATTAGCGAGGCCAAAAGACATGACTGTATATTCATATGAGCCGTAGCTCGTTCTGAAGGCAGTCTTGTGGATATCTTCTTCACGAATGCGAATTTGGTGATAACCCATCTGGAGATCGAGCTTAGAGAACACTTTTGCTCCTTTGAGCTGCTCGAACAGTTCATTGATGTTGGGGAGCGGATACTTGTTCTTTATTGTCTTCTTGTTCAATGGCCAGTAATCAACGCAAAGGCGCTTCGTGCCGTCCTTCTTCTTGACAAATAAGACACCACAGCCCCAAGGAGACGTGCTAGGCCTGATTAGACCCATACGCTCTTGGTCATCAAGCTATTTCTTCAACTCCTTCAACTCTTCAGGGGAGACCGTATACGGACACCGACATGCTGGCTCAGTACCTGGCTCGAGTTCAATGACAAATTCAACTTGATGATGCGGAGGCATGCCTGGAAGTTCTTCAGGGAAAACCTCTTCGTATTCGTTGACCACCGGAATTTGAGATATCGCATTAATCTCGCCCTTGTCATCGAGAGAGAATAGCCTGATTGTGTTATCTCGAGAGGCGAAGATAATCACGTCTTCGTTAGGATGAGTAATCTTGACTTCCTTATTTGCACAATCAATGTGAGCATCATGCTGAGAAAGCCAATCCATCCCAAGAATGAGATCAATGTCAGAATTGCCGAGAACAACCGGAGAAGCCAGAAAGCGGTAATCACCCATGCGAATAGATACATCCGGAGCATATAATCTAGAAGTCATGCATTTGCCCGGAGAAATAATTTGTAACTCCTTTGGCAAGGCCACTGTGCCCACATTGTGCTTGGATGCAAATGGAAATGACATGAAGGAATGTGATGCACCAGAATCAAACAACACTTTAGCAGGTTTAAGATTGACTGGAAGGTTACCAAGTATCACATCTGAAGAATTTTCTGCTTGAGCTGCATTCATCAGATTCACTCTTGTTTGCTTGGGATTGTGCTTGACAATAGCAGTACTGACAGGTGGAGGAGGCAGAAGGCGCCTTGGGTTGGTGCACTTGTTGGAATAATGACCCTTCAGACCACATTTGTAGCAAGTGACCTCAGAAAGTGGACGAGGAGGAGGAACACTTGGTCTTGGAGCTTGGTACTGCGACTTGGACTGATTCCCTTGGTTGTGTGGGTGGGAGAAACCACGGCCACCAGAATTCTTGTTGTTGTTGTTGGGAGCTCGGATCATTGGAGGAGGTGGAAGCAAAACTTCTGTTGCTTTGTGACCACTTGAGAAGAAGAGGAGGAGTGAACAGCGTCTCTGATCCTCTTTTTGGAAGCTTCCATCTTGAGCTGGGCTGCCTCTTGCTTAAGTGCCATGTTATAGAATTGATCAAACTCATCAGGCTCGAACAAGGTGAGAGCTAGTTGGAGTTCATCCTTCAGACCACCACGGAACTGATAGATCTTGCTCTTGGCATCTGGGATGTCTTGCTTTGCATAGCGGGCAAGGTTTTGGAACTTGACATTATATTGGTAGACAGACATAGAGCCTTGCTTCAGGTTGCGGAATTGCTCATGCATACCCTCGATGACACTTGTTGGGATGTGGTGAGAACGAAAGTCCTTGCAGAAGTCATCCCAGGAGATTACACGCCCTGCTCTGGAGTCTTTGTACTGCTGCCACCAATCAGCTGCTTGGTCCTTGAGTTGGAAGGATTCAAACTTCACATAGTCCTCGGGCCTAACGTTACTGCACTCGAAATGCTTCTTGATATCTGTTATCCAGTCTTCAGCATCTAGAGGGTCCACGCAGTAACTGAATGCCTTTGGTTGATTTGCGAGGAACTGGTTGAGCGTAGCAAAGTGCGGTTGGTTGAACGAATTGCCTTGGTTCCCATGAGCACCCTGATTTGCTTGATTTGCTTGAATATTCTGCATCATTTGCATAAGTATCTGGGTGTTCTGGTTCGTAGCTTGCATAATTGCTCTCCAGGCCTCAGACGGAGGAGGAGGGGAAGGAGGACAATCAGGAACCTCTTCACCCTCTGGGTTAGCGTTGGGAACCCTTTTAGGAGCCATCCTGAAAGAGATGACCACTATTAGCCATTGATTGAATGAAAGATATAAGCTGAATCAACGACTAGAATTGCAACATAGTCTTCACAAGAATCATTCGAACAAGAGGAACGAATGAAATTCTCAGTGTAATAGTAACAACATTCTTCACGAGAAGCCACTTGGGAGACAAAAGGTAAATAAAACAACAAGGTGCAGATAGAACAAATACAAGATAGAAGCTTCGTTCGACATATTCGTGCTGAAAGCTTATGGAACGTGTTACAAAAGTGTTTTGCAATCCCCGGATCAGCATAGCCAAGGACCCTTTAAGATGCAACTCTCGACCGGAATAACGGCCATAAAACTACTTCACTCAATGTAGAACCCCGAACTCCATATCCTGCATTCGTTGGAAGAATGCCTATGAGCTACTAGATGAACCCACCTATTAATTTCCGAAAGTTTCCAGTTATGCAATCAGGTGTTGGGGATACAGGGGAAGCATCGCGCACTCAACTCTAATACAACATCCAGCTGTATCCATCCTTCAACACATAACCAGTTATTTCCTTAAACCGTCTACCTCAGACCTTCGAAACGCATCTACTATACAAGCTATGGCAATACTCCCGAACTACCTCCCCAGTACTGGGTGATGTCGGGGTTATCTTGCCACTAACCGCATAGGAGAGTTTTCGATGTCGGCCGTCTTAAGTATTCCAGAACTGATGCGATATGTTTGTGACGACAACACCTCGGAGCTCAACTCCTCTAAATGACAGGAGGCATCGAGAACAATGTTATCGTCACAAAGACATCGGAACAATCCAAACAATACTCGCGAGATTCCTAAAAAAAAATTGGTGAAATTTTGAGGGTAGAAGAGACAAGAGTAATCGTCAGGAGTCCTCACCAGAGTGAAAAGAGATGAGGAGCAAAATAATTCCTACTCTCCGATATATATATGTATAGGACTCATAACATTTTAAGTGTGTGCCTAGACTCAACCGTCAACGATTCGATCAATCAGTGGGGGCTTCTAGGTCGGAGAAGGCTCTGAATACCAACTGGTAATGCCCAGGATGGGACTATACCTCCTACGTGTCGAGGCACGATTTAAAGGTATAAGCCCATTCTGGAATGATCTCAAGTTCGGTATCTTTGCACATCTCATGTAAAAATGGGGACGAAAAAGAGAAGAGATAGTTGGCTTACACTCGCCACGTCACACAATTCATTACATAGCTAATCATCATCCAAATAACATCACAACCCATCTACGGGTGAAGATCCAAATGAAAGATACCAAACATACATGAAGCCACAGGTCCGAATCGCCCCTAGTAGAAACCACTACTGATCATCGGGATAGTGCACATAGTAACGGCTACGTTCCTCATCGTACTCCCAGTATAGCTCTGTGTCGTCACCTGAATAGTTCACCATGGTACCTGCATCTGGTATGGTGTAGAATCTGTAAGCCACAGAGGACTCAGCAATCCCGTTCCTGGGTAACACAACTATCTAAGCCTTGGGTGTGGAACAAGGATGAAGAAAGAATAAAAGGTTGCAGCAGCACTAGCACTAACTTACGCAATAAGGGCGAGAAGAGAAGTGCCACGAGCGACAAGGTGCTCACGAAGTGATCCTATCTAAGCACGTCAAACATAACCCCACTGTGTTCACTTCCCAAACCCCTTTCGGAAAATGACCATCACGGTACTCATGCTGGTAGTGTGTTCTGGACATGGTGTCAAGTTTTCTACAACCGGATATTAACAAATTCCCATCTGCCACATAACCGCGGGCACGGCTTTCGAAAGTTCAAAACCCTGCAGGGGTGTTCCAACTTGGCCCATTACACTACTAGGAAAAGGCCTATTAATGGCGCACCTAATTTGGCCATTAATGGCGCATTAGTGGTGCGCCATTACTAGCACGCCATTAGTATTTGATACTAATGGCACACCTCTGGTGCGCCATTAGTATCTGGTATACTAATGGCGCACCGCAGATGCGCCATTAGTGTGCACAGTAGAGCGCCATTAGTATGCCTCCCAGGGGCCATGTGTACCCAGGTCCTTTGGCATACTAATGGCGCACTCAGGTATGATGCGCCATTAGTAATGTCCGCATAGTAATGGTGCACTGGCTGATAATGCGCCATTAGTATGCTTTGGCACACTAATGGCGCACTGTGCTCTGATGCGCCATTAGTATGAATATTAGGTTTTTTTAATATTATTTTTCTGTTTTTTTGCATAGATTACAAAATGTATAATTGCACAGAATATAGACAGCACACATCAACAACACATTCATCGAATACAATAGAAGATTAGTCTCTGAATACAATTCATCATATTAGTCTCCGAATACAATTCATCATATTAGTCTCCGAATTGAAAAGACCGAACAAAGATAGAACAATATATTACAAGTCTCGAGACCGCGAGTAGCGAGTTTGTCTTCACATTACAAGTCGATATCGATCATCTAAACTACCATCACATAGAAGAGAGCTGCGGTCGTCACGATGAGCATCATCACGATGAAACTCGTTTTCATCCGGTTCCTCCAACGCTCCCTCCCCTCTCCCGCTAGATAGCGGGCGTATCAAGATTCGGCCTCGGCCCTAGTGGTGTACCCTTTGTAACTGTTACCGCTGAATCGGTGAACCTGTCTCCGACACTCCTCCCAGTCGTCGTAGACTCCGGGAACCTTACCCTTGTACACGACATACGACGACATCGCTATATATGCACTAGCCAAACGAAACGTTAGTACCAATTCACAGACAATTCATAAGCAATATATAAGTATGCAACAGAACGCTCGAAAGAGAAAAGCAAGACATTAATAGCATCGATTACATCTAAGTTGAACGACTCTCGAAACCAAAGAGACATACTACAAGTTCATTAAAGTTTAATTACAACATGAGCCAATCGATGTTTCAGAACTAGACACAACATCACTGCTTTCGACTCGACTCAATGCACCGGAGCGTGGATGAAGCCGCCGTCTATCGTGGGAGTCATGAAATCACGGGCGTTGTCAGCCTGCATTTGTAGCATTGTGTCGATGGCACTGTTCGACGGTTGATTTCTGAGGTAGAACTGCACCGAGGTACGAAGGACATCTTGATGGATGATTTCCGCAAACTCCAACTGGATGCGAAAGAAATCTTGTCTGATGTCCGCGTCCTGGATTGCCGACACGCGCGCGGCCCAATCTTTGAGCTTACTCGGTAGCAGAAGTTGATGATGGTCCCGTACGATCGCCCACATGTGATGGATGGCGTAGTATGCACCCTTCTGACCGCCAGGCGGCTGCTTGACGCAGCAGAACGTCGTGTTGTGGGAGAACACGTGCTTGCCGTACTTACGAGTTGTCCTGGTGAAGGTGCCTCCAGATTTGGCGTAGCCGGCAAGAACATCATCAAGAACCTTCTTGACATTTGTGTAGTCTACAGCCGACTGACGGTCCGGGTCGAAATACGTGGCCATGGAATATTTGGGACTTAGTAGGATGAGCGTGCACTGTGTGTCACTGCAGAAAACACGGAATGTTAAAAGAAGAACGATCGAAATCTAAGAATTCACATGTTACGGGGCAGTTGAGGCGGAGGACTTACTCGGGAAAGTAAGGCACGAGGAAGTTATCCTTATCTCGGTTTGCCAGAATAACGCCTTCGAGGTAAGAACTCGCGACTTGCCGGTCCCCAGCGCTGCCCAAGATCTTGGCACGCATGTAGAAGGGGTCGACTATCACGATGTCCGGGGTCTTGTCGCGAATGATCCGCATCTCCATACTCAGCGAAAATAGCCGAACGAAGGTGTAGTGCAGCGGATGAAGGTTCAACATAGCGTGGATGTCATCAAACCGCAGGACGATCGTACCCCCGATGGAGTTATCCACAAAGCCCTTGCCCTCCGGCACCTTGGCCGCGAAAACCGGGTATGCCACATCCTTCTCTCTGAGACGCCGCTTCTCCAAAGAAAGAACACTGTCATGCAGACTCCGCATAGCACCGGTTGCAGCATCGAGCATATTTGTCGGTAGCATTGGCCTACCCGCCACATGCACCCTCCTCATTACATCCTCAGGTGAAGGTGGCCCGTCCTGAGCACGGATCATACTCGGTGCCGGCTGGCTCGCACCCTTGTTAGTTTTTCTTTTGCGTGCCTTCTTCTTGATCTCCTGAATTGGGACCGAGTTCTGCTCAGAGACCGCCTTCTTTAGTGTGTTGGGGCTGATCATATTTCGCACCTCGCCTATCTGAGGCTCGGTGAAGTCGGCAGCTGGAGGCGTCTCCTGAGAGCTGACCGGTAGACGACGCCTGTTGCAACTTGGCTTCTCCGCGGTACCGGCTTGATCGTGCACGTCTTTTGTTGGGTTGGGTTCTTGAGAAGGAGCCCCCATGAAGTCGTCACCGTACCCATGATCGGCAAAGTACTGATCGACATTGGCAAATGTATCGTCGTCGTCGTCGTTCTGATCCTGTGCCATATGCATGTTTGGATCCAGTGGCATAGGGATGTCCGACACCGTTGCGGCGGACTTGCCATGGGGACGACTTGGCGCCGGCACGACTGGCGGTGTTGTCTTTGGTGTGGTTTCCCCCGCCCCCAAACGAATCTGGCTCTTCGGCCAAAGCAGGGGCCAGCTCAGGCAGGCGCTGAGGGTCATGACGTCATCATCGTCGGCCCCGACGGGTCGAATCAGAGGTAACACCTCATCGCAGCCTGGTAGCACCCGAACCAGTTGAACCCTAAACAAGTTGGGTGGCATCTGGGTACCGTGGAACAAGGGCTGGCCCGGTTGAACGATTTTGCCCTTGGCGACATCGACCAACTCGTTGTTCACGAAGTGCAGGAGAGTGCACGGAACGTCGGCGGCGCCCTGCGAAAACATGTAGGGCGTCAGGGATGCCCAGTCAAAGGCAAGGAGATGAAGTCCTCGGCCGAGAGAGGCTTAATTAGTTACCGTGATGATGGCGTCGAGCTCGGCTAATGTCGAGGCACCGCCAACGGCGGGCGTGCAGTTGACGGAGGGGCCGCTTGCTGCAGAGGTGCCGGCCGGCGTACACACGGGTGCATTAAGCTCCCGTGCCGGCGTCGGAGACACCAATGCCGTCTCCGCCGGAGACACCAATGGCCCCGCCATCGCGTTCTGCGAGTTGCTGGCCGTGAAGCTAGGAATCGGGGGCGGCCCCTGTTGGCCGCCAGCAATCCACGCCTGCAACCCCTCAATCAAGCTAGGCACAATGGCGGTGATCGTCGCTCCGATCTGTTGTTGCACTTGCTCTTGGACAATCTCCGGAATCCGCACCACATGTGCCTTGAGTTCTTGAACTCGCGCGCCTGGCTTTCCGAGCTGGTCTTTTTCACCTTTCGCCCACCAGCGTTATAGTATGACGACCATTTTGTCGACAAGCCTTTGCCGGCCACACGACCAGCTGACGTCGGCTTCTCGAGCTTATCCTTGTTCTTCATTACATTCAACGCCCTATTTAGAGTCGTGTCCCAAGGGCCGCTCTTAGTCGACCCCGCGCTACTGCTTTCAGTCGCCTGCGGAAGGAATGTGAATCATTTAGAAATTTGGCTTCATTAATTAGAATGCAACCATATGGAGCTAATTACGCGGGGGTGTATTCCTTACCAGAACAGCCTCAAGCGCCCTGGTCTTCGGATCCGTGGTCAGCTCCTTTGTTTTCGGGTCCTTCTTGTACCGGGCCCTGATAAAGTTCCTGGTCTGCTTGTCACCGTATTTATCGAAGAGGGGCGGTAGGCCTTGCTCGGCACGGTCCGCCTCCTCCTTGTCCCATATAGGCTCCGCCACTCTGTAACCGCCGGGACCGAGTGTGTGTTCCCCTAAGTTGAGCTGCCGCATTTCTTTCCCCCACTGACTTGATTCGGAGTGTGCGGCGCTCGAGCAATTGATCTTGAAGTCGTTGTAGTCATCTTCGGTGATCGAAGGATGTTTCTCCTTGATCGTCTCATAACTCTCACCTTTCTCGATCATTCTCTTCACATTGGTTTTCCAAGTAGACAGGGCCTTGCTCATCTTCGTGAGGGCAGCATTGTTCACTTTATTCCCTTTGAGGCTTGTGTTATCAAATTGAGCGGGGAACTTGTATCGTTCGTGCAGCTTCGTGAAGAGGAGGTTGCGGTAATTCCCGTTGTCAGGACGCCTCAGGTTCTCGCTGTTGATCGAGACGGTGCTCCGGAGAATGCACCCAAGCTGAATCGAGTACCCCTTGACTATTCGTTCGGGCACCGTTGGATTCCCGTCGGAGTCCACTTCAGTAACTTCCTCCTTGAGGGTGCGGAGCATGGTCGGGCGCCTGTCCTTCCGTTGCCTCTTCTGTTGGCTGCCATCTGTGCGTGCGCCGCCATCATCAGTGGTGGCATTCTCGGCGGCACCATCAGTGGTGGCATCAGTGGGGTCATCCTCCGCGGTACCATCAGTGGTCTCAGGATCGGTGTGGAAGGCGGCGTCCTCATACAAGTGAGGTTGTTCCTCCATCTCCTGGGACAGCTCCCAGAATGCCTTCCCGCCCGAACCGCCGGCCTCATCGTTGTTGGCCATGTTTCTCTCTAAATAGGAACAAAGTTTGGTCAAAAAGTTGGTTATTGTCAAGGAACAAGATCATGGTCTCATCATTTAGGGTTTGTCGACACCGAGGCATCCTAAAAGCTAAGCTTTTATAATTGAGGGTTTTTCGACGCCGAGGCACCCTAAAAGCCTAAGCTTTCATCATTTCGGTTTTTATCGACACCGAGGCACCCTAAAAGCCAAGGTTTCATAATTTATGGTTTGTCGACACCGAGGCATCCTAAAAGCTAAGCTAGGAAGGAGAATTGTAAGTTGGGCCTAATCACTTGGCTCTATTGCCGCCTATGGTTTAATGCAGCTAGAATAAAGGGGCACTTGATCCTACCTAATTAACCACTAAGATACCCCGGCCCATGCATTAGTCACAAGTACCCTATATGTCCTATTTTTAGCAAAGTCATGCTAAAATTCACGAAAAATTTCAGCATGACCTTTGCTGAAAATAGGACATATGGAGTACCCGAATTTGCCGGAACGGAAGTTAATCAACATTCCAGCAAACTCAAGGGCCTCTCGGGGTACCTGCAAAACTATCACATTGTGATCACAAGTCTTTCTCAATGTGATCATCATCTTTACAAGTCTTTCTCAATGTGATCACAAGTAATTGAGAGGCATCACAAGTAATTCAGAGCATCACAAGGCATTAGTAGTTCAGTACATGAACAAGTTTTACCAAGCACATCAATATGTACTGTATTTCATTGTGGAGTGATATACAATATGTTACAACAAAGAAACTGCTTAATCCACATGCCTCAGCTTATCAACAGTCATTACTTGTCAAATACAGAAGAAGGAACAATTTATTTGTGACATAGTTACAAATGATGACAGAATAAAGCAACACCCTGTACTAGCCTAAAAACATATAATTAGAGCAACTTCATATTGTCTAAAATCCCCCTTTTTCTTTTCTTTTTCTTTTTCACCTGAGGGCATGTAAATCATGTACACCTTTTTATCTATTAAAAAAAACTGTAGACGCTTCCTTCAGTAAAAAAAAGGAACTATGGTAGTAGTGCCAGACCCATATAGTTAGCACTGATATTTAATCCATTGCTACAACTTGAGGTATATGTGTCAAGAACCCTCATGGCATGCTAAGTGTCAAAAGGTCAGCCAACAAGACAATGGCCTGAATGTCCTTATCATGGTATTAACCTAAACCAGAAAAAAAATACCTCACTTATACGAGGGTTATATTTAACTTAACCTAGACAAGCTAGCTGTGGCACCATCCTAGGCTCATTAGGCCATGGTCCAACCCAGATATAAGATTCACCAATAGCATTGCACTAAACTACTGAAACTACTAAACTACTGAAACTACTCCAAGTCCTACACTAAACTACTAAACTACTGAAACTACTCCAAGTCCTACACTAAAGTACTAAACTAAGCTAAGTACTACTGCTTGCAAGTCCTACACTAAACTGAAAATGTTTCAGTTAATTATGCTACTCCAGTACTAACACAAATTATGCTACTCCAGTACTAACACAAGGAGTACAAGCATTTCACTCAAGGAAAATTGCACTCACAGAGCACTCTAGATCAACTGATGCGAAATATTGTACTAACCTAAAAAAATTGCACTCACAGAGCACTCTAGATCAACTCCAGCACTCACAGAGTACTCCAGTACTAACCTAAAAAAATTGTCTATCTGCGATTTCTACTGATGCGAAATCAACTTATATTTTTCTTGTAGAGTGTCGGTGATGCTCGCTGGGGGCAATGCATGTCCACTCTAGATCAATCGGAGGTGCAGAGGCTAGCGAGTCTAATGGCGGAGACCGAACCGCAATGAATGGCAGCACTGCAATTTTGTATACACTTGTAGAATAGGTAGGGGGAAGAGCACAAGCTAGTTTAAGCAACCGGAGTTGGAGAAGACGAACATCCATCCATCCGTGGCTCCTTCCATTTAGGGGCTAATCAAAGTTTGATCCAAGTGACCTAAATTTTGATCCAAGTGACCTAAATTTTGATCTCAACCGCGTACTTCAACGAAAATGGCAGAAATACAAAAAAATGACTTTGTGGTGGTGATTAGAGAGGAAGGAGGGGGGAGTGATGGCTACCTGCGTATGGAGTGGTCGCCGGCGTAGCTCCAGGCGGCGGCGTTGCTGCAGAGTCGGGGGAGGCGTCGGGGGCGTCGGACGTCGGGGG
>LR738712.1:200814278-200826187 GCA_902687465.1 Secale cereale
CGTCCGGGGCGTCGGGGGCGCGGGCGTCGAGGGCGTCGGCGGCGCGGCGCTCGGCTCAGCGGGGGTGGCGCGGGGGCGGCGGCGCGGCGCTGGAGGGAGAGAGAGGCGTCGGGGAGAGGGGGGAGATCTGGCGAGGGAGAGAGGGGAGGGTGCGGCCGGTGGGGGGCGATATGGATGGGGGGATTACTAATGGCGCACCGCACCTCTGTGCGCCATAAGTATGTAGATTCTAATGGCGCACCACCCCCAGGTGCGCCATTAGTATTGTGTTCTAGTCACTAGCCCGACTGGTCAGGTATATATTCCACCTAACCCACTACCCAACAGAACCCACCCACTAGCCCGACTGGTCAGCACGCAGCACACCCACCAGGAGGTCCTGGGTTCGATTCCCAGGCTCCCCAAATTTTTTTTTTGCATTTAAAATGTTGTTTGACACTTATTTGTGTTTAAATATGTTCAAACTTGTTTAAATCATAACAGTAATATTTTGACACAGGCCAGGTGCTATGTGTGCTTCTCTGGCTGCCAAACGGGTTGACTCCATCGGTGCTCGCGCCCAGCATGATGTTCCTTGGATCGTTCCCAAATTCTAGGTCTTCGAAGTTCAACGCTTGCCACTGGCTCGCATCCTTAGGGTGACTCAGCATCTTGTCTTTTTTATCTATCTTCGAATCATTTGCGTCATCTTCTCGCTTCTTCTCCTCCCTATCCGCGTGCCAACGCAGGAGCTTTGCTACCTTAGGGTCCGCGAAATACCGCTGCAAACGAGGAGTGATCGGAAAGTACCACACCACTTTTCGAGGAGCTTTCTTCCTCTTCTTGTATCGAGTGACGCCGCACACCGGACATATGGTAGACTCGGCGTGCTCGTCCCGATAAATGATGCAATTGTTCATGCACACATGGTATTTCACGTGCGGTAAATCCAGAGGACACACGATTTTCTCCGCCTCCTCCAAACTGGTGTGGAACTTGTTCCCCTTGGGAAGACGTTCAAGCCAGAATGACATGTTCTCGTCGAAGCATGCGTCGGTCATTTTGTGTTTTACCTTCATCTCCAGAGCCATGAGCGTTACTTTCAGGCGGGTATCCTCGGGCCTGCATCCTTCATACAATGGAGTAACCGTGTCTAACTCAAGTTGATCCATCTTGGCTTTCTCTCGGGCGGCAGCTCTTGCGTTATCGGTCTGCATGAGAAGCAGCTCTTGAATATGAGGGTCCTGCACCCAGCCCATCGATGGTTCAGCGTCGTCTGCTCCGCCGACATCATCATCTTCATGATCATGCCCGTCGTCTGCTCCGGCATCTTCCTCATCATCATGTCCTGCATCTTCTACATGATGACTGTGTACAGCATCACTGTCGTGATCATCTCCTGGGGATTCTTCGTCTTCTCGCCCACCCGAGCCGCGGTGGTTGTCTTGCTGCCCTTCCTCATTTCTTGCCCGGCCCCCATGGACGACTTCGTAGTCATCTTCATCACCTTGCCACCGATAGCCATCCATGAAACCACGCAAGAGCAGGTGGTCCCGCACCTGCCCGGAATCCGGGTCCGCAATAAGGCTCTTCAGCTTGCATCTTCGACACAGACATCTTATCTCCGTCTCGTTCTTTTGAAGCATCTCGGCCTTCGCGGACCTCAAAAACCTATTCACGATGCCTTCGGTCATCGTGCGCACCATGGTCGCCCTGCGGGGTAGAGCAAAACGATATTTTAGAACCAAGAAAAAATTTGCCATGACTTTCCCTAAAAATAGGACAAAAATGAATGCTTAATGCCAAAATTCTCACCGAAACGGAAATGAATCAACATTCCGGGAAAATATTGGCAACTATCGCATTTCAAATACCGGTACACCTCCAAACACAAACACATATGCAACACAACAAACCTATGCAACACCACAAACATACATAGATCTAGCTAGGCCATAAAAGTGCATGTGCACATTGTTGTATGGAGAACAACATAAATATAGCTTCCCCCTTACTTACCTATCAAAACAAGGTAATTTAACCACTTAATTTGAATGAATATATGGTGGAAATGAGGTGAAAAAGAGGAGGGACCCGAGAGGAGAGGAGGTGGAGAGAATGAAGAAGTGGGGGGGAAAGTGAGTGTGGTAGAGAGGCTGTCCAAAATATCTTGTTGCTGCCCGCTTACTAATGGTGCACCAACTATAAATGCGCCATTAGTAATCAAGGTTACTAATGGCGCATTTATAGTTGGTGCGCCATTACAAGTTTTGCAAAAAAAAAACATACTAATGGCGCACTGTCGCACAGTGCGCCATTACTAGTTTAAACTAGTAATGGCGCACTCTGGGACAGTGCGCCATTAGTAGTTTTGTAAAAAAAAGAATAAAAAATATCATAAAAAAAGAGCATTAATGGCGCACTTTACTGCTGGTGCGCCATTACTAGTTACAACTAGTAATGGCGCACTATGCATGGATGCGCCAATAGTATGTTTGGACAGGCGCGCTAGTTAAAAAAAACTTCTTGATACTAATGGCACACTCCGGGCAAGGTGCGCCATTAGTAGTTCGAACTCTAATGGCGTATCTATTGCTGGTGCGCCATTACTATATACTAATGGCGCACTGCCTGTCTGGTGCGCCATTAGTATCAATTCCATCTATAGCCCTTTTCCTAGTAGTGTTACAAGCCCACGATCCGCGGAGTCGCAACTCCAAGGTGGGAAGGCCCGAGTATTCTCGGAATCCCGTGCTCAAGATACTCCGACTAAGGTAAGACTAATCCAGCAAATCCTCCCGGCGTGCCGACACCCTGACAGTAGCCGCGCGTATCTAGTCTCAGGCCACGACCGGATGAGACGTCCTACAGGTGTATACCAATCCTCGAGTTTCCTCGTGGTGGCCCCGCAGTCCGCTCAGTTCGGACGAACACTCATGTGGAGCACTGGCCCGGGGTTGTTGATTAAGAACTCGGGTTTGCAAATCCCTATGCAAGTTTTTAGTTATTAGGCAAATAGTACCAATGTTGGGACTTGCTGGAAAATACTTAGCGCTAAGCGGTTTATCGAGGGGGTCCCATAACCCCAACCGTGTGAGGAATGCAAAATCAAGGAACATAGCACCGGTTTATACGGTTCCTAGGGCGGCATGAGTGGAACAAATCACCAAGAAAGAGGCTTAGCCTTCCACCCATTACCAATATATAGATGATTTCGTTAAGAGTTTATACAGTGTGATATCCCAACAAGCTTCAACATGAAGCAAGAATCTTCAAATCTTCTCCTGCAACTAGCAATGCCATAAGAGGGGCTGAGCGAAGCCTACGTAGCCAATCAAAGGTTTGCATAGGTAGGGTGGTTAGACAGATTCAAGGTTACAATAGGAGGCTGACAGGAAAACATGAGCATCGAGGCAAAAAGCTAAAGAGCGAGACTTCTAGCAATAGGCAAAGATAGTAATGATATCTGGGTCAGGTCATCTTGCCTGTCGAGTCGTCGATGGGATCGTAAGACGGCTCCTCGTTCTCAATCTCGGTAGTAACCTCGTTCTCGTACTCGGTCCCGGCTTCCGGCTCTACTGAACACAAGAACACACGAGGCACGAAATCAAACAAGGTGCAATGCGCAAACTACAGGATGCATGGCTGATGCACTAAGGAAGCACTGCAGATGCACATAGGATGCACAACATGACAACATAGGAAGCACAGAGAAACAACACAAGAAACATGACAACATGCTCAAGCAAGTAGGATGCAAGACAAGTCTATTTAGGATGCAAAACAAGGCAAGGTAAGAAGCACAGAGAAACAACACAAGAAACAGCAGGTTTAAATGAGGCCGGAAACTACTTAAGACAAATCCGGTAAGTCCTCATATGCATAGTTTGAAATTAGTCCAGATCTTCACAAACCTTGAGTTAAATTTATTAAACAGCAAGTTAACATGCACCATGACAATCTACACGAAATTATAGTCAAGTTTCATATAAAGTTTGTTTAAAACCGAGCTACGGTCTAGAAGATATGATCAAAACAAGATAAGCATGGCAACGGTGCAAGAAGCACCCAAACATCAAGAAAACATACTCCAAACATGTTAACAATATGATAATATGAATCTACATGCAAAATCACACAAGTTTCATATATGACTTGCTCAAAACGGAGCAACGGACTAAAAGATACACCCGAAACAAGAAACAATGCAAAGCTGAAATTAACAGCCACATAGCAACTTCGGAGCAAGAAATATCTACTCTAAAGCACTCAAACATGGTGACAAGAAGCATGGACATCAAGTATAAATATCCTACAGCAAACAACTCCATTGGAGCAACTCCATAGGAGGCATGGATCAATAGCAACAAGCTACAACATTTTGATCATGACAATAAAAACCTGACAGCAATATTTTATAGCAACTTGGGAGCAAGAGTTAATATGCTACAGCAACCCAAATGAGCATGTGAGGGCATGGATGGATAGACAACAACATATACAACAAGGAATGATCAATGGCCACCCCAAAACTAACATGGATTTGCCTAGAACATCAAGCAAACATAGCATGAGGATATTACAGATTCCAGACTTAGTGAAATTTCACTAAGTGTTAAAACAGCAATATTATCATGGCATGTTTGTGAGCATGTTTAAGTCACCTTAAAGCATATCATGGCAAGTCGCTTGCACCACAGCAAAGAACACATGATGGGGAATCCAAAACATATAAGCAAGCAACATGGGGACACTCACATCAATAGCAACGAGCTCCTCAACTAGGCATCTCGTAACAAGTTATAAAACCTAACAGCCACATGCACTTCTGCAACAGAGATAAACATGGCAATATGAACTCTAACATGCAAGCTAAAGCAACCAACATGTATAGCATCTCATGATGAACATTTGGACATACCATTTGCTTCATTTGGATAAACATGCACCAAGTTATCACATTTCAAACATGGCATGGAAATAACTAATAGCAGCAGTTTATATCATATAGCACTCTTGTCATGAAGATTAAGACATCTAGATGGACTCAAACATGCATGACACAATGGAACAAAACATAGTACATGTCACCACGATCATTTTGACATATTATATGCACAAAACGGACATACACACAAAAAGTTATAGCCTTCACAATAATGCATCAGACAACTAAAACGCAAAAAGACTTAGTAAAAAAACAAGGGGTCATGGGGTCAACCTCACTGGAACGGTCAACGCGGGCGCGGGCGGTCAACGGAGCGGGTCGCGGGCGCGGCCCGTTAGGGTTTCCCGCTGGAACAGTTGCTCAGATCCGATCGGATCGAGCCCGAGCGGCGGCGGCTGGCTTCGATCGGGCCGGCGGCGCGAGGACCTGCGGTGGCCGGCGTTCGGCCCGGCGGCGGCCGAAGGTGTGACGGGCGGCGGTCCTCCCGACGGCGGCCGGAGACCTGACGGGTGGCGCCGGCGGGGATCTTCAAGGGCGGCGGGGCGAGGTCCTCCGGGCGGCGAGGCGGTGGGGTACGGCAAGCTGGGCGAGGCCGGCGGCGACATGGCGAGGGCCGGCGGTGAAGAGCTTCGGTGGCGCGGCGGCGGAGCACTGCAGCCGGCGGCGGCGCCTGGCGAGGCAACCGGCGGCGGAGAACGGAGGCGTCGGGGCGGAGAGGCCCGGAAGAAGGCGGCGGCGGGCCCGCGCTGGGCCTGCGGGCCGGCGTGGGGGGAGAGCGGCGGCGGGACAGGTGTCACGCGCAGATTGGTCCGGCCGTCGGCTGGACGTGTCCGCCGGCGGTCGGACGTGTCCGGCTCGGGGGTGGAGGTTGGATCTAGGGTTTTGGATGAAAATTTGGACGGGGGAGACGTTTTTATAGGCACAAGGAGCTAGGAGACTCCAAATGGGAAGCAGTTTTCGGCCACACGATCACAATTCAACGACCGAGATGATGGAACGGGTTGTGTTGGGTTGTTGGGCTGTTGTGGAGGGGGTCTTGGGCCTCAAAGAGGAGGTACTTTTAGCCCACGAGGTTACCCGTTGGAGTACCAAACGAACTCCAAACGCGACGAAACTTGACAGGAGGGTTACACGTATCAAAACAACATCGCACGACAAGTCTCACGCCAAACCGGAAACGTTACACGGCCAAACATGAAAGAAGGACTCGGGGATGCCACGGGCACGTGTGAGAGCGTCGGAACTCGAAACGGACAATGGGAAGAGACTAGTGGGACCAGATGCAAACGACAACACAAATGCAATGCAATGCACATGACAACATGACATGGATGAAATGTACACACACACACGACAAAACGACGAAACCCGAAAAGACGAAGAACCCGAAATGGAACTGATGAAGCCAAAGTTTATATATTGCCATATTGGGAAAGTGTTACATCCGGGGCATTACAGCAATGATGAATGGTGCGCCATTAGTAAAGTGGGACCAGCTAGATATTTTGGCCAGCCACACCTACAGACTCACTTTCCCCACTTCATTCTCTCCACCTCCTCCTCCAAGCTTGTGTCGGCTGCCTCCTCCTCCTCACCTCATTTGCACCATAGATTCGTCAAAATTAAGTGGTTAAATTACCTTTTTTGATAGGTAAGTAAGGGGGGAAAGCTATCTTTATGTTGTAGATCATTTTTTCTCCCTCGAGCTCCAACAACCGTGCACATGCACTTTTTATGGCCTAGCTATATCTATGTATGTTTGTGGTGTTGCATATATGTTTGTGTTCGCAGGTACTGGTATTTGAAATGCGATAGTTGCCAATATTTTGCCGAAATGTTGATTCATTTCCGTTTCAGCGTGAATTTTGGCACTATGCATTCTTTTTGGTCCTATTTTTAGGGAAAGTCATGCCAAAGTTTTTCTTGGTTCTAAAATATCGTTTTGCTCTACCCCGCAGGCGACCATGGTCCGCACGATAACCGAAGGCATCATGAATAGGTTTTTGAGCTCCGCAAAGGCCGAGATGCTTCAAACGAACGAGACGGAGATAAGATGTCCGTGTCGAAGATGCAAGCTGGAGAGCCTTATTACGAACCAAGATTCCGTGCAGGTGCGGGACCACCTGCTCTTGCGTGGTTTCATGGATGGCTATCGGTGGCAAGGTGATGAAGATGACTATGAAGTCGTCCATGGCCGGGCAAGAAATGAGGAAGGGCAGCAAGATAACCACTGCAGCGAGGGCGGGCGAGAAGACGAAGAATCTCCAAGACATGAACACTACGGTGATGTTGTACACAGTAATCATGTAGAAGATGCCGGACATGATGATGAGAAAGATCAAGACGAAGGGCATGATCATGATCTAGATGAAGATGCCGGAGTAGACGACGATGGAGGCTGGGTGCAGGACCCTCATATTCAAGAGCTGCTTCTCAAGCAGACGGATAACGCAAGAGCTGCCGCCCGAGAGAAAGCCAAGCTGTATCAACTGGAGATAGATGCGGTTACTCCATTGTATGAAGGATGCAGGCCCGAGGATACCCACCTGAAAGTAACGCTCATGGATCTGGAGATGAAGGTAAAACACAAAATGACCGACGCATGCTTCGACGAAAACATGTCATTCTGGCATGAACGTCTTCCCAAGGGGAACAAGTGCCCAACCAGTTTCGAGGAGGCGAAGAAAACCGTGTGTCCTCTGGATTTACCGCACGTGAAATACCATGTGTGCATGAACAATTGCATCATTTATCGGGATGAGCACGCGGAGTCTACCATATGGCCGGTGTGCGGCATCACTCGATACAAGAAGCGGAAGAAAGCTCCTCGAAAAGTGGTGTGGTATTTTCTGATCACTCCTCGTGTGCAGTGGTATTTCGCGGACCCTAAGGTAGCAAAGCTCCTGCGTTGGCACGCGGATAGGGAGGAGAAGAAGCGATAAGATAATGGAAATGATCTGTAGATAAATAAAAAAGACAAGATGCTAAGTCACCCTAAGGATGCGGGCCAGTGGCAAGCGTTGAACTTCGAAGACCTAGAATTTGGGAACGATCCAAGGAACATCGTGCTGGGAGCGAGCACCGATGGAGTCAATCCGTTTGGCAGCCAGAGAAGCACACATAGCACCTGGCCTGTGTTTGTGTGGATGTACAACCCTCCCCCCTGGTTGTGCATTAAGAGGAAGTACATTCACATGAGTATGCTAATTGAAGGGCCGAAACAACCAGGGAATGACATCAATCTGTATCTAGGGCTGCTGAAAGAGGAGCTAGACACGCTGTGGAAAACGCCAGCCAATATGTGGGACGCTGCAGAGATAGAATATTTCCCTATGAGAGCCGCACTGCTCATGACAGTGCACGACTATCTCGGTTACGGATATGTCGCGGGGCAGGTGGTCCACGAATTTTCTGGATGCGTCAGGTGCATGGATGACACAACGTATCACCAGCTAGATAGAGATCCCGGGTCTTCGAAAACCGTGTCCATGGGACATCGAAGGTGGCTTCGCGAAGATGACCCGTGGAGGAAATGCAAGGATATGTTCGATGGTGAAACCGAACCCCGAAGACGCCTACATACAAGGAGCGGCGAGGAAATAGACGAGCTGTTGAAAAATTGGAAAGATTGCCCACCACCGGGAAAGAAGCAACAGGGGCTAGAGCCGGGAAAGAAGCGAAAGGCGCCAGAGCCGCTACTGAAGGTATGGAAAACGAGGTCTGTTTTCTGGGACTTGCCGTACTTGAAGATCCACCGTGTGCCTCATAGCCTTGATGTCATGCATATCACGAAGAACGTGTGCGAGAGTCTGATTGGTACCGTGCTCAACATGCCAGAGAGGACCAAAGATGGGCCGAAAGCAAGGGCAGACTTGAAATCAATGGGCATCAGGCAGGAGCTTCACGCTAATGATGATGATGATGATGATGATGATGATGATGATGATGATGATGATGAGGTGAAGCAGGACACGGAAAATCGTCGCAAAGGCAAAAAGGCCAAGAAGACCGGAAATGACTACCCTCCCGCGTGCTTCACTCTAAGTCAGGAGGAGATCGAGCAGTTTTTCACCTGCCTCGTAGGAGTAAAACTTCCTTGAGGTTACGCGGGGAAGATAAGCAGATACCTAGACCCAGCGAAGCAGAAGTTCAGCGGGATGAAGTCTCACGACTGTCACATGCTGATCACGCAGATACTTCCAGTTGCAATCCGTGGGATCATGGACGCGCATGTCCGTGAAACGCTATTTGGCCTATGCAATTTTTTTGACATCATCTCTCGGAAGTCCGTTGGCGTGAGGCAACTCAGAAGGCTACAGGAAGAGATCGTGGTGATATGATACTATGCGAGCTTGAGATGTACTTCCCGCCCGCATTCTTCGACGTTATGGTGCATCTGCTGGTCCATATCATGGAGGATATCATCCTACTCGGGCCGACGTCCCTGCACAGCATGATGCCGTTTGAAAGGATGAATGGTGTCATCAAAGGATACGTTCGCAACATGTCACGTCTAGAGGGAAGCATAGCCACGGGCTTTCTGACCGAAGAGTGCATCTCCTACTGCACGAATTATCTAGGCATCGAGAACCCCGTTGGTCTGCCCGTCAACAGGCACCTCGGCAGGCTCGCTGGATGGTGTCACCGCGAGGGTCGCCGTGAAGTGCATGTCGACTTCGAGGGTCGGCTCGCCGACTTTCAAAGAGCAAACCTAGTCGCGTTACAACACATAGACGTGGTCGATCCTTGGGTGGTAGAGCACAAAACCTTTATTGAGAAGACGTACAATGACCGAGGCCAACAGAGGACGGACGGAGATATAATCAAAGAGCACAACTCATGTTTCACTCGTTGGTTCAAGGAGAAGCTTCTGTCGTACCCTTTACATGAGGATTCTTCCGCAGATGAAAAACTCATATTCGCCTTGTCACAGGGCGCAGAGCACACCTTATGACCTATGAGGCGTACGATATCAACAGGTACATGTTCTACACCGAGGACAAGGACATGAAGAGCGATGGTTATCAGAACTCCGGGGTAATGATGGAATCCTACACTGGTAACGACAAGGACAGATACTACAGAAGGATCGAAGAGATCTGGGAGCTGAGCTACGCTGGAGAGAAGGTCCCGATGTTCTGTGTCAGATGGGACAAGAGCTTCCTAAAAGAAGACCGGTATTTCACCACCATGGTTATACCTGAAGCCAAATCCAAGACCGCGGGTGCAAACGTCATCGCGAAAAATGAGCCATGGGTACTGGCTTCCCAAGTGGACCAATGCTTCTTCATTACTGACCCATCAAAGCCCAGTCGTGTTGTCGTGAGGAGAGGCAAAAGGAAGATCTTCGGAATGGATGGAGTCACCAATGAGCAAGACTTCGACAAGTACGGCGACCCGAAGATGGAAGATCACGACGACGATGAAGTGCCATACACCACAAGAAGAAGCAGGACCACCCTACCTAAAGGACGTCCGTTCAAGAGAAGAACTCCATTTGCGAAAAAGAAGGGCAAGAAGATTGTGAACAAATAGCTAGCTAAGATAGATTATATTTAAATTGTAGCCTTCATTTCTCGATTGTATTTCGACATATTCATATATGTTTTTTCATGGGCACTTTTTGAATTCATGAATATTTTTTCAAATTTGATGATATTTTTTCATATTCATAATTGTTTTACCAATTCACAAATGAATGCAACTAAAAATCCAAAAAAATACTAGTTGTGCTTGGTTATATGTTACTCCCAAAAGCATATAAAGTTTGTCAAATTTGGAGCTATGGATATTTAGTTATGATTTAAACAAGTTTGAACATATTTAAACACAAATAAATATCAAACAGTATTTTAAATGTTGTTAACATGGCAACAAACTGCATATTATTTTTCTACATGAAATTCTCAGCATCTAGTATATGTGACATGTTATATTTGGATGCATGGATAAAAATAGGGGTGGTCATTCGGTTTATATGGTTAATTCGGTTCGGTTTATTCGGGTTTCTAGAATTTCGGTTTCTGAAAAATGACAACCGAAATAATCATGATAAAAATTGCCACCGAACCTTATTAACCAAAATATATCGGTTCGGTTTGTTCAGTTAACCAAAAAACCAAAATGCATGTGCACCACCATCAGTTGAAGCAACGTATCATGTAACTATTTATTATACTTTCTACAAACATAGCTGTCAATCATCTTAAAAAATAGCTACCAATTAGTATTTGCATGCATGAGATCTTATAATATATGCACTAGACCCATGCTTTTGTGATTGCATGAATCTATGTATAATTTCCAAAGCGATACACAACTAGCTAGCGACTTAGACAAATTAGCTATCTTATTGTGCTTGTGCGGAGAGAAACAAGGGTAGTGGACTCATAATCGGTTAGTTCGGTGTATACGGTTTTTCTAAATCAAAAGACAATTTAAAATTAATCACCAAATGATTTATATTTTTCAAACCAAACCGAATAACCAAAAACCGATTTAGCCTATATTTCGGTTAAAATGGTTTGGTTCGGTTTGAAATTTCGGTTTTCGGTTTGAAAGTGCCCACCCCTAGATAAAAAGATATGTGCAAATAAAAAAATGCATAAAAACAAAAATTAGGGAGCCTGGGAATCGAACCCAGGACCTCCTGGTGTGTGCGCTACGTGCTGACCAGTCGGTCTAGTAGATGGGGTTTGATGTAGATGTAGTTTGGTGGAGGATAACTTGTGGGCTTGAACAGAAATAAAAAAATACTAATGGCGCACCACGGGGGAGGTCCACCATTAGAATAGATGTACTTATGGCGCACAAGGGGGAGGTGCGCCATTAGTATTCTACCCCCATCCATACACTTCTCTCCTCTGGCCTCTCTCCCTCGCCCTCGCTCGCCAGATCCCCTTTCGTCCCTCTCCCTCGCACTGCCCCGACGCCACCGCCCCGACCCCCGCGCGCTGCCCCGACGCCGTCGCCCCGACCCCCG
>LR738712.1:200836352-200850217 GCA_902687465.1 Secale cereale
AGGAGGCGTCCGGATCCCGCCGCACTGGGAAGGGGATTAGGTGCAGCATTCACTGTGCTTTTCTCTTTCACCCAGCGCCTGTGCAGGAGGACCACCGACCCGTTCTTCCTCACTACCGTACGTAGTGTGGGCAGATCCGACCTCTTGCCGCACGCCTTGCCACATCCCGATGACCCTAAGGTATAAGGTTCTTTGAAATCGTCATTGGTCTAGCTGCATGCTGATCTTTTTCGATTATGTAGTCGAATCTAGGTCTTGGTTCAAAGAGGAAAGAAGGGTGCGGTGGGGTGGAGCATGAATCTAGGACATTTTTCAATGAGGAAAGGAGGGGGGAAGTAGTATAGACTAGCTATCCAGCCACTTTGTTGGTCGAAAAGGGAAAAATGGGGTAACCCAGTACACTTATATGTAAGGAACCGAACTCTTTGTTGAAAAGGGAAAGAAACTGGGGGTCAGGTAGTTTGTGCAGGACTAGATTTGCTGGCCACATCGGAAAAAGTTTCAAAGAGAACAAATATGGGACCAACGCAGATATGCTGCTTGGCTACATACTCTGCATCATCCATTTATACGTGTGGACACACATGGTGCTGGCATGTCCCATGTCCCATGCACCCACATGATTGTGCAGTGTGTTTTAAGATGTTGTGCTACTTGTATCGGTACTATTTTAAATAAACTCTCCATCACCTCCTTTATAAGTAGATGGAAGCACATGTTGTTATTGTGCCCACTCTCCCCTGGAACTGTTTATGCTTTTTGTTAATCTAATGCCGCTGGTAAAATTAAGCAATGCCACTCTCAGAATTAACTACTGAATCTTATTTCAAAACTGCAACAATTGTTAGGGATTGGTGGGATTACCATATTCTTGGCCGCATGTTTCATCTTCCTTTATTGGCCAGTAATTGATTCCTTTTTTTTGCCTCTATTAAAACAGGGATATCTATTCAACTTGTTGCTATTGCGACATTTTGCTTCGCTTAATTTTGGTGGAACTACACAAAATGAGACCGGATTTCCATATATGTGTTGAGATCTCTTTGAGGTCTTCGTCACGAGTTATTTCAAATCTTGGTCTTGAAAGGTCAGTACCGACTTTCCTCAGAATTAACTAGTGAATCTTAGTTCAGAAATGCAACACTAGTTAGGGATCAGCGGGAGTACCATTTCTGTTAGGGATCGGCCGGAGTACATGTTTAAGAAATGTATTGTTCATATAATGTCTCTGTTATTATATATCAGTTATAGTGTTTTACAAATGGAACTATCCTGCTTTGTAGTTCTTTCTACATGTTTAACCAAGGTATTGTTAAGATAATGTTTGTGTTAAAATGAATCAGTTGCATTGTTTTAGGAATGATACTTTTCTGCTTTGTCGTTCTTTATACATGTTGAAACACGGCATTGTTAAGATAATGTCTCAGTTAAGATGAATGAATCACACTGATTGAGAATTGCTACTCTCCTGCTTTGTTTCCCATTAAGATAAGGTAGATCAGTAGATGTTTTTCTTCTGGGAGTACAGGTCATCAACCGTTATTTCTTAGTAATTGTTTCCCGTATACCTTTTCTTGCTGACAGGGATATCAAAATTAAAGCTCGGTTTTATTCTGACTTTGATTTTAGTTGAACTGTACAAAAGGGGTATATGTGTCTAAGGCAAACTGCTGCATTAGTGGGTCCAGTTGGTCTTACCACTTCGCAGAAAGAAGTAGTCACTGTTTGCGCTACATTACACAAGGAATGATCGAGAAGCTTTACAGAGTATTAGTAGACGCTGGTGACATGACTAGTCTGCAGAGAGCATAGGAAACTCTACAACACGTGGAGTGCACTGGGCAAGAAGTTCCCAAACATGTACAGGAAGCCAGGACAGGACTCCAAATCTATCAATGTCATTCTAAGCAACAATGATGGAGCATCTGGGTATGGTAATCTGTTTACCGTACTTTCAGTTTGTTAGTCAACGGATTGGTGGGTTGACACTAGGGCCAATATTCACGTGTGTGCTGATGTGTCATTGTTTTCTGGCAGCATATAAATACGAAATCCATAGGGATGCTCAGCTTGATTTTAGTGGAACTCCACAAAATGTTCAGATGGTTCGTGTCCTCCATAATAATACTTCATCATGCACAATACATCAAATGGCTCTCTAATCATTTGTCGTCACCTTGAGCCACCGGACTATCAGATGACAAACTGATGATAAAACCTGCCCGTTCCACAATCGTAGGCATTACATATTTTGAATGGGAAAATCTTGTCAAAGTTGACATTAGTTTAATATATTGGAATTAGAAAACCTTGTCAATTTTTGCTCATTGATGTTAGCCACAAGACATGCATTTGATATTTTTGAGTGGGACGCCCTTTGCTGTGAGCAACGTCGATCGTTTTTTCCTATTCCTGTCTTGAATTCAGAAGTAAATATTTACTCTGCTGAGATGCATAGTCACATGAATGTTGACTTATCTAAGATATTTTAAGAGTTTGTTCTAAATATTCTCTATGTAATGCCAGGCCTTGTGTTTGATTGCAAAGTTGAGCTTGGAATGTTGTGGCATGCGGCATCACGAGCTGTTCACCGTGCCTACTAAGAATAAGGCTTTGTATTGTTTTGCATGTCGATCTAGTGCCAGTGATTTGCTTGTTAGGAAGATCATCCTCTTTTATTGTTTCCATGCTTAAGAAGTTCATTGTCATATGTTTCATTCATAGCCTATACGACAAGTCGGGTAGGTTAGACGTAAAGCCATATGATCTTCCGATCAACTCATCATCTTAGGACGTGATTGGATCATCGTTTTCCAACCAAAACCGCTTGTAAAACTGACGCTTCTAAATAAAAGCAGATGGTCTCTGGCAAAGCGCTTGGTTGGTCGATTTCGACTAGTAAAATATACACCGGTCTCTCAAATTACACGCGTAACCCACCTGTTTTACTTACAGACCTCGGGCCCTCGGTTTCATTACGCCTGTATTTTACGCGTTGTTTCCGATGACGAGAAAATTACACTTGTATCTTAATACATGTGTGAAATAAACAAGAGCTCTGAAGCACAGCCTTACCGTTTCATGCCGTCTCAGTCTCTCGAAGGTGCTCATAGGTGTCCGATGATCCTGGATTCCTGAATGAGCAGCAGGCGCTGTATCAGACCATCCGTAGGGCCCGCGAGGCTCTCTTCGTCGTCCTTCGAGTTGTTGCGCTCGCCGTGGCACCGAGCATTGTTAACATGGTCAATGAACATGAGGATTCAGGAGATGAATTTATTTTGACTGGTTGACAGTAGGGACCCACTAGGGCCATAGGCGTACGTACGCAAGTGCCTCCTTATTATGTACAACTATATTTTTTTTGCTTCCTCCTGGTTTCCTGACATCATGGTCCCACACCATTGTCAACCTATGTAGTCAATATAAACGAGAGAAGTGCACAAGGTGCGGCCGACAGCTGGGACCAAGCAGCTCGAGCAGTATTTGTGATTTTGAGGCGTGAGCACTGCAGAGTTTTTCTTGGCGATGTTTTCGTTGTTGTTCAGAGGAGAGCGGGGTATTAACTAGGCGGGATGTGGCCCGTCTAGCCCAAGACAGATATCCAGCCCAGATATTAATTTTTTTTCAAGATGAAAATGGCTAGTCCAGCTATACGTTTTTTTGAGGAATACCCAGACAAGGCCAACTTATTATTCTCCGCCCCGCTGGGCTGGAAATCTTTCCTAGGAGGGATGCATTAGGCTTAACAGGAAAATGAGCTTTAAAAAATAATAAATGGGATGTAATTATAAAAACTGGGCAGTAACTATAAAAAAATGCACAAAGCACGAAATTAGTTTATAAAATATTATTTATGGATTTTGAAAATCTTCATTTTTAATTGTTGCGCGGGCAATGTTTCGCTAGATTTTTACGTATTACAAATATATATTTAATCTGACTAGAAATTTCGGGATAAAAATATTTCAGAGCCCATCAAAATGTGGGAAATTTTATTGAATTTTGTCTAGAACGGTTGGTTGAAATTATTAATCGTTGTAATACCTAGAAAATGGGTTGTACTTTTAACAAACTGTAAAATGAGCCCAATTTATTTTTTCTGAAGAATACCCAATCCAGTCCTATTTATTTTTTTACGTCCTAATGGGCTGCAACTCTTTCAAGACGCCTGCAAATCTTGAAAGTAATATGAAATTGGATGTAAATATAAAAACAGATGACAAATTGGCAATTACTTTATAATTTCTAAATTTTTTCACATTTTCAGATTCCTATTTCACTTGGCATTAACCTAATTTAAATATATCTTCAAAGTACTTTAAATCTAGCTCGACATTTCCGTATGAAAAATAGATTGGAACCCACAGAAATATGCGAAATTGGCCCTGGCCAACCTAAAAACGGACTGCAATAAATTGCATAAGAAGTCGCAATGAGCTATATATAAATTATTAAAAAAAGAGGGAATGGTCTGACTTATGGGCCACTTAAGTTGACGCGTATGCAAGATTTTTTTTTAGTTATTATATACGTCAACAAACGATTTTAACAGACGTAACCGTTGGATGTCAATCCAGCGGCTGTCGTGTTTCTTCAATCTCTGGTCTTCTTGCTCCAGCCACCAAATCCAGCGGCGGTGGGACCGCCTGATCCTGCCTCCCGTGCAGGCCTCCCTGCCTCCTACTACTCCCACCGCTGGCGAGGGCATCCCTCTACTCACCCACACCCCCTGTTATTCTGCGACGACGGCAGCCTCACACCGCAGCCAAACTAGTGAACACTCGTACTCCTCTCCGCGTGGGCATCCAGTGTCGCGTGTTCCCCGGCTCCGCGTCGTCTCCTTCCTAGGCCTCGCCGTCGTCCACCGCCCTGGTGCTTGACACGTCTCCATCGTATCTATAATTTTTTATTGTTCCATGCCAATATTCTATAACTTTCATATACTTTTGGCAACTTTTTTATACTATTTTTTGGGACTAACATATTGATCCAGTGCCCAGTGCTAGTTCCTATTTGTTGCATGTTTTTTGTTTCATAGAATATCCATATCAAATGGAGTCCAAATGGAATAAAAGCAGACGGGGATTTTTTTGGAATATATGTGAATTTTGGGAAGCGGAACCAACATGAGTCGATGCCCGAGTGGGCCACGAGGCACGGGGGTGCGCCCACCAGGGGCAGGCGCGCCCTGGGCCCTCGTGGGCAAACCGTAAGGCGGTTTATGCCCTTCTTTCGCCGCAATAAATCTAATATCCGGATAAAAATCGTGTTAAAAAATTAGCCCAATCAGAGTTACGGATCTCTGGGAATATAAGAAACGGTGAAGGGCCAGAATCTGGGAATGTAGAAACAGAGAGAGACAGAGAGACATATCCAATCTTGGAGGGGCTATCGCACCTCCGCCGCTATGGAGGCCATGGACCAGAGGGGAAACCCTTCTCCCACCTAGGGATAAGGTCAAGGAAGAAGAAGAAGAAGGAGGGGGGCTCTCTCCCCCAAGCTTCCGGTGGCACCGGAGTGCCACCGGGGCCATCATCGTGTGACGGCGATCTACACCAACACCTCCGTCATCTTCACCAACATCTCCATCACCTTCCGCCATCTGTCTACAGTGGTCCACTCTCCCGCAACCCGTTGTACCCTCTACTTGAACATGGTGCTTTATGCTTCATATTATTATCCAATGATGTGTTGCCATTCTATGATGTCTGAGTAGATTATCGTTGTCCTATCGGTGATTGGTGAATTGCTATGATTGATTTAAATTGCTTGTGGTTATGTTGCTGTCCTTTATTGCCCATCATATGAACACGCACGTGGATCACACCATAGGGTTAGTTGTATGTTGATAGGACTACGTATTGGAGGGCAAGAGTGACAGAAGCTTCAACCTAGCGTAGAAATTGATGCATACGGGATTGAAGGGGGACCAATATATCTTAATGCTATGGTTGGGTTTTACCTTAATGAACGTTAGTACTTGGATATGCTTGCTAATAGTTCCAATCGTAAGTGCATAGAATTCCAAGTAAGGGATGACATGCTAGCGGTGGCCTCTCCCACATAAAACTTGCTATCGGTCTAGTAACGTAGTCAATTGCTTAGGGGCAATTTCGCAACTCCTACCACCACTTTTCCACACTCGTTATATTAACTTTATTGCTTCTTTATCTTAACAGCCCCTAGTTTATATATACGTGCTCTTTATATTCTTGCAAACCTATCCAACAAAAACTACGAAGTACTTCTAGTTTCATTCTTGTTCTAGGTAAAGTAAACGTCAAGCGTGCGTAGAGTTGTATCGGTGGTCGATACAACTTGAGGGAATATTTGTTCTGCCTTTAGCTCTTTGTTGGGTTTGACACTCTTACTTATCGAAAGAGGCTACAAGTGATCCCCTACACTTGTGGGTTATCAAAACCTTTTTCTGGCGCCGTTGCCGGGGAGCAATAGCGTGGGGTGAATATTCTCGTGTGTGCTTGTTTGCTTTATCACTAAGTAGATTTTATTTGCGGTTCTAAGTTGTTCTCTATCTTTAGTTATAGATATGGAACACGAAATACCCGAAAACATAGGTGTACTTGCTACTCATGGAGATGGGGAACCTCCTAAAACCCTCGATGCTCATTATGTGAAAGATATTATGTACTACTTTGATAATCCTGAGAAAACCCCATTCAACTATGTAACGGGAGTAACGCTGGATCAACGCGAATACTTTAGGGATTATCGATTGACACAAAAAGGGAAACTGTTATGGGATCAAATTCATATGTTGCATTGGTATGCTCGGCAACTATGCTTGAGATATGATTATACTTGTTGCCCTAGGATAAAGGCTCCAAACCTTCCCTTTTCATGCAAATTTAATGATAATGAAACCTTAGCTTCTTATTCTATTGGTATATATGATTATTATGATGTGGAACAAATAGAAGAATTCGTTGCTTTTAAGGGTGCTTATGAAATTGAATATCTGTTTAGAAAGAATGATTCTTTTGATGATGATGTTTCTAGGCCTGGAAATCTTGCTATATTGAAATATTGCTATTTGAATTACGAATATAACTCTGATATTGATGCGTTTATTGAGAAGGTCTCTGCTGTCCAAGAAGAGACTAATATTTTGCAGGAGTCTATGGAAGAAGAAATCAATGACATTGTGAGCTCATTGGATGAAAAAGATGAGGAGGATAGCGAAGAACAAAAGGAGGAAGAGCGGATTAGCTACCCGTGCCCACCTTCTAATGAGAGTAACCCTTCAACTCATACATTGTTTAATTTCCCTTCGTGCTTACCGAAGGATGATTGCTATGATGATTGCTATGATCCCGTTGATTCTTTTGAAATATCCCTTTTTGATTATGCTTTCTATGCTTATGGCCAAGATGCCAATATGAATTATGCTTATGGAGATGAACTTGCTATAGTACCTTATGTTAAACATGAGATTGTTGCTATTGCACCCACGCATGATAGTCCTATTATCTGTTTGAATTCTCCAAACTACACTATATCGGAGAAGTTCGCACTTATTAAGGATTATATTGATGGGTTGCCTTTTTCCGTTACACATGATGATTTTGATGAGTATAATATGCATGTGCTTGCTGCTCCTACTTGCAATTATTATGAGAGAGGAACTACATCTCCGCCTCTCTATGTTTCCAACATGATAAAATTGCAAGAAATTGCTTATACTATGCATTGGCCTTTCCTTGATGTGCATGAATTGTTCTTGTATGACATGCCTATGCATAGGAAGAGAGTTAGACTTTGTTTTTGCATGACACATATCACTTTGTCATCACTACTAAATGCCAAATCATTGCTAATTAAAATTGGCTTTGATATACCTTGGGATCTGCGTGGATCCATTACTTGACCACTATATGCCTAGCTTAATGGATTTAAAGAAAGCTCTGCCAGGGAGACAACCCAGAAGTTTTAGAGAGTCATTTATTTCTGTTGTGTTATTTTATAAAGTTTAAAAACAAAAAATAAATAAAGAGGGGAACCTAAAACTTTTTCAAAAAGAAAAGTGAAAGTAAGAAGGACGGGAACCGTTGAAATGGGGGAGCTCCTTGAACTTTGTTCATGCCCATGGAAACTTTGCAAACCTAGAATTACAGAAACTTTTCAATAAAAATAATTATCCCCTTGTACAATTCCATTGTATTATAAAAATAATGTGCCAAGAGTTTCCTTTAGGATGATTAAACTACTTGTTGGTTTGTGCGGTGCAAAACCAGAAACTTTGGTTGTAGTGCGCGATTTTACATTTTTTGTTAGAACATCGAGAGGATCTGAAACTTTTTACAAAGTCTTTCTATACAAATTGTTGTTTTTTCCTAATTTTTCCATGATTTTTAGAGTTATAGAAGTATGATTAATGTTTAGATTACTACAGACTGTCCTGTTTTCACAGATTGCTGTTATAGCTTCATTATTTGCATATGTTTGAATTCTTGTTAAAGCCTCCTTAACTTGGGGCCATAGAATTGTGATAGCATACAGTGGGTAATGTTTTTTTATAATTATGCAATAATGTTACAGCAGTACATGATGGGATTTTATTGATCATATGCACTAACCCCGCCACTAAAAGTTTGGTTAAGTTTTGTGTGCATGAAGTGTTCGAAGATCGAGGAGGTATTGATATGAGAAAAATGAGGAGAGGCAAGAGCTCAAGCTTGGGGATGCCCAAGGCACCCCACGTAAATATTCAAGGAGACTCAAGCATCTAAGCTTGGGGATGCCCCGGAAGGCATCCCATCTTTCTTCAACAAGTATCGATATGTTTTCGGAATTGTTTCATTCACATGATATGCGTAAACTCTTGGAGCGTCGTGTGATTTTTATTTTTATTTTAATAAATGCACCATGCTGGTATGAGAAGTCGTTGGTTGATTTATAGAATGCTCTTTGCACTTCACTTATATATTTTGATTATGGCTTTATAGAATGCTTCATGTGCTTCACTTATATCCTTGGAAGTTTGGATTGCCTGTTTCTCTTCACATAGAAAACCGCCATTTGTAGAATGCTCTTTTGCTTCACTTATATTTGTTAGAGCATGGGCATAACTTTTGTAGAAATAATTAAAACTCTCTTGCTTCACTTATATCTATTTAGAGAGTTGACATGAATTGGTCATTCACATGGTTAGTTATAAAATCCTACATAAACTTTTAGATCGCTGAATATGATATGTTTGATTCCTTGCAATAGTTTTGCGATATAGAGATGCTAATATGTGGGAGGAACTAGTGAATGATTATGGTTTAGTTAAAATATTGGTGTTAAGGTTTGTGATTCCCGAAGCATGCACGTATGGTCTCCTAACTATGTAACCAAATTGGCGCGCATTGTATTTTGATTGTTTATCTTTGCGTGAAGGTCGGGGGCGCGCGATGGTTAACTCCTACCAACCTCCCCCTAGGAGCATGCATCGTAGTATTTTTGCTTCGAGGGCTAATAGATTTTTTGCAATAAGTATGTGAGTTCTTTATGACTAATGTTGAGTCCATGGATTATACGCACTCTCACCCTTCCACCATTGCTAGCCTCTCGTGTACCGTGCAACTTTCGCCGGTACCATACACCCACCATATACCTTCCTCAAAACAGCCACCATACCTACCTATCATGGCATTTCCATAGCCATTCCGAGATATATTGCCATGTAACTCCACCGTTCCATTTATTATGACACGCACCATCATTGTCATATTGCCTTGCATGATCGTAAGATAGCTAGCATGATATTTCCATGGCTTGTCCATTTTTTGATGTCATTGCTACGCTAGATCATTGCACATCCACTACAGGAATCAGCTACTTTGCCGTCCGCCATAGCGGACGGCAAAGGAATGAACGGCGGACGGCAAAGGCCTTTGCCGTCAGCGGCGGACGGCAAAAGGCTAAAGTAGGCTACGGTAAACAGGTTCTTTGCCGTCTGCTACTGACGGCAAAGTCTTTGCCGTCCGCGGCGGACGGCAAAGAGAGAGCGGCAGACGGCAAAGATGGCGGACGGCAATAAATGCGCTGTCAGTCCGTTAAGTGGCTAACGGAAGGTCTTTGCCGTCCGCCGCGGAAGGCCTTTGCCGTCTGCCACTGACGGCAAACTGACCAAATGGGTCAGCTCCCAGGAAGAACAGGTGGACGCCACGTGGCTTCTTTGCCGTCCGCGGCAGACGGCAAAGAGCCTGTTACCGTCGGTGGCAGACGGCAAAGAGCCTGCATATTGGTTTTTTTATCTGTTTTTTTTATTAAATCCAACAATTTTCATCACAAATATATATGACATATATAGGTATATTTCAAAAGGCCATTACAGAGCAAACATATAAGATATCCAACACATAACTTCATCATCCAACCATATATATTACATGCATAGTTCCATCATACATAACAAGTTCAACATAGAGGCATCCAACCATATATATTACAATAGTTTCATCCAACGATACATGCATAGTTCAACGATACAAAAGAAACAGAGAAAGGGATAAGGAGCACTCCATCTAAGCAAGATTTCGTCAAGTGAATGAAATCTGCAAAATGGGAAATAAGAAAGTTAGAAGAAGAAGATTAGAAGAAGAAGAAGAAGAAAATGAAGAAGAAGAAGAATATATATGACATTTATGAGCTAATTTAGGTGAAATTGATCATTTGTGAGCTAACTTAGGTGAAATGGATCGTTTATGAGCTAACCTAGGTGCAATGGATCGCTTATGAGCAAACTTAGGTAAAATGCATCATTTTAGAGGTAACCTAGGTAAGATGGATCATTTTGGAGCTAAGCTAGGTAAAATGGGTCATTTTAGAGCTAACTTCTGTAGAATGGATCATTTATGAGCTAACTTAGGTAAAATGGATCGTATATGAGCTAACTAAGCTAATTATGCAATTTTTGTCATAAGTAAGCTAAGTATAGATCGTTTTAGAGCTAACTTAGGTAAAATGGATGGTTTTGGAGGTCAGTAAGCTTATTAAGTCATTTTGGAGGAGAAGAAGCTAAGTCTACATCATTATGGTAAGCATTGGAGGAAATAAAGCTAAGTCTAGGTCTTTATGCATGTGTTAAGCAAAACACTAGATAAACTTACCAAGATCCAGGAGGTGTAGGAGCGGGGTGGCTCGTGTCGGTAGCTGGAGAAGGATCGTGTGATGCTTGTCTGGAGTTATGCTGCACCAAAGATCATTTCCAATGTCTTGTTAGCATGATGACACTCAAATGTTAAGACTAGCAAGTAATGTCCATTCAAATAAAACTCACCGTGGTCCCAGGAGCAAGCACTGGCATCGGCGGAGCGGTCTGACCTGAATTCTCGCACACAGACTGCACATTTGGTTTTGACGACTCAGTCATACTAGTTAGTAATGAGACAAACACTACATGAATGTTTTGGCTAATCTGCAGAAGAAACTTACCACAAGGAGCTCGTACATGGCCCTTGCCTGCATGTCATTCCGTGACCTCTCCTCCTCCAGCATCTTTGTCGTCCTCTCCTCCAACTCCTGCTGCCTCTCCGCCGCCTCCGCCAGAAGTTTCTCTGTTCTATCTCTCTCACTCTGTATAGCAGCCTGCAATACCACTCACATGACCATTTGTAATCATTGATGGAAGTGCACACAATGTAATGGAGAAAGATAACTGAGTATGTATCACTAACCTTGATGGCGAGTTGCACTGGCCGTTCACGAGGCCTTATCTCAGGAGCGGAGCTCGACTGGCGTGCCTTGATCTCCGGGAGAGTGCTAGGACAACGGATAAGTCCATCTCCAATGGCTATGGAGCCATGGGACCTCCCACCACCAGATATCATCAACAGCTCTGTATCAATGGGACCCTGGCTCGGGTTAAAGTCCTCCCCTTTCCTCGCCTTCCCCTCATCTCTATATCTCACGAGCTTGTTGTGGGAGGAGATGTTGGTGAAGTTGTTTGCATCATCGAGGTCAGACTGAGAGAAAGCCTTGACTTTCTTGAAAGAGGCAGTGTGGGCCATGGCATACAGGTCATACACCTCTGGCACCTTATCCGCCTTATTGTAGCGTGCCTGAAAGAGAGAAACAATGAAAATTAGTAATTAAAGGGCTCAAGCTAGCATGATGAATGAATTGCATGAATCATGAAGCAAACCACATACCCAGTTGCGCCCGAACTGATATAAGTTGGAGCTGCCTTGATGGTGTGGCACACCTTCCATTTGGGCACGTTTGTCCTTGGCCTCCTTGTGGAGGGCTAGCCATCGTTGTGAGCACCACTCATCGACCAACACCTCCCAACAATCCATCCGATCCGCACACCATCTCGGAGGCGCCTAAGTTAGCAAATAGAAACTTGAGCGCTACGGCTAAGAATTACTAAATGAAGGAACTTAAGTAGAGAAGGCCTTAAGAATTACCTTCATGTACTGCTCCTTACTCAGGAACTTATCGCGGCACGCCGGCTTGGTCTTCTTGATACCACGCAAGGCGTAGTAGTCTCGAACAGCCTGCACCCGAGCCTCATGCCGTAAGTTCTGGAGTAGGCGCTTGCAGACGTTCTCGATAACATTTGCCACGTCCTCCTCGTATCCCTCCTCACACCTGTAGAATGTCTGCAATCAAATGAGACAATGTTGATTAGTACAATTAATAACTAGCTAGTTGAAGATTTTTAAATGTGTAAAGGAGAAATTACCCAGAACTTTCTGATCACCATATCTGCCCTCGTTTCACACACGACACCGTCGATAATCTCATTTGGCGGGGCCGGGGCAGCCACGTAGTGCTCCCAGCTCAATCCAAGCTCTGGAAGCCGACCCTCACCAGGCAACGTGACAAACCCCGGGAAGTTTTGCCGGCAAAGAACTCCAAGGACGGAGTTGGGCCGGCGGACACTATGATGGTGGTCCCAACCCCTGCAGAATGACAAGGCCAACGCATTAGTTATTTGAAAAAACGTGAATGCACAAGGTACAAAAATATTAAATGCACTTACGTACCTCTCCCCATCAGGGAAAATCAACCACCTCTGCTCGCGGGTCACCGGCACGGACGGGAGCCGTGTAGCACCACGCTGGTAGACGGTGCCCCCCTCCTCCTCAAGATCAGTCGGCTCCCCGCCATCATCAGCATGGCCACTCGGCTCCTCGGGCTGATCCGGCCAGGTACCCCATCCGGACGTGTGCTCCTCCGGGGTCACGTAGGCCGAACTCTCGTGGGCCGAAGACCCGTGGACCGGAGGCTCGTGGACCGGAGTCCGTGTAGCCTCCTCCTCGGACGAGTCCACCCTAGCAGTCACGTGCTCGGGTGAAACGGCTGGGGGTGGCGGCGAGGAAGGCACCGTAGCAGTCACCCTACCTCCTCTCCCACGACCACGTGCCCCACCTCCTCTCTTCCTACCTCGTCCCCTGCTGGGCACCACGGTCGACGAAGAAGGGCCCGGCGGTGTGGCCATACTGTCCAGCAACGCTCGGCGGAGAGGTGCGTCTGGAATGGAAGACCTCAGACCACGCTCCCGACCAGCGCCCACCATCTTTCAACACCTGCCATGACAAACAGTAAACGAATTTAGTACAACATAAAAAAAGACCGACATGAATAATAATATGTGTATCACTTAAGTGTATCATCATCAAGTACAACATAAAAAAATGTAATACCTGACACTACTAATAATCTCGATCAGTATCATCAATAAATGCATAATCATCATCATCACTATAATCAATGACGGGCTCATAGGGTTCATTGGCATCAACATGTGTCGGGGGTCGGCGTCGGGGTCGGGTGTCGTGGTGTCGGGGTGTCGTGTCGGGGTCGGGGTGTGGTGTCAGGGTGTCGGGGGTCGGGGGTCGGGGCCGGGGTGTCGG
>LR738712.1:200850545-200868775 GCA_902687465.1 Secale cereale
CTGCGGCGGGAGGCGGCGGTCGTCGAGGAGGAGGGGATAGAAACAGAGAGCGAGGTGGGCGGCCGGGGTGGGGCTCGGCCGTTATTACCCTAATTGTTTGCCCCCTTTGCCGTCCGCTTTTTTACTCTTTGCCGTCTGCTAGCGGACGGCAAAGAGGGGCCCCGTTAGGTTTTCCTTAATCATCCCGTTAGTGTGGGCCACCTCCCTCTTTGCCGTCTGCCAGCTGACGGCAAAGAATCTTTGCTGTCTGCTAGCGGACGGCAAAGAACTGGCTGATGGCAAAGAAGGTCTTTGCCATCAGCCAGTTCTTTGCCGTCTGCTTTTGGGTAGCTGATGGCAAAGAGCTTCTTTGCCGTCTGCTAGCAGACGGCAAAGAGCTGGCAGATGGCAAAGTAGTTGATTCCAGTAGTGATCCCGGTACACCGCCGGAGGCATTCACATAGAGTCATATTTTTGTTCTAGTATCGAGTTGTAAGTAAAAAAAGTGTAATGATCATCATTATTAGAGCATTGTCCCTTGAAAAAAAGGAAAGGACAAAACAAAAAAAGGCTAAATAAAAAAGGAGAAAGGAAAAAAAAGGAAGGCCCAAAAAAAGAAAAAAAAAGAAAAAAAGAAAAAGAAAAAAGGGGACAATCCTACTATTTTTTCCACACTTGCGCTTGAAAGTAGCACCATGATCTTCATGATAGAGAGTCTCCTTTGTTGTCATTTCCATATACTAGTGGGAATTTTCATTATAGAACTTGGCTTGTATATTCCAACGATGGGCTTCCTCAAATGCCCTAGGTCTTCATGAGCAAGCAAGTTGACGCACACCCACTAGTTTTGTTTTGAGCTTTCATACACTTATAGCTCTAGTGCATCCGTTGGCAATCCATACTCACTCACATTGATATCTATTGATGGGCATCTCCATAGCCCATTGATACGCCTAGTCGATGTGAGACTTTCTCCCTAGTTTTGTCTACTACAACCTTCTATTCCACTCATAGTGCTATATCCATGGCTCACGCTCATGTATTGCGTGACGAGTTGAAAAGGTTCAAAAAAGTAAAGTATGAAAACTATTGCTTGGCTGACACCGGGATAGGCATGAGGGTACCTTGTGTTAAGAAAAGGGAGCATAAAAGACTATATGATTTTGTACGGATAACGTTCTTTAGCATTGATATTTTGAAAGACTTGATTGTTTGTTGGGATTCCCGAGTATTAAAGTCTTTTATGTCAAATGATAGACTATTGCTTTGAATCACTCATGTCTTAATATTCATGCCATGATTAGATTACATGATCAAGATTATGCTAGGTAGCATTCCACATCAAAAAATATCTTTTTTATCATTTACCTACTCGAGGACGAGCATGAATTAAGCTTGGGGATGCTGATACATCTCCGTCGTATCTATAATTTTTTATTGTTCCATGCCAATATTCCACAACTTTCATATACGTTTGGCAACTTTTTATACTATTTTTTGGGACTAACATATTGATCCAGTGCCCGGTGCCAGTTCCTGTTTGTTGCATGTTTTTTATTTCGCAGAATATCCATATCAAACAGAGTCCAAACGGAAGAAAAACAGACGGAGATTTTTTTTGGAATATATGTGAATTTTGGGAAGCGGAACCAACATGAGACAATGCCCGAGTGGGCCACGAGGCAGGGGCGCGCCCACCAGGGGCAGGTGCGCCCTGGGCCCTCGTGGCTACACTGTAAGGCGGTTGATGCCCTTCTTTCGCCGCAAGAAATCTAATATCCGGATAAAAATCATGTCAAAAAATCAGCCCAATCGGAGTTCGGATGTCCGGTAATATAAGAAACGGTGAAGGGCCATAATCTAGGAACGCAAAAACAGAGAGAGACAAAGAGACAGATCCGATCACGGAGGGGCTCTCGCCCCTCCGCAGCCATGGAGGCCATGGACCAGAGGGTAAAGCCTTCTCCCACCTAGGGAGAAGGTCAAGGAAGAAGAATAAGGAGGGGGGCTCTCTCCCCCTCGCTTCCGGTGGCACCGGAGTGCCACCGGGGCCATCATCGTGTGACGGCAATCTACACCAACACCTCTGTCATCTTCACCAACATCACCATCACCTTCCCCCATCTATCAACAGTGGTCCACTCTCCCGCAACCCGCTGTACCCTCTACTTGAACATGGTGTTTATGCTTCATATTATTATCCAATGATGTGTTTCCATCCTATGATGTCTGAGTAGATTATCATTGTCCTATCGGTGATTGGTGAATTTCTATGATTGATTTAAATTGCTTGTGGTTATGTTGATGTCCTTTGGTGCTCATCATATGAGCGCGCGCGTGGATCACACCATAGGGTTAGTTGTATGTTGATAGGAATACATATTGGAGGGCAAGAGTGATAGAAGCTTCAACCTAGCATAGAAATTGATGCATACGGGATTGAAGGGGGACCAATATATCTTAATGCTATGGTTGGCTTTTGCCTTAATGAACATTAGTAGTTGCGGATGCTTGACATTAGTTCCAATCATAAGTGCATAGAATTCCAAGTAAGGGATGCCATGCTAGAAGTGGCCTCTCGGACATAAAACTTGCTATCGGTGTAGTGACGTAGTCAATTGCTTAGGGGCAATTTCGCAACTCCTACCACCACTTTTCCACACTCGCTATATTAACTTTATTGCTTCTTTATCTTACCAACCCCTAGTTTATATTTATGTGCTTTTTATATTCTTGCAAACCTATCCAACAAAAACTACAAAGTACTTCTAGTTTCATTCTTGTTCTAGGTAAAGTAAACGTCTGTCGGCGTCCTGGGAACCAGGGTACCCAGACTTGCCTGTCTGCGGGCCGCGACGCGCTCCTACCACGGCCCGGTACGGCCCACCTGATCGACCAGCTTCCCAAGACCCTCGCGAGGGGGCTAAGCCTCGCGAGGAGAACAATGTCAAGACCCCCTCAGGAGCGGCCTCGGCAAGGTGCTCTGGAGTGGCGGAGAATCCAAGGTTAAACCTGCCTCGGGAGGAAGCAGTGACGTAAGCAGTGACGCACCGCGCCAGCGGGTGCCAGCGCCCGCCAGCGGCGCAGTTGCCGTTTCGGTGCAAAGGAGGCAGCGCAGACGCAGGTTCCCGAGGAGCGGGACAAAGGTTTCCCCTTTGGTGCAACAAGATGAAAGACTGCAAGGACGACAGGGAGGATGTCACCAGCGAGCCCACCACCGCATCACCGCCTGATCCTTTTGCAGGAGAAGACTGCTTTTGTCAGGGTAGGAACGTCCTTGTGTTCCCTCTCAAAAATGGCCGTTGTGGGATCCCTTCCAGCCTAAACATTTCGGGGGAAGAGGACCCTGGCCGCCTATATAAGTAGCTAGGATCCTCACTATGAAGGGAGGAAGAGAGACCAAGCCCGGTCAAGTGGAGCAGATCCATAAACTCCGCCACCACCCAAAGGAGCAAGAACTCTTGCCTCGTGACCCTCCTGAGCTATCCTCCTGAGCTCAAGAACCACTGTACTAGTTCATAGTCCAGCCCTCCTGAGGCCAATCCACCAAAGCAGGAAGTAGGGATTTACACCACACGGTGGCCTGAACATGGGTAAACTCTCGCGTGCTTCACATGTTGTTTCCTTGAATCTCTTCACTAGGTGAGGGCGTGACGCTAGGTAGACGCGAGCGGGAGAGATCTTCGTTCACGCCCCTGTGTTCGAACTTCTTGGGTTTTGCGGAGCCTGAAATCCGACAACGTCAAGCGTGCGTAGAGTTGTATCGGTGGTCGATAGAACTTGAGGGAATATTTGTTCTGCCTTTTGCTCCTCATTGGGTTCGACACTCTTACTTATCGAAAGAGGCTACAACTGATCCTCTACACTTGTGGGTTATCAGTGCTCTCGGCGCGGCCTGGTAAACGTGGTCAAGGAACGACTTCCATCGGAAGAGTACTGTCGTGGAGAGGCTGACGGCTGGGTCCACGACAGCCGCAAGGAAGTGCCTCCTTATTACGCGGAAAATAATTATTCCTCCACCCGACAGCAGGGACCCACCGGACAGGGCCACTGTATTTCGCGGAAAAAATATTCCCCCCTGACTGCTGGGACCCATCGGACGGGCCACCATATTTCGCGTAAAAACGTTCCCCCCGGTGTCAGCTCGGACCCACCGGAAGTGCCTCCATATTACGCACAAAAAAATGAATACTCCCCCTGCCAGCTGGGACCCATTATAGTGGGAGGCTGACTTGTGGGCCTACTAAGTTGAGGGTGATGGAGGGCTTTGTCAACTTAGTCAATATGCACAATTCTAGGTTCATTGACCGTACGATGTCCATCCAACAGCCGTAGTGCTTCTTCAACCTCTGGACTTCTTGCTCCAGCCGCCCAAACCAGCGTCGGTCGTGCCTCATGCTCCTGCCTCCCATGGACGGCTGCGATGCCGCGGGGGCCTCCACGCCCCCTACTACTCCCACATCTGGCCAGTCCATCCCTTTACTCACCCACACCCCCTGTTATTCTGTGGCGACGACAGCCTCACACCGCAGCCGAACCAGTGAACCCTCGTACTCCTCTCCGCGTGGGCATCCACTGCCGCGTCTTCCCCGGCTCCGCATCGTCCCCTTCCTAGGCCTCGTCATCATCCACCGCCATGGGGCTCTCGGCGCGGCATGGTAAACGTGCTCAAGGAACGACTTCCATCGGAAGAGTACTATCGTGGAGAGGCTGACAGCTGAGTCCACGACAGCCGCAAGGAAGTGCCTCCTTATTACGCAGAAATTATTATTCCTCCACCTGACAGCAGGGACCCACCGGAGGAGCCACCGTATTTGGCAAAAAAACATTCCCCCTTGACTGCTGGGACCCACTGGACGGGCCACCGTATTTCACGAAAAAAACGTTCTCCCGCTGTCAGCTCGGACCCACCTGAAGTGCCTCCTTATTACACACAAAAAATGAATATCCCCCTGCTAGCTGGGACCCAATATAGTGGGAGGCTGACTTGTGGGCCTACTAACTTGACGGGGAAGGAGGGCTTTGTCCACTTAGTCAATATGCACGATTCTAGCTCTATTGACCGTACGATGTCCATCCAAGGCCATAGTGCTTCTTCAACCTCTCGTCTTCTTGCTCCAGCCGCCCAAACCAGTGCCGGTCGTGCCTCGTGCTCCTGCCTCTCGTGGGCAGCTGCGATGCCGCGGAGGCCTCGCCACCCCCTACTACTCCCACCGCTGGCGAGGCCATCCCTCTACTCACACACACCCCCTGTTATTCTGTGGCGACGGCAGCCTCACACCGAAGCCGAACCAGTGAACCCTCGTACTTCTCTCCACGTGGGCATCCACTATCGCGTCTTCCCCGGCTCCGTGTCATCCCCTTCCTATGCCTTGCCATCGTCCACCGCCCTGGTGCTTTCGGCGCGGTTTGGTCAACGTGGTCAAGGAACGACTTCCATCGGAAAGAGTGCTATCATGGAGAGGCTAACAGCTGGGTCCACGGTAGCCGCAAGGAATTTCCTCCTTATTACGCGAAAAATAATTATTCCTCCACCTGACAGCAGGGACCCATCGGACGGGCCACCGTATTTGGCGAACAAAACGTTTCCCTCCTGACTGCTGGGACCCACTGGACGGGCCACCGTATTTCGCGAAAAAAACGTCCCCCCCGCTGTCAGCTCGGACCCGCCGAAAGTGCCTCCTTATTATGCACAAAAAAATGAATACTCCCCCTACTAGCTGGGACCCAGTATAGTGGGAGGCTGACTTGTGGGCCTACTAAGTTGATGGGGACGGAGGGCTTTGTCAACTTAGTCAATATGCACGATTCTAGCTCCAGTGACCATACGATGTCCATCCAACGGCCGTAGTGCTTCTTAAACCTCTGGTCTTCTTGCTCCAGCTGCCCAAACCAGCTAGCAAACCAGCGCCGGTCGTGCCTCGTTCTCCTGCCTCCCGTGGCCGGCTGTTCTGCCGCGGAGGCCTCACTTCCCCCTACTACTCCCACCACTGGCCAGGCCATCCCTCCAATCACCCACACCCCATGTTATTTTGCAGCGACGGCAGCTTCACACCGCAGCCGAACAAGTGAACCCTCGTACTCCTCTCCGCGCGGGCTTCCTCTGTCGTGTCTTCCCCGGATCCGCGTCGTCCCCTTCCTAGGCATCGCCGTCGTCCATCGCCCTAGTGCTCTCGGCGTAGTGTGGTCAACGTGGTCAAGGAACGGCTTTGTATCGGACGTGGACTGTACGTGGAGAGGCTGACAACTGGGTCCATGGCCGCAGCAAGAAAGTGCCTCCTTATTACGAGCAAAATAATTATTCCTCCACCTGACATCGGGGACCCACTGGATGGACCACTGTATTTCGCAAAAATATGTTTCCCCTTGACTGCTGGGACCCACCAGCTACATCTTTGCACGCAAGGAAGTGCGTCCGGGCAAAAAAAACGATTCGCCCCCACGACTGCTGGGACCCACCAGCTACATCTTTGCACGCAAGGAAGTGCCTGACAGTCGGGACCCACCTGGTCGAAGCGTACGTAGTGTTGTCATTCTGGTCGCGAACGTGTACGTACATACTGGTCGATGTAGAGGCACGCACGTGTCGTAGTAGAGGCGCACACGTAGCATGTACACGTACGTACAGTGGCAAGTGTGCAAGAAAGAAAATATGGCCACATACGTACATACGGGAAGGGTCTCGAAAGCCTACTCGCGCATACGTACGGCCAGGGCTCGTGTACACGGCTGGGTCGGAACGGAGAAACAACGTCGTCGTCGTGTTCATGGGGAGCCAACCGGCTGGGTCAGAACGGAATGCGCTGTCGTATTCATCGGGAGGGCTTGGACGGAATAGCCGATGGAAACGAGGCCTGGCAGACCGCAGAACGGAGGAAACAGCCTTGTGTTCGACCGGCCACGTTCGAAACGGGATCCTGTTCATCGGGAGGGGTCTGGCGTACCGCAAAACGGAGGAAATGGACCTCCTACGGTCGAAACGGGGGTCCTGTTGATTGGGAGGGGTGTGGCGTACCGCAAAACGGAGGAAACAGACTTGTGTTGGAGCGCTACGGTCGAAACAGGGGTCCTGTTCATCGGGAGGGGTGTGGCGTACCGCAAAACAGAGGAAACAAACTAGTGTTGGAGTGCTACGGTCGAAACGGGGGTCATGTTCATCGGGAGGGGTGTGGCGTACCGCAAAACAGGACTCCACGGGATACTGTTCATCACCACCATCGACCCCCTCCAGCCTCCATGGGCTACTGTTCATCCACCGTCGACCTCCTCCAGCCTCCACCTGCAACTGTTCAGCCTCCACCGTGCGCTACTCCATCGGCTAATGTTCAACCAGCCCTCTCCACGGGCTCCTGTTCAACCACCCCTCCACGGGCTACTGTTCATCCAGCCTTCCATCGTCTATTGTTCATGCAGCCCTCCACGGGGTCCTGTTCATGCAGCCCCAACCGGCTCGATCGAACCGGGTCATATTCATGCAGAGGCAACACCACGGGGTCCTATTCAGCCACCCCCACTGGGAACTGTTCATCCAAACCCACCCATCAACACTCACTATTCATGCAAAGGCAGCATCGATCGGCTTCAGTTAGCAGTAGTAGCGAAGGAATCGCTCGATCGGGTTCAGTTAACAGCCATCGATCGATCGCTCGGGTTCAGTGACGCGTAGCCTGCAGTGCAATAGCTCGGGTTCAGTTAGAGCCCAACGCCTCGCTCGGGTTTAGTTAGAGCCCAATGCCTCGCTCAGGTTCAGTTAGAGCCCAACGCCTCGCACCCACGTGCGTGCGTGTACAAGAGAAACGCGCATCGCTCGGCCCCGATCACCCATCGTAACTGGGAACACCCCGATATTTTCCTCGCCCTCGCTTCTACCACGGTTTTTTCCATCATGGACGGCCCAAAGAATGTCATGTAGCAGCGTCTCCGGCTCACCCAGGACGAAAAACCCATTTTCTATTATGATTTTTTGTCATAGAAATAGGACCCCATCACACCTATGATGATACCGTGTTTTGTCACAATTATTGTCATAGAAGTGTCATAAGTACGACAGAAAAAAGTTTTGTTCGGACCAAAATGTCACGGATGTGTCTTTTTTTTGTAGTGTCATCGGCCCAGGCATCTTAAGTGTGTTGTAGGCGTAATGTGATGCTACCATGAACTTGGCCAACGCTGGGCGACCGAGGATTCCCTTGTAAGGCAAGGGGATCTCGGCAACATCAAAGCAACCCTCTCTGTCATATAGTTCAGCTCGCCTCCGAATGTCATGGGCAGCGTGACTTTATCCTTCGGCTGACTCCTTTCCGGGTCGGCCCTTCTTCGCCGGGGCGATGTCGTCTTTGTTTGAGGAATCGGTTTCCTCACCGGCGTCTTTCACCGGGGTACTTCCATCTTTCTTCGGCCCGAGCGCATCTATTGGCCAGAACATAGAGTTCGGCCACATCCTTGACCTTATTCATCGCCAACTTTTCACGCATCTTGCGGTTACACACATTCTGATGGAATGTGCTGATGATGGCAGTGGGATGAACATCTCGGATGTCGTACTGCACTCGGCTGAATCTTTGTATGTACTTGCGTAGGTTTTCACCTTCTTTCTGGGGGATGACATGCAAATTGCTTGTGTGGCCATGAGCATAGTGGCCTCCCGTAAAGGCGCCAACAAACTCAAGGCAGAGATCCGACCAGGAAGAAATAGAATCTACTCACAAGTGCATCAACCATGACATGACATTGGGTTTAAGCGCCAACGGGAAGTAATTGGCAAGCACCTTGTCGTCACGTGCTCTAGCGGCCTACATCACGATGGTGTAGATGCTGAGGAACTCTGACGGGTGAGTCTTGCCATTGTACTTCTCGCTGATGTCAGGCTTGAATGTACGGTGAGTGGGCCACTGGAACTGCCGCAGCTCATGGGTAAAGGCTGGACAGCCTACCTCATAAGGTAAGCCTCTAGGGCCTCCTAGTGCTGGTCGGTCCATAGTGGGCCCTACCCGCCTATTTGACTGATGGCGTGTTTCGCGCCGGCGCTTGATGGTAGTTCGAGTGTCTTCACGGGCTCACTCCCGAAGAACTTGGCGCTGATCGCGGTGGGTCTGCGGGTCGGACGACGCTATGGAAATGTTATCACAAGCGTCGTCCTGATGGACCGGTGCCCGTGGTAACTGGTGAGGAGGAGGACAATGGACCATGGTTGGAGTGCCTCCGGTCCTTCCACCACTTGCGTGTGATGGCTCGACAGAGCATCGGCCTAAGGGCCCCGCTGGCCACGGCTCATCTTTGCTGGCGATGCTGACAAGGCTCCGGTTGGTGGCTCTCCACTCGTCGAGCTTCTCCGCAGCAGGAGGGAAGCTGAGGAGAAACTGCGCGCGCTAAGGCCTCCGCCGATGTGGGCGGCGGCGAAAGCTGCGTGGACCGTGATGTGCTTCGACTTCTAACCACGTTAGAAGCAGCTCTATCACGGCCGTGCTGCTGTACGCCGTTTTCGCCAGCACCTCGGCAAGCATGTTGGTCTTCTACGTCCCGCGAATGATGCGCATGGCTCTTTCCGCGGCGGCGCCCGGGGTCACCAGCGTAGCGACGCTTCTCATCGCGCACGACCTGGGAGGAGCGCATTGTGGGCGCTGGCGTGGGCGTTTTTGAAGTCACCACGCCGCCCGTACATGGCACGACGCCGCTCTTGGAGGGACCCGCGCCGCCTGCGGGGGGCCCGACTCCACCTTTGGACTTGGCAGCGTGCGTCTCATTGTCTTGTGTACGAACAATGCCGCTTGCCAAGCTTCGGCTGCTCAAGCGACGTGGGTGTTCGCGGGCCGCGCTTTGGCTTCCATCCGCAAGCACCCCGTCGCCCGCCCGCACCGGCACGGGCCGTTCGGCTCCTGATGAACCGATCGTCGTGATCGTCTTCTTCTTGGGAGCCATGGCGATGAAGAACCTCTAAACTAACTACTAGACCGGATTTTCACAACTGCGCCCCCTACCTGGCGCGTGAAAGATGTCAGGGACGAACCAATCGACACCTATGGGATCACTGGAATCCCTTCTATGGTTCACGGGCACGGGGTTCTGCAAAGAGCGGGTCTAGTAGTCAGCACAAGGATCATTTACCCAGGTTAGGGCCGCGAATAGGCGTAATACCCTAGTCCTACTTTGATGTGTATTTGAGTGTTCTTGAGGTCTTGAATTAGCTATGGTGCATGCCTAGTCCAAAAGATCTGAATCCTTCTCCAGTATGCCTCGGGCCTCCTTTTATAGTAAAAAGGGGTTGCCATAGTGGCACACAGGAGGTGGAAAGGTATACAGTGTACAAGCTTATCTCCTGCCATTACGTGTCAAGACGCATGAAATGTGCTACTTAGGTGTCCACTCGCTTTATCGGGGACGACAATGAGGCCCGTCCCGTCCGCCGCCGCTCCGTATGGCTGCGATGCGCGTCCAGACCAACGAGGCATGCAGCGCCATGTAGGTTGGCAGGCAGCTGAGATGGCGTGGTGGTAGGATCTTCACGAAGATCTGCATGCCACCACGCAGGTACTTGACTAGCTGGATCAGGAACCACATACTGCCACGTGGGTACTTTCCTGGACTAGTGGGTCGGCTGCTGAGCTGGAGCGATGATGGGGCGACAAGGGCTTGCTGCGGTCTTGCATCTATTCCCGGCAAGGGTCTTGCCGGGGCCTTTGTGAGCGCCCTCGGCATGAGTCTTGCTGGGGCTTCGGGGGTATCTTTGGCAAGGAGCCTTTCCGGGATCATGGGCATCCTCGGGAAGGAGCCTTGTGATCGTCTTGTCTTCTGGTTCTCATCTAGGATTTGTAGACCCTTTGTCTTCACAAAGATCTGCATGCCATCACGCAGACGCTTCCCGAGCCTTGGTTCCAACGTTGTTGATGGTGTCAAAGCTCCTAGGCTCAAGGGTGGCTGCAATGGAGGCGTTGGGTGAATTGCCCCGACAAGGGTTCTGGCCGGGGTCGTGCGGGCTGCCCCGGCAAGGGTCCTGTCGGGGGAAGCCTATCTTGTTGCTTAGCCTTCTTGCGCCACTATCTTGGCGCTGCTCTGGTAGTCCTGTGCTTTGGTTTCCCTCATGTGCCCTGTTAGCTGTGGCCGCAGGCATGGCTCTGACTGCCCATGCACAAGTAAGGGGTACAAAGGAGAGCCCCTACTTTTGTACACCGACAAATTGATAGAAAAGCGCATAGTTATGACGATATCCAAGGAAATGATCATGTATATAGGCATCACGTCTGAGACTACTAGACCGACTCTTTCCTTCGTCTACTACTATTACTCCAGACATCGACCGCTATCCATCATGCATCTAGAGTATTAAGTTCATAAATAACGGAATAACAACTAAGGCAAGATGACTTGATGTAGACAAAGTAAATCCAATCAACATGAATAAAGCCCATCATTTTCCCCTTAATGGGAATAATACGAATACATTTCTTGTCCCTTTCTATCACTGGGATATAGAGCACCAGAAGATTGAACCCATCACAAAGCACCTCTCCCATTGCAAGATAAATTAATCTAGTTGGCCAAACCAAATGGATAGATCGGAGAGAAATACAAAGCTATAATAATCATGCATATATGAATTCAGAATAGAATCAAATAATATTCATTGATAAGAAGATTACATTGAATAGATCTCCAAGAACATCGAGGAGAATATCGTATTGAATCAAAGTGAGAGAACATGCAATCTAGCTACTAGCTATGGACCCGTATGTCTATGGTAAACTACTCACACGTCATCGGAAGGGTAGTAAGTTTGATGTAGAAGCCATCTATGATAGATTCTACCTCTGGTAGGGTGCGAAAAAAGGCCTCCAGATAGGATCTAGCAAGAACAGAAACCTGTGGTGGCGGAAAAAGTATTTTGGGTGGCTCTCCATTGGTTTCCCAAATTTAGATAATTTATAGAGGTATAATTAGGTCAAACGGAGCCACGGTGGGCCCACAAGGTACAAGGGCGTGCCTACCCCCTGGGCGCGCCCTTGTGCCTTGTGGCCACCTCGTTGCATGTATGGCATCTTCCCGAAGAATCTAGTCTTTTGTCCAGAAAAGAATCGTCAAATTGCTTTATGGTATTTGGACTTTGTTTGGTACAAAATCTCTGGAAAACCAAAAACAATTAAAAATAGCAACTCACACTTGGCACTAGGTTAATAGGTTAGTCCCAAAAAATGATATATATAATTGCATATAAAACATCCAATATTTACACAATAATATCATGGAACAATCAAATTGGAGACGTATCACACAATCACACAGCGTCGAGAACCAGTATGACCACCATGCGAGGGAGAGGGCATTACAGATGATGTGTTCCCTCGCAAAGGAGCAAACCCAAGCGGTTTGTGACCTTGCAGGACTGCAACCTAAAGAGGAGGAGGAGGAAGTCGGTCACGAATCAGACAACTCTGGGGTGAGTAGACCCGACTTGATCCATATTGTTTCTTCCACTGCAACTTGCATGACGAAGATGCCAAAGTCAAGGGTACGGAAAATGTTGGTCATGGATGAACGTCCTTTATAGCCATATAATTCATAGCTAGTAAAACACGTCAATGTTCGGTAGTCCGATAACATGTATGTACTCCCCAGTGTTATGTGTGTGTTGGTCTAGATGAACCATGTAACGTTGCATGAGATTATATGAATTTCAGGATTTTCTACGAGGGAGATGGTTGTGGAGGCGAGCATTTGAGAGATGATCGGTCACTATCGACGTACTTTTAGGGCTCACTTCTGCCCGGTTCAGTTGCATATGATAGGTGGAATAGCATAAAAACTATCACTATACAGGTTAGAGCTCCAAAAATCTACCACATATTTGTTTGTCGCAGATACCTATTAGGTTGGTGGTTTGCTGTTTCAAAAAACCCAAATGACCTTGTGATTTAAACTTGATTTGGTTTACGATAGGTGGGGCCCGCTCCTAAACAAACCGATTGTTTGACCATTTGTTTGATCGTTGACTTACATGTGGGGCCCACATGTAACTTATCACTTCCTTCCCCTTATCTTTCTTCTCTACATCTCTGCATGTGGTATCTCTCTCTCTCTCCCAAGCCATGGCTTCCCAAAGACTCCCTTGTGTCCGAGCCCACCAGAATATGCATCGACCACCTTCGCACGAGCCATGTCCGATCGTAAATGGCATGTGCTTACGGCAGCTTACGCATCCGTGGAGGTGACGTCACACCATTACCACGTCATGGTGGCTGACCCAGTCGGTTACTCCCTGATACCACCCACCCCACAAAGGATGCCCGCGGCGAGGTAGGTGCTCTTCGGTGACAGGGTTCCCTCGTTCCCCTAGCCAAGTTGGAGGACAACGTCAAGCACCTCAAGTCGCCCTCGGCATCGCCAGGGGACGATGCTTTAGTGGCACAGCCTGAGGCGACATTCTCGCTCCTAGATGACTGGTTACTCAAGACACTGGGCCGCGCATCCCTCTCCACGGCCGAGCACCCGAAGTTGCAAAACTTCCTGTGCTAGGTTGGGTTGCTGAAGATATCATGGGCCAGCCTCGCCGGTGCAAACCCGCCCCACTTTAGGCACCTCTCGTGCGAGCAGGCCGGGGAGCTCCACACCACGTGTGCCAGCGTCGGCAACCCGCGTGGGTAGGCATATAAGGTGGAGGGCCAGAGAAGGTCAGGAGGGAGCAGCACGTAGAGGCAGCGTCGCGCCGCCTGTCACTGGTAGATATGGGGGGCCTGATTGCTACTACTTGTGATCCGCGTTAGTAAATTCCACGAATAGGAGGGGATGATGCAGCACACCAACGGTAAGTATTTCCCTCATTTATGAAATCAAGGTTATCAATCCAGTAGGAGAACCAAGTAACAATATGTAAACAACACCTACACATAAACAACAAAACCTCGCAACCCAACGCACAGAGGGGTTCTCAATCCATATAGATGGATTGATAGATGCATATAAAATAAAGGCAAATAAAACGCATCGAATTATTTTCGGATTTTTTGGAAAAATAGATATGAAAATATATGATAGGAAATAGACCCAGGTGCTATAGATTTCACTAGTGGCTTCTCTCAAAAAAATAACATATGGTGGGTAAGCAAATTACTGTTGGGCAATTGATGGAAGAGCAAATAATTATGACGATATTCAAGACAGACATCATGTATATAGGCATCACATCCAAGATTAGTAAACGGACTCCTACCTACATCTACTACTATTACTCCATACATCGACCGCTATCCAGCATGCATCTAGTGTATTAAGTTCATGGAGAAACGGAGTAATGCTTTAAGAATGATGACATGATGTAGACAATGTCGATTCATACAGGAATAGAACCCATCTTGTTATCCTTAATAGCAACGATACATGCATGTCATGTCTCTTTCTATCACCGAGATTGAGCACTGCAAGATCGAACCCATTACAAAGCACCTCTTCCAATTGCAAGATAAATCAATCAAGTTAGCCAAACAAAACCGGGACATCGAAGAAGAAATACGAGGCTATAGTAATCATGTATGGATAGATCTGATCATAAGCTCACAATTCATCGGATCCCAACAAACACACCACAAAAAAAGAGTTACATCAAATAGATCTCCAAGAATATCATGGAGAACATTGTATTGAAGAGCAAAAAGATAGAGAGGAAGCCATCTAGCTACTAACTACGGACCTATAGGTTTGTGGTAAAGTACTCACGCATCATCGGAGGAGCACCAATGAGGATGATGAACCCCTTTGTGGTCCTGTTCCTCTCTAGCGGAGTGCCAGAAAGGGCCTCCAGATTGGATCTCGTGGTTCTGGAACTTGCGGCGGCTGAAACAATTTTTCTCTGACTCGTCTAGGGTTTCTGTAATATTTGCGTATTTATAGAGCTGAGAAGCGGTGGAGGGGACTCCCGTGGGCCTCACTACCCATTAGGGCGTGCCAGGGGCCTAGGGCGCGCCCTGGTGTCTCGTGGGCCCCATGAGCCTTCCCTTGTGCACTTCTTTGGCCTTCTGGATGCATTCTGGTCCAAGAAAATCTCCAAAAAGTTTTGTTGCATTTGGACTCCATTCGGTATTGATATTCTGCAAAGTGAAAAACAAGCATAAAACAACAAGTGGCACTGGGCACTATGTCAATAGGTTAGTCACAAAAAATGATATAAAGTTGCTAGAAAATGATTGTAAAACATGCAAGAATGGTAATATAACAACATGGAACGATCAAAAATTATAGATACGTTGGAGATGTATCAGCATCCCCAAGCTTAATTCCTGCTCGTCCTCCAGTAGGCAAATGATAAAACCGGAATTTTTAATGTGGAATGTTGCCTAACATATTCATCATATTCATTTCTTTGTAGCATGGACATATGGAATTTTAGATGATTCAAAGCAATAGTCTATAATTTAATATGAAGACTTTACTACTCAAGCATATCAACAAGAAATCATGTCTTTCAAAATATCAATGCTAAAGAAAGTTATCACTAGCCCATTATGCTCAACCATTGATCCATTCATGCTACACATCCAAATACTAGCTACTTCCAATGCTCAAGTGTGAGAATATTGTTTCATAGGTGGTGCTTTATAGGAGAAGATGGAGACTCAATAAAAATAAAAATTGCATAAAAATAAATAGATAGGCCCTTCGGAGAGGGAAGCATAGATTTGTAGAGATGCCAGAGCTCAAAGCCTAAATTGAGAGATAAAATTATTTTAGGTGACATGCTTTTCCTGTCAACGAAAACAACTAAGAGTTCCAAATATCTTCCATGCTAAATAAATCATAGGCAATTCCCAGACATAAAAATAAACTTTATTTCATTTTCACCATTCTTTCACAATCCATGGCTAGCCGTATCCACGGGTGCCTTCCATACCAACACATACCAAGGAGTTTATTGTAGTATTTTTTGCATTTCAGGACTGGGCATCCCTATTACTGCCACACTCTCGTGCAATGACAAGTGAATAAACACTCATCTTGAGAATACTCTACTTAGCATGGAAAATATTGGCCACCCCTCGCCGCTTCATGAGCGGTACGGGCACGCGAAAGAGAAGATTATTTTGAAAATTAGAGTAGGCACATACACATTTACTTAGGAAGACATGGAAATACCACATATAGGCAGGTATGGTGGACTCATTTGGCGCAACTTGGGTTTTAGGATTTGGATGCACAAGCAGCATTCCGACTTAGAACAAGTGAAGATTAGCAAATAGATAGGCCAACCAAGGAACGAAAACCGTCATAAAAGAACATTAAACATAACTAACAATGAATAATGCAACACAAGTAAGATGTAATTTCATTGCATAACTATTGACTTAGCGTCCTTGCATAGGGAATCACAACCCTTAACACCTATATTCTTACTAAAGCATAATTACTCACCAACATAACTCACATATCACTATCATCATATCGGAAAACTATTGCACGGAATCAAGTTTAATGTCCAACGATCTTCATGAAAGTTTTTATTATATGTCACCTGGATCTCTATCACTTTGGGACCAAATTCTTTTAAAGCATATTGCGATTCCAAATAACAAGCTCTCAAACAAATTTAAGTGAATAACGAGAGCACAAATTTCTTCAAAGTTTCATCTCTCAAAATAATATACGTGAAACATGAAAAGATTTCTTACAAATTTCTACTAACTCTAAAAATAATCTAAGTGAATCATGAGAGCATATTTCTTCGAAATAACAGCACCACCATGCTAAAAAAGATACAAGTGAAGCACTAGAGCAATTCCATAGCTCCAAATTTTTTAAAGTGAAGCATAAAGAGCGATTCTAATAAATCATAGCATAGTTTTGGCCTACTCAAATAGGTGTGTCCAGCAAGTATGATTATGACAAACTAAAAATCAAAAGAAGCAAAGACACATATAGTACAAGATGCTCGAAGCAAAACTCGTGATATGTGACGAATAAAAATATAGCTTCAAGTAAAATTACGGATGGTTTTTATAAGAAAGAGGGGATGCCTACCGGGGCATCAGCAAACATAGTTGCTTGATACTTCTTGAATATTACCTTGGGGTGCCATGGGGCATCCCCATTCTTAGGCTCTTTTCACTCCTTATTCCTTCATCCATCGTGATCTCACCCAAAACTATAAAACTTCAATCACACAAAACTTAACAAAATTTCGTGAGATCTGTTAGTATAATAAAAATCAAATCTACCATAATGTTGTAGAAAACCCATTCATATTTTGTTATTATATTATACCTAATGTATAATAACTTTACAATGGCTTATACCGCCCGATACAAACCATAGATTCATCAAAATAAGCACATAATACAACGAAAACAGAATCTGTAAAAAACAGAACATTATGTAAAGACATATTTTGTAGTCATACTTTCGCAACTCCAAAAATTCTTTAAAATTAGGATAACGTGGGAAATTTGTATATAAATTATGCTTAAAAATTTCAGGAATGTTTCACGCTCCAACAGTCGAAAACAATTCTGCTACTGGACGCATACATTTCTATAGATGCACCAAACCAAATAAACTGTTACCCAAATCAATCCCAAAGGCTTTGCTTGGCCCAAACACTAATTAAAACACCAAAAACACACTCATTACAAAACTAATAATGTGTATTTGTTGAAAAACAGAACAAAAACGCAAAGACAAAAAGATAACTATTGGGTTGTTGTAACATCCCAAATTTCCAATTTGGAATGTTATACATTAGATCATCAGGCATATCATATTTTTCTTGATTTTGGTGGATCCAAGAAAATCCTAACCAACTCAAGGACCCTCGGAGAGAGTTGGGGATTTCAATACTTTCATATTTGAGGTTTCTCAAATTTTGAAAGTAGGATCATTTGATTTTATTTATTTTATCTTCAAGTATTTCTGTTATGAAATTATGAGAGACGGAGTAAAATGACTCTCCCAAAAATAAAGAAATACTGAGGATTTAATAAAGGAATCAAATAAGTTTTCTTTGGAGTTTTACTTGAATTAGGAAAAATTGCATGTTTTCAAAAATGCATTTTAGTGCCAAGAAAATGTTCATCTTGTTCTAAATATTCTATTTAGACGGTGAAAATTTGTTTTGGAAATTTTAGATTTTTATTTTCTAGGATATCTTTTTCATAGCACCGGCGTTAATTAGAAAATAAAAATAAAAAAATAGGGTAACCCGAACCCGAATGGGCCGAAGCCCAGCCGAGCCAGTCCCAGCCGCCCGTGCCGCCTTCCCCATGCCGCCGCGCCGC
>LR738712.1:200869112-200946486 GCA_902687465.1 Secale cereale
GCCCCCTTGCCGCACCCCGCCCCGCCGCGAGCAAGCCACCGCCGCCACTGCAAACGCCGCCGCCGCCACCGCAGCGCACCACCGCCGCCACCACCGCTGCACACCGCCGTCGTCGCCGCCGCTGCACACCACCACCGCCGCAGCAGCCTCGCCGACGCCTGCCACCGCCGCCCGCCTCCCGCCGGCCGAGCGACGAGGTAGACGCCCGCCGCCGGTTTTCGGTGGAGAAACCGCCCGGTTTTCTTTAGAACCCTAGTTCGTTTTTTTAGATAGATCGGTTTTTATTCTTTTCCCGGTTTAGTTAATTAGTGAGTGTTCACCTGTTCGTTCGTTTTAATGAACGAGTTCGTCGTTTAGTTTCAGCTGACGATCATCCGTTCGTTAAGCTGTTTTAGTTTTCTTTTTCCTAGTTATTTTCTGATCATGATTTCTGATCCGGTCTTCATTTTAGTTTATCTTTTTGCTCGTTTATCGGAATCAGGTGATTCAAGCGCCCGGAGTTTCGTCTCGAAATTCTATTTCCGTTTAACCTAGTCACCCAAGCGTTTGCCTCTGTTAAATTTGGACTTAGGTCCAGATTGGTACGTTAGTGGTTTCTCTTTCGCTGTTTGACTTTCGTTGTTTCGTTTGGTTTGTTTCTTTTGCAAACCGGAGTTCTTAAGTTGAACTTTCTGGTTAGATCTCTTATTTGAGTTTTACCCGTGCATTAGTTAAGTACTTATTGTGTGCTTGTTTGTTTGTGATAGAGTACCCGGAGTGCGCCGCTTGCTGCTTTGAATGTCTAGGTTTTGCGGATCATCAACATGGCAAGTAACACTTTGATCATACTTTCCAGTTACCCAGTTTTCATTGCATTAGCCAAACCCTCACACATTGCATGAGTAACATCTAATAACATGTGGGACTGGGAAGTAGATTGAGGTAGTACCTATTACCTGCATTATTTTCAAATCCTTGGGACTTACTTCTACGTTTGCGGATAGTTTATGCTATGCTCGTAGACGTGGATTGGGTGAGTGTATCCATGACAGATGTGAGATTGTTAATTAATGGTTCAACTTAAGGTGGCAACTTAAATACACATCTGGGTGGATTGAGGCACCTGGGTATTCTAGCGATTGCCTGTTTTCTTTATGGACCGCCACCCAGGCTCAAAGGGATCATGAGATTATTCATACTAGAAACTTCCGTGTGCAGCCACAAGCTATTATGGGCTCTAGCATAGTTGACTAAGTCGTGCGAACTCTTACAGTGGTGGACTAGCAGATGTAGGGGATGTAGGTTGGTACGGTCCACCCGTTCGTAAGGTGCTAGTGCATCTGAAAGACTGTCTCTCGGTCATCCTTTTCTCAAACAACATGTAGTGCGAGAATTCCAACAGAGGCGATCGAGTCTTGTGGGGAAAAGTGCACAAACCTCTGGAGAGTGTACAAACTGATCATGATTAGCCGTGTCCCCGGTTACGGACGTCTTGAGTATCTAGTACTTGGATTATCATGTGAATCTCATCATGTTACTTTAATTAATATTGTTGGGTTTTAATGATGATGATTAATTGGGATTGAGAGGATGTCTATCTTCTCAATGATGTTTCAACTACCATGATAGTTAATTAAATCTATTCCTTTGCATTAGTGAAAAATTGGCTTTACACAAAAAAAATTGTAACCATAGAGCTTTCCACCAACCATATTGCATATAGTATAGCTTTACTTTTGTTACTCTCTATGTGTTACTTTGCCAGCATATTCCATGTGCTGACCCGTTTCGGGCTGCAATGTTCATGTTGCAGACTTTTCAGACGACGAGCAAGGTGCCTTTTAAGTCGTGGTTCTATACTCAGTGATGCCGTTGGAGTTGATGGACTCACTTTTCTTCCAAGCCTTCCGCTGTTATCGTGTTAGATGGCCTTAAGCCATTTTTATTGTAATAAGTTCATCCTTGGAACTATCGATGTAATAAGTGTGTGATTGCTACTCTGTTATAAATCCTTCAAGTACTGTGCGTGTCAGCATTACTGATCCAGGGATGACACTGATGCATAGAGATCAGATTGTTTAAGGTCTGGTCGCTACAAGATGGTATCAAAGCACACGCTGACTGTAGGACACGACCACTACGCTAATACCCTAGAGCACTATTCACTCTTCTCTTTTCTGACTCCTCATCTTTTCTACTCTTTTAGGATGGTGCATGCAAGGAACAAGTTCACGCAACCTGATGAAGATACACCATTTGGACGACACCTGAAGGAAGTCACCAGATATCTAAACATCGGACTACCAAGTTTCACCGAACCTACAACACCACTTTACCTGAAGAGGAGCGCTGGTTGATTCAAGCTCAAGTTCCAGGAAGGACGTTCATGCCCGTCACCGCACCCATAGAATTTTCCTTTAATGCGCCTACATGGAGCCTAGGTAGGAGTATGGCAGCCCACATCACTATGGGAAGAATTAGAGAAGTCTACAAGCAGGAGCTGAAGGACACTATCTATCAGATTTGTGGACGTCGAGATGAGCGGTGGGACATGATCAACACCCGGAAGGACAGGTCCATTGCCTCGTTCATTCAATAGTTAAACCAGCACATTCGTCGCCAGGAGCACCAGATGTGTGCAGGGATGATAGACTTGAAGAAAGCACTAACCAGAAACATGGAGTTAGAGGAGGAACTCAAGTCTACACGCAACAGATACGAGGAGGAGATGTTAATACTTGTGGAGAAGAATGATGATTGAACGCGAAAGCTAGGAGTATTCTTGGGAGATCCAGCACCAGGAATGGAAGAAGAGGAAGAAGAATCCAAGGAGATTCCACCTGAAGACTACATCATCCTTGACGACACGGACTTAGACCCCGATGATAGCGATGATGAAGACTATGAAGATGAAGCTGGATCTAACATCATGGAATCCTCTCCCGATCAAAACTTCTAGAAGACCTTCCTATGACTAGTAGTTTTTCCCAGTTAGTAGACTTAGAACACTTTTGTAACGTTAGATCCGTGTAAGCCCTTGTTTGAATTGATATTGGTGTGATATGTTTGTGTTTGTCTCATGTGCATTGGGTAGTGATTTTCCCTTAGACCTCTTTTCTATTCTAATCTCTTCCCTCTACACCCATCAGATGCCTCCAAGACGTGAGCCCGGATTTGAGTTTCCCCCTGAGCTCACTTAGTTGATCCAGCAGCAGAACACCTTGATGCAACTTCTTGTCCAGAACACTCAGAACAACCAGAACAACAACAACCCTCCACCACCACCACCCGTCGATAACCTGACCCGTTTCTTAAGGTTACAGCCACTGGTGTTTGCTAGTAGCATTGAACCAATAGTCGCTGATGACTGGCTGCGCAAGATTGGAAGGGATTTGACCACTGCCAACTGCTCAGATGTTGAGAAGGTGCGTTTTGCCGCACATCAGTTGTCTGGTCCAGCCGCAGCATGGTGGGAGAATTACACAACCACTTTTCCCATAGCCAATGTTACTTGGGATCAGTTTCAGCAAGCTTTTCGTACCGCCCATGTCTCAACTAGAGCTATGAGCATGAAGAAGCGGGAGTTTCGCAACTTGCGCCAAGGCAATCATACTGTGGCTCAGTACGTAGATGAGTTTAGTACTCTATCCCGTTATGCCCCAGATGATGTGGCCACAGATGTCGCTAAGCAGGAAAGATTTATGGAAGGGCTGAATGATGAGATGAGCATACAGTTGATGGTAGCAAGCTTCAAAAACTATCAGGAACTGGTTGATCGAGCTCTAATGATTGAAGGGAAGCACCAACAGATTGAAAGTCGCAAGAGGAAGTATGGACAAGGAAAGTACAATTCTGGAGCTCAGCAGAAGCCACGTTTTACCCCTAAAATGGTAGGACAATTTCAACATACCCATGGAGGAGGTAGCTCGCACAATCATAGTGGCCCAAGAATGGGAATGGGAATGGAGGAAGTAACTGACAGAACCGCACCAACCCAACAACTCCAGCCAAGCGAGACCTGAGTCAAGTCACTTGCTTTAAGTGCGAGAAGACGGGACATTACGCCAATGAATGTCCAGAAGCCCAGAATGGAAATGGCAATGCAAGCTCTGGAAAGAAGCCGAACCCTTTTAATAGAGGGCAAGTGAACCACGTTAGCGTGGAGGAGGTTGAAGCTCAGCCAGATGCAGTAATAGATAAGTTTTTAGTTAAGTCCTTTACTGCACTCGTTCTTTTTGATACTGGTGCAATGCATTCATACATTTCAAGGGGATTTGTGGATAAGTATAAACTGCCAACCCAAGCCCTTAGTTCACCCATGTTAGTAACCTCACCTGGAGCAGAGTATATGGCTAAGTTATGGTGTGATCAGATGCCATTAAGGATTGGTAACTACACATTCCCTTCGGACCTAATAGTATTGGAATCTCAAGGATTGGATGTGATATTAGGCATGGATTGGTTATCTAAGTACGAAGGGAATATTGAATGCGCCAGTAAGTCCATTTTGCTTACTACGTCAGGAGGAAGAAGGATCAAGTATGTATCCCGGCATGTGCCGAAAAGGAACAGAGTAAATTCCTTATCAGGAGTTGTTCAGGAGGAAGTACCAGTGGTGAAAGATTTCCCGGACGTATTTCCAGAGGAACTGCCAGGCATGCCACCAGATAGAGATATTGAGTTTTTGATTGAGCTTTTGCCAGGCACAGGGCCAATTTCTAAGAGACCATACAAGATCCCCGCAAAAGATTTGGAGGAAATTAAGAAACAGATTAAGGAGTTACTGGATAAAGGTTACATTCGCCCAAGTTCTTCGCCTTGGGGTTCGCCAGTAATTCTAGTAGAGAAGAAGGACAGATCGTTAAGAATGGTTGTTGATTACCGAGGATTGAATGAAGTAACGATCAAGAACAAGTACCCCCTACCGATGATCAATGATCTGTTCAATAGATTGCAAGGAGCTAAGATATTTTCCAAGATCGATCTGCGATCAGGGTACCATCAATTGAAGATTCGAGAGCAGGATATACCTAAGACGGCCTTTACCACCAGGTATGGTTTGTACGAGTATACCGTTATATCTTTTGGTCTAACTAACGCACCAGCATACATTATGAACCTGATGAACAAGGTGTTTATGGAGTTTTTGGATAAGTTCGTCGTGGTGTTCATAGATGATATATTGATCTTCTCAAAGGTTGAAGAGGAACATGCAGAGCATTCGCGTTTGGTATTGGAGAAGCTCCGAGAACATCAGTTGTATGCCAAGTTTAGAAAATGCGAGTTTGGTTGAAGGAAGTTGGATTTCCTCGGACACGTTATATCCGGAGAAGGAATAGCATTAGATCCCGCCAAGGTTGACACTGTGACAAATTGGGAAGCCCTGACAACAGTTGGAGAGATCTGAAGTTTTCTTGGACTTGCAGGATACTACCAGAGATTTATTGAGAATTTCTCGAGGATTGCAAAACCTATGACGGAGTTGTTAAAGAAGGATACCAAGTTCAATTGGACAGAAGAATGTGAGGCCAGCTTTCAGGAATTAAAGAAATGTTTGGTCTCATCACCTGTGTTCATTCTGCCAGATCAACATAAGGACTATGAGGTGTACTGCGACGCTTCATGTCGAGGACTTGGAGCAGTTCTTATGCAGGAAGGAAGAGTTGTTTCGTATGCTTCACGACAACTAAAACCTCATGAGTTGAACTACGCCACTCATGATTTGGAGTTAGCTGTCGTAGTGCATGCATTGAAGACTTGGAGACATTTTCTCATCGGAAACCATTGTGAAGTATAACGGATCACAAGAGTTTGAAGTATATATTCACTCAGAAGGAGTTGAGTCTCAGGCAAAGGAGATGGCTGGAACTCATTAAGGATTACGACATGAGATTGCATTATCATCCCGGAAAGGCTGACGTAGTAGCCGATGCGCTAAGCCGTAAGAGCCATGTCAATACCCTAATGACGGAGGAATTTCCAAAGGAGTTAGCCGAGGACTTACGAGAACTATGTTTGGAGATAGTTCCGAGAGGCTACGTAGCAACACTAGAGATCCAGTCTACCCTGATGGATAAAATCATAGAGCTCGGAAGACTGGCGAGGAGGTTGCCTCTATAAAGGAGATGATGAGCAAAGGAAAAGCTAAAGGATTTTGTGAGGATGAACACGACACCTTATGGTTTGAGGACCGCATTTATGTGCCTAATGACCCGGGGATCAGGAAGATGATTCTACAGGAGGCCCATGACTCACCATACTCGATTCACCCAGGAAATACTAAGATGTATTTGGATTTGAAGGATATTTTCTGGTGGACCGGTATGAAGAAAGATATTGTGGAGTATGTAGCACTTTGTGATGTATGTCAGAGAGTGAAGGAAGAACATCAGAAGCCAGCATGATTATTACAACCATTGCCAATACCCGAATGGAAGTGGGATAAGCTAGGTATGGATTTTATTACGGGATTACCCAGAACTTGTTCTGGCTATGACTCGATTTGGGTCGTAGTCGATCATTTGAGAAAGGTAGCTCATTTCATCCCCATAAACACTATTTACACCAGTGCAAAGTTAGCAAAGATATACATGACCATAATCGTATGTATGCATGGCTTTCCGAGGAGCATCGTATCCGACAGAGGAACCCAGTTTACCTCAAAGTTCTGGAATCAGTTACACGAAACTTTGGGTACCAGGCTAGAGTTTAGCACAACTTTTCACCCGCAGACAGATGGACAGACGGAAAGAGTCAATCATATTTTGGAGGATATGATGAGAGCCTGTGCACTAGATTATGGATCTAGTTGGGACAACAATTTGCCGTATGCCGAATTTTCTTACAACAACAGTTATCAATCCAGTTTGAAGATGGCCCCTTTCGAAGCGTTATACGGAAGGAGATGTAGGACTCCATTGTCGTGGGACGAAGTTGGAGACCGCAAGTTGTTCGGGTCAGATTTGATCAAGGAATCAGAACAGAAGGTGAATTTGATTCGCGATAGGCTCAAGACAGCTGTAATGCCCCGGATGTAATACTTTCCCTTTTGGGTATATAATATATCTCAGGCTTCATCTATTTCCATTCCGGGTTCTTTGTCTTTCGGGTTTTCGTCGTTTTGTTATGTGAGTGTGTGGCATTCATTCATATCATGTAGACATGTGCATCGCATTGCATTTGTGTTGTTGGTTGCATCCGGTTCCACGCGTTCCTTCCCGTTGTCCGTTTCGCGTTCCGGAGCTCCCTCACGTGTCCGTGACGTCCCGTAGGCCTACTTTGTTGTTTGGGCGTGTAACGTTACCGGTGTGCCGCGAGGAGGTTGTGTGTGTTGTTGTTTTGTTGTGTGCAACCCGCCTCTCAAATCTCGTCGCGTTTGGACTCCGTTGGCTATCCCATCAGTTATTCGTGTGGGTCCAAAGTGCCTCCCCTTGTGGCCCGGAAACACCCCTACTGCAGTCTACTACCTTCTCCTAGGCCCATCTAGACTACCCCCGCGATCGGATCCGTCGGATCGCGATCGGAGGGCTCCTAACACCCCCCTCAAACCTAACCCTAAATTCTGCTATATATTAGACCCTAGTCTATTTTGGGCATCTAACTTCTTCCTCCTCCTTCCCCTAAATTTCTGGATCCAGCCACCACCTCTCAGCCACTTGGCTGTCCATCTCCTAAAAATCCGCCAGATCCCGAGGGAACCAGCAGATCGTCGCCTCTCCCTTCGATCCCTCGCTCAGGTCAACGGCATCCTCGATCGGTCCCTCCGCCGACCGCTCGCCTCGAACGACAGGCGCAGGACCACTTTGCCGCAGGCCTCGATCGCCAGGCCGCTCCTCCCTCCGGCCCGTACGCCCGCCAGCGCCACCTCGCTCACTCGTCTGGGGCTCAGCAGGCCGGACGCCTTCCCCGCCTGGGCCGCGGGCCCGATCTCCCGTCGATCGCCTCCGCTGGCCGAGGCCGGTCCCCACTTCACCGTCGCCTCCGCCTCCGCCTGGACCGCCCCAACACCCGAGTCCTGGGCCTCGCCTTCGACACTCCCGCGCCAGCGCCGCTGGGCCTCCGCCCCCTCCAGGCCGGCCGCGCCAGCCGCTCGGCCCACTCGCCGCACCGGACCGCCTCCACCAGGCCGCCGCCAGCAGCGCCTCCGCGGGCCGCGCGCCGCTGGGCCGCGTCCTTCCTGCCGCGCCCGATCCGCCTCTTCGCGGGCCGGATCCACGCCCGGGCCCGTTAACCTTCCCAGATCTCAGATATGAGGTTATTTCAAACCCTAGCCCCTGTAGTTTTTGTTCCGTGATGCATTCTTATAACTGCTATAACTTTGTGTGTGGATGTCCGTTTTGCGCAAATGAGATGTCCAGACGTTCGTGGGATCGTGCACTACGTTTTATCTTTTGTTGTCATGCATGATAGAAGTCATCTAGGTGCTTGTTTTGCTGTTGCAAGAGTGCATCGTGATATAAACTATTGTTATGTGATGTTTTTATGCCATCTTTGCCATGTGATATATTTTAGCTCGTTTGTCCGAATGATGCAAATGACATGTCCACGTGTTCGTCTTGCCATGCTCTACATGTTGTATGTGCTAGGTTGCATGTTAGATTTATTCTTGCCATGCTTATCATCGTTGCAAAGTGCCATGTGGCTGTGATGTTGTTTCACTTGTTATGAAATGCCATCTTGTTGAGCTCGTTGCTATCGTTGTGTTTATCTCCATGATGCATGCTTGTATGTTTCGGAATCACCTTCATGTGTACTTTGATGAGGTGCTTACCACTTGCCATGTCTAGTTTCGAGGTTACTTAAACAAGCTCTTTTAGATGCTATGATGAAATTGCTGTTTTAGGACTTAGTGGATTTTCACTAAGTCTGAAATCTGTAACGTTCCGATGCCATGTTTGCTTGCTGCTCTAGGACAAACCATGATAGTTTTGGAGTGGATCTTGATTGTTCCTTGTAGTATATATTGTTGGCTTTCCATCCATGTTTTCACATGTCTATTTAAGTGGCTGTAGCATGTTTATCTTTTGCTCCAAAGTTTCAATAAAATTCTGCTGCCAGAATTTTATTGTCAAGTTCAATATGTCCAAGATCATTGCTATTGATCCGTGGCTCCTTTGGGGGTGCACCTTTGGACTTAGTTGCTGTAGTATATGTCTAGTTTGTGTTCATGTCCTTTGCCATGTTGTTTGAGTGCTGTAGCTTAATTATTTTGTGCTCCGAAGTTGCTATGTTGCTGTAATTTTCAGCTTTCGCTCATTTCTTGTTTCGGGCATAACTTTTAGCCCGTAACTCCGATTTCAGCGAATCTTATATGAAACTTGATTGATTTTCTGTGTAGATTCATAATATCATATTGTTATCATGTTTTGAGGTGTTTTGCTTGAGTGCTATTTTACGTGCTCCGTGTGCATCCTTAGTGCATCCATCATGCATCCATCATTTTCGAGTGCGCATTGCATCTTGTTTATTTGTGCTTGGTGTGATTGTTTTGTTTAGAGCCGGAAGCAGAGTCCGAGTTCGAGTACGAGCACGAGGTTTCCAATGAGATTGAGCACGAGGAACTTTCTTACGATCCGAACGACTTCACTTCAGGCAAGATGACCGAACCCCGATAACATTACTATCTTTGCCTATTGCTAGTAGTTCCGCTCTATAGTTTTGCCTCGATGCCCATGATCTTCTTGTCAGCCTCCTACTTGTAACCATTGCACTGTTTAACCAACCTACCTATGCAAACCGTTGCTTGGCTAAGTACGCTTCGCTCAGCCCTTCTTATAGCATTGCTAGTTGCAGGTGAAGATCGAAGATGCTTGCTTCATGTTGAAGTTTGGTTGGGTTTTATCACACTATATAAATGCTTAAAATGAAATCATCTATATATTGGCAAGGGTGGAAGGCTAAGCCTTTTGCTTGGTGATTTGTTCCACTCATGCCGTTAGGAACCGTATAAACCGGTGTTATGTTCATTGATTATGCGTTCCTAACACGGTTGGGGTGTATGGGACCCCCTAGATAAACCGCTAAGTGCTAAGTCTTTTCCAGCAAGTCCCAACATTGGTACTATTTGCCTAATAACAAACTAAACTTGCATAGGGAGTTATAAACCCTTTTTATTAATCAACAACCCCGGGCCAGTGCTCCACATGAGTGTTGGTCCGAACTGGGGGTCCTGCGGGGCCACCTCAAGGAAACTCGAGGTCTGGTAAAAACCCATAGCATCACCCATCCGGTCGTGTCCTGAGACTTAGATACGCACGGCTACTATCAGGGTGTCGACACGCCGGGAGGATTTGCTGGATTAGCCTTACCTTAGTTCGGAGTATCTTGAGCACGGGATTCCGAGAATACTCGGGTCTTCCCACTTTGGAGTTGCGACTCCGCGGATCGTGGGCTTGTAATGGGTCAAGTTGGAACACCCCTGCAGGGTTTGAACTTTCGAAAGTCGTGCCCGCGGTTATGTGGCAGATGGGAGCTTGTTAATATCCGGTTGTAGATAACTTGACACAATGTTTCTAATACACTACCAGCGTGTGTTCCGTGACTGTCAATTTCCGAATAGGGATTCGGGAGTTGAACACGGAGGGGTTATGTTTGTTGAGCTTGTAGCTAGGATCACTTCTTGATCACTTCTCGACCGAGGCTTTCTCTTCTCGCTCTCATTCACGTAAGCTAGTTGCTAGTTGCTGCTGCAGACACTTATTCTTTTCTTCAGCCTTATCCTCTCCCAAGGCTTAAATAGTCTTGTTACCCGGGAACGGGATTGCTGAGTCCTCTGTGGCTCACAGTTACTTCACCACACCAGATGCAGGTCCAGTTGTGAGCTATCCAGGTGATGGCACCGAGCTGGATTGGGAGTACGACGAGGAGCGTAGTCGGTACTATGTTCGCTATCCGGATGATCAGTAGTGGAGACTTCTACTAGGATTCGATCCGCCTGTGGTTTATTTATCTAAGTTTGGTATCTTGACATTTGGTTTTGCCCTTAGAGGGTTGTGATATTCTTAATGTATGATGATTGAGACATGTTTTGTAATTGTGTGACGTGGCGAGTGTAAGCCAACTATTTATGTTTACAATCCCCTCTTTTACATGAGATGTGCAAAGATTACCAAACTTGAGATCATTCTAGGATGGATTTATGCCTTTAAGTCGTGCCTCGACACGTAGGAGGTATAACTCCATCATGGGCATTACAACAGCTCAGTCCAGGCAGAAGAGCTACGCGGATTCAAAACGCAAGGAGATCGTTTACGAAGTCGGAGACAGAGTTTATCTTTGAGTATCTCCACTTCGAGGAGTTAAGGGAAAACTAGCGCCCCGTTTTGTAGGACCATATAAGATTATGGAATGTATGGAAGAAGTAGCCTACAGTTGGAACTGCCCGAAGGATTGTCAAGAGTTCACGACGTATTCCACGTTTCCCAGTTGAAGAAATGCCACGCAGAGATGGCCGAGTTACCGCTAAGGGATATTGTGCCATTGGAAGCTATTCAGTTGGACAACAATTGGACCTATGAAGAGAAACCAGTCAAGATTCTTGAGTATGCCAGTCGAGTCACCCACAGCAAGGTTATCAAATTTTGCAAGGTTTAGTGGAGTCAACACACCGAGGAAGAAGTCACCTGGGAACGAGAGGAAGACCTGCAGAAGGACCACCCTCACCTATTTTCTAGCCAACCCGAATCTCGAGAGCGAGATTCATCTTAAGGGGGTAGGTTTGTAACATCCCAAATTTTCAATTTGGAATGTTATACATTAGATCATCATGCATATCATATTTTCTTGCTTTTGGTGATCCAAGAAAATCCTAAGCAACTCAAGGACCCTCGGAGAGAGTTGGGGATTTCAATATTTTCATATTTGAGGTTTCTCAAATTTTGAAAATAGGATCATTTGATTTTATTTATTTTATCTTCAAGTATTTCTATCATAAAAATATGAGAGAGGGAGTAAAATGACTCTCCTAAAAATAAAGAAATACAGAGGATTTAATAAAAAAAATAAAAAAAATCGGAGTTTTATTTGAATTAGGAAAAATTGCATGTTTTCAAAAATGCATTTTAGTGCCAAGAAAATGTTCATCTTGTTCTAAATATTCCATTTAGACGGTGAAAATTTGTTTTCGCAATTTTAGATTTTTATTTCTTTTTCTAGAGTTTTTCTTTCTTCGTAGCGCCGGCGTAATTAGAAAAAAAGAGGACCCGACCCGACTGGGCCGAAGCCCAGCCGAGCCAGGCCCATGCCGCAACGCCGCCTTCCTTCCCCACGCCGCCGCCACCGTGCCCGCGTCGGACACCGCCCCGCCGCCGGTTTGCTTGCCCCCTCCCCCAAGCCTCCAAGGGCCCCCTATATATAGCCCCCCTACCCCTTGTCGCATCCTACCGCCGCAAGCACCGCCGCCGCCGCAAGCCACCGCCGCCACAAGCTTCGCCGCCGCCGCAAGCCACCGCCACCGCAGCAGCCTCGCCACCGCCACCGCAGCAGCCTCGCCACAGCCTGCCGCCGGCCGCCGGCCGTTCGACGAGGTAGCCGCCCGCCGGCCTGTTTTCTATAGAAGACCGTCGGTTTTTCTTTTAGAACCCTAGTTCGTTTTTTTATTAGATAGGCTTTCTGTTTTTTCGGTTTAGTTAATTAGTAAACATTCACCCGTTCGTTCATTCTAACGAATGAGTTCGTTGTTTAGTCTCAGCTGACAAACGTCCGTTCATTAAGCTGTTTTAGTTTTCTTTTTCCTAGTTTAGTTTCTGATCGCGATCTCTGATCCGATCTTCGTTTTAATTTATCTTTTCGCTCATTTATTGGAATCAGGTGATTCAAGCGCCTGGAGTTTCATCTCGAAATTCTCTTTCCGTTTAACCTAGTCACTCAAGCCTTTGCCTCTGCTAAATTTGGACTTAGGTCCGGATTGGTTCAGTAGTTGTTTCTCTATCGCCGTTTGTCTTTCGTTGCTTTTCTTTTGCCGTTTCTTTTGCAAACCGGAGTTCTTAAGTTGAACTTTCTGGTTAGACCTCATATTTGAGTTTTACCCGTGCATTAGTTAAGTACTTATTGTGTGCTTGTTTGTTTGCGATAGAGTACCCGGAATGCGCCGCTTGCTACTTTGAATCTCTAGGTTTTGCGGATCATCAGCAAGGCAAGTAACACTTTGATCATACTTTCCAAATAGCCAGTTTTCATTGCATTAGTCAAACCCTCTCACATTGCATGAGTAGGAACTATTAACATGTGGGACTGGGAAGTAGATTGAGGTAGTACCTATTACCTACATTTCATTCAAACCTTTGGGAGTTACTTCTACGTTTGCTGTTAGGCCATGCTATGCTCGTAGACGTGGATTGGGTGAGTCTATCCATGACAGGTGTGAGTTTGTTAATTAATGGTTCAACTTAACGTGGCAACTTTAACACACATTTTGGTGGATTGAGGCACCTGGGTATTCCAGTGATTGCCTGTTTTTCTTTTGGACCGCCACCCAGGCTCAAAGGGATCATGAGATTATTCATACTAAAAACTTCCGTGTGCAGCCACATGCCAATATGGGCTCTGGCATAGTTGAGTAAGTTGAGGGAAACCTTTCCATGATGGGCTAGCAGATGTAGATGGATTGTAGGTGTACCGGCCTATCTATCTGGTTAAGGGGACCTCTTCGGAAAGACTATGTCTCGGTCATCCGTTTCTCAAACACCATGCAGTGCGAGAAACCAAACGGAGGCGATCGAGTCTTGTGGGAAAAGTGCACAAATGTCTGCAGAGTGTACAAACTGATCATTATTAGCCGTGTCCCCGGTTATGGACGTCTTGAGTATCTAGTACCTGGATATCATGTGAATCTCATCATGTTACTTTAATTAATATTGTTGGTGTTAATGTAGATGATTAATTGGGATTGAGAGGATGTCTATCTTCTCAATGATGTTTCAATTACCATGATAGTTAATTAAATCTATTCCTTTGCAGTAGGGAAAAATTGGCTTTACGCAAAAAAAAACTGTAACATAGAGCTTTCCACCAGCCATATTGCATATAGTATAGCTTTACTTTTGTTACTCTCTATGTGTTACTTTGCCAACATATTCCATGTGCTGACCTGTTTCGGGCTGCAACGTTCATGTTGCAGACTTTTCAGACGACGAGTAAGGTGCCTTTTAGGTCGTGGTTCTATACTCAGTGATGTCGTTGGAGTTGATGGACTCACTTTTCTTCCAAGCCTTCTGTTGTTATCATGTTAGATGGCCTTAAGCCATTTTTATTGTAATAAGTTCTTCGTTGGAACTATCGATGTAATAAGTGTGTGATTGCTACTCTGTTATAAATCATTCAAGTACTGTGCGTGTCAGCATTACTGATCCAGGGATGACACTGATGCACAGAGATCAGACTGTTTGAGGTATGGTCACTACGGTTGCCTCCCAACAAGCGATGTGGTTTAATGCCCTTAGCTAGGCATAATGCATAGATTCTACGTGTGGTCATATTTGTGGGTGGATCCATAGGTTGCCCTCATGATAGATTCATACGGTAGTTTAATCTTATTTCTAGGAAGTGTTCCATACCCTTTCTTAGTGGAAATCGAAACTTAATATTCCCTTTTTTTTCTTATCAATCATGGCACCTATAGTTCCTTAAAACGGTCCACCAAGAATTATTGGACAAGACGGATTGCAATCAATATCAAGAACAATAAAGTCTATGGGTACATAATTTCTATTTGTGAGAATGAGAACATCATTATTTCCTCCCAAAGGTTTTTTAATAGTAGAATCCGCCAATTGCAAATTAAGAGAACGTTCTTCAAAATTGGTAAGACCAAGCACATCACATTGAGATTTCGGAATTGTGGAAACACGAGCATCCAAATCACACAAAGCATAACACTCATAATTTTTTAATCTTGATTTTAATGGTAGGTTCCCATTCATCACATAATTTTCTAGGAATTGAAATCTCTAATTCTAACTTTTCTTCCAAAGATTTCATTACCGCTTCGGCAATATGTTTAGTAAAATCGTTGTTTTGTTAATTATAATTGAGTGAATTTATCATAGATTGTAGCAAAGAAATACACTCAATAGAAGAGCAACTATCATAGTTAAAGTCTTTGTAATCCAAAAGAATGGGCACATCACTAGTTAAAGTTTTTACCTCTTCAACCCACATTCATCAATTTTGTCAGCAAGATTTTCACCCTCCAAATCATGAGAATGCCTTCTAGATAAAGTTGACTCTTCTTCAGTTCTCTCACTATCAATTTTAAATTTACTAAACAAGGAATCAATAGGGTAAACACCAACCATTTTAATCTCTTCATCATTGTTGTGAAAGCAAACGGGAAACACTTTTTCTAAAAATTTCTCTTTTACCTCTATGCATAGCGGTTCTTTTCTTACTTTCATCTATAGAAACATATAAAGATTTAATTGATTCATTGATGTCAACCTTGGGTAATAAAAAATTAATCTTAAGATTTTCTACATCTTGAGTAAGTCTATCAATGCTTCTAGCCATATCATCAATCTTATTCAACTTTTGTTCTATTGTAGTGTTGGAAACTTTTTGTGCATTGATAAATTCTTTGAGATTATTCTCAATATCAGAGGGCATACTATTATTTTTATTACAAGAATAACCATAGGAATTGCCATAACTATTAGAGGAATTTCCAGGAAACGGTCTAGGATTAAAATTACCTGTATAAGCATTATTATTAAAGTTGTTTCACGAGACAAAATTCACATCTACGGGATCATTATTTTGCTCAACCAAAGTAGACAAAGGCACATCATTAGGGTCAATAGGAGCATTTTTACTAGCAACTAACTTCATAACAGCATCAACTTTATCACTTAAAGTACTAATTTCTTCAACCGAATTAATGTTGGAAATATGCCCTAGAGGCAATAATAAATTGGTTATTATTATTATATTTCCTTGTTCATGATAATAGTTTATTATCCATGCTAGAATTGTATTGATAGGAAACTCAGATACATGTGTGGATACATAGACAAACACCATGTCCCTAGTAAGCCTCTAGTTGACTAGCTCGTTGATCAACAGATGGTCACGGTTTCCTGACCATGGACATTGGATGTCGTTGATAACGGGATCACATCATTAGGAGAATGATGTGATGGACAAGACCCAATCCTAAGCCTAGCACAGATCGTGTAGTTCGTATGCTAAAGCTATTTTATATGTCAAGTATCTTTTCCTTAGACCATGAGATTGTGCAACTCCCGGATACCATAGGAATGCTTTGGGTGTACCAAACGTCACAACGTAACTGGGTGGCTATAATGGTGCACTACAGGTATCTCCGAAAGTGTCTGTTGGGTTGGCACGAATCGAGACTCGGATTTGTCACTCCATGTGACGGAGAGGTATCTCTGGGCCCACTCGGTAGGACATCATCATAATGTGCACAATGTGATCAAGGAGTTGATCACGGGATGATGTGTTACGGAACGAGTAAAGAGACTTGCTGGTAACGAGATTGAACAAGGTATCGGGATACCGACGATCGAATCTCGGGCAAGTACTATGCCAATAGACAAAGGGAATTGTATACGGGATTGATTGAATCCTTGACATCGTGGTTCATCCGATGAGATCATCGTGGAGCGTGTGGGAGCCAACATGGGTATCCAGATCCCGCTGTTGGTTATTGGCCAGAGAGTTGTCTTGGTCATGTCTACGTGGTTCCCGGGCCCGTAGGGTCTACACACTTAAGGTTCGATGATGCTAGGGTTATAGGGAATAGATGTACGTGGTTACCGCAAGTTGTTCGGAGTCCCGGATGAGATCCTGGACGTCACGAGGAGTTCCGGAATAGCCCGGAGGTAAAGATTTATATATGGGAAGTCGTCATACGGTCACCGGAATAATTCGGGGGGTTACCGGTAATGTACCGGGACCACCGAAGGGATTCCGGGGGTCCAACGGGAGGGTCCACCTGCCCCGGAGGGCCCTATGGGCTGTATGTGGAGAGGGACCAGCCCCTTAGTGGGTTGGGAGCCTCCCCCCTAGGGCCCATGCGCCTAGGGTTTGGGGGAAACCCTAAGGGGGGCGCCCCCCTTGCCTTGGGGGGCAAGGCAACCCCCCTGGCCGCCGCCCCCTCCTCAGATTAGATCTGAGGGGGCCGGCCCCCCTCTCCCTTGCCCCTATATATATGTGGGGGGTGGGAGGGCAGCCGCACCACAAGTTCTGGCGCAGCCCCTCCCCCTCTCCCAAGTCCTTCTCCTCTCCCGCGGTGCTTGGCGAAGCCCTGCAGGATTGCCACGCTCCTCCACCACCACCACGCCGTCGTGCTGCTGGATGGAGTCTTCCCAGCCTCTCCCTCTCTCCTTGATGGATCAAGGCGTGGGAGGCGTCACCGGGCTGCACATGTGTTGAACGCGGAGGCGCCGTTGTTCAGCGCTTAGATCGGAATCAACCGCGATCTGAATCGCAGCGAGTACGACTCCTTCATCCGCGTTCTTGCAACGCTTTCGCATCGCGATCTACAAGGGTATGTAGATGCACTCCACTCTCCTTTATGCTCGTTGCTAGATTACTCCATAGATAGATCTTGGTGATGCGTAGGAATTTTTTTGATTTTTTGCTACGATCCCCAACAGTGGCATCATGAGCTAGGTCTATGCGTAGTTTCTTGCAGGAATAGAACACAAAGTAGTTGTGGGCGTGGATTTGTCAATTTACTTGCCGTTACTAGTCTTATCTTGATTCGGCGGCATCGTGGGATGAAGCGGCCCGGACCGACCTTACACGTACTCTTACGTGAGATAGGTTCCACCGACTGACATGCACTAGTTGCATAAGGTGGCTAGCGGGTGTCTGTCTCTCCCACTTTAGTCGGATCGGATTTGATGAAAAGGGTCCTTATGAAGGGTAAATAGAAATTGGCATATCACGTTGTGGTTTTTGCGTAGGTAAGAAACGTTCTTGCTAGAAACCTATAGCAGCCACGTAAAAACTTTCAACAACAATTAGAGGACGTCTAACTTGTTCTTGCGGCATGTGCCGTGTGATGTGATATGGACAAAAGGATGTGATGAATGATATATATGTGATGTATGAGATTGATCAAGTTCTTGTAATAGGAATCACGACTTGCATGTCAATGAAAATGACAACCGACAGGAGCCATGGGAGTTGTCTTATTTTATTGTATGACCTGCGTGTCACTGAATAACGCCATGTAATTATTTTACTTTATTGCTAAACGTTAGCCATAGTAGTAGAAGTAATGTTTGGCGAGACGACTTCATGAAGACACGATGATGGAGATCATGATGATGGAGATCATGGTGTCATGCCGGTGACGATGATGATCATGGAGCCCCGAAGATGAAGATCAAAGGAGCAAGATGATATTGGCCATATCATGTCACTATTTGATTACATGTGATGTTTATCATGTTTTACATCTTATTTGCTTAGAACGACGGTAGTGAATAAGATGATCTCTCACTAAAATTTCAAGAATTGTGTTCCCCCTAACTGTGCACCGTTGCTAAGGTTCGTTGTTCCGAAGCACCACGTGATGATCGGGTGTGATAGGTTCTAACGTTCGCATACAACAGGTGTAAGCCATATTTACACACGCGATACACTTTGGGTTGACTTGACGAGCCTAGCATGTACAGACATGGCCTCGGAACACGGAAGACCAAAAGGTCGAACATGAGTCGTATAGAAGATACGATCAACATGAAGATGTTCACCGTTGATGACTAGTCCGTCTCACGTGATGATCGGACACGGCCTAGTTGATTCGGATCATGTATCACTTAGATGACTAGAGAGATGTCTATCTGAGTGGGAGTTCATTAGATGAACTTAATTGTCATGAACAATAGTCTAAGTTGTCTTCGCAAATTATGTTGTAGACCAATAACTACGTTGTAGCTCCATGTTTAATACGATCCTAGAGAAAGACTAAGTTGAAAGATATTGTAAGCAATGATGCGGACTGGGTCCGTAGTCCGAGGAGTGTCCTCACTGTTGCACAGAAAGCTTACGTCTTTGATGCACCGCTCGATGTGCAAACCCCTACAACGTTGTCTGTGGATGTTGTGAACACCTGACAGACACGTCCTGATGACTACTTTATAGTTTAGTGCACCATACTTTACGGCTTAGAATCGGGATTCCAATGACGTTTTGAACGTCATAGAACATATGAGATGTTCTAAGAGTTGAAATTGGGATTTCAGGCTCATGCCCGTGTTGAGAGGTATGAGACCTCTGACAAGTTCTTTTGCCAAAAAGGATGGAGGAGAATACCTCAACTAGTGAGCATGTGCTCAGAATGTCTGGGTGCTAAAATCACTTGAACCAAGTGGGAGTTAATCTTCCAGATGAGATAGTGGTTGACGGAATTCTCTAGACACTATCACCAAGCTACTAGAACTTCATGATGAACTATGACATGCAAAGGATGGAGATGATCCCGGAGCTGTTAGCGGTTCTTAAGACCGCAAAAGTAGAAATCAAGAAGGAGCATCAAGTGTTGATGGTTTAACAAGACCACTGGTTTCAAAAGGGCAAGGGCAAGAAGGGAAACTTCATGAATGGCAAACCAGTTGTCGCACTAATGAAGGAACCCAAGGTTGAACCCAAACCTTGAGACTAAGTGCTTCTATTGTAAGGGGAACGGTCACATGGTAGCGGAATGACCCCAAATACATGGTAGATAAGAAAGCTGACAACTTCAACAAAGTATATTTGATATACGTGTTATTGATGTGTACCTTACTAGTACTCCTTGTAGCACCTGGGTATTGGATACCGGTTCAGTTGCTATTATTAGTGACTTGAAGCAAAAGCTACGGACTGAACGGAGACTAGCTAAGGGCGAGGTGACGATGTGTGTTGGAAGTGTTTCCAAGGTTGATAAGATCACCATCACACGCTCCCTCTACCTTCGGGATTAGTGTTGAACCTAGATAAATGTTATCAGATGTCTACGTTGAGCATGAATATGGTTAGATCATGTTCATTGCAATACGGTTATTCATTTAAGTTAGAGAATAATGGTTATTCTGTTTACATGAATAATACCTTTATGGTCATGCACCCAATGGTTTATTGAATCTCGATCATAGTAATACACATGATAATAATATTAACGCCAAAAGATGTAGAGTTAATAATGATAGTACCACTTTCTTGTGGCACTGCCGCTTAGGTCATTTTGGCATAAAATGCATGAAGAAACTCCATGCTGATGGATGTTTGGAGTCACTTGATTTTGAATCGCTTGACACATGCGAGCCATGCCTCATGGGCAGGATGACTGAGATCCCGTTTTCAGGTACAATGAAACGGGCAAGTGACTTGTTGGAAGTCACACATACTGATGTGTGTGATCCAATGATAATTAAGACGTGTGGTGGATATCATTATTTTCTCATCTTCACTGCGATTTGAGTAGATATGGTTATATTTACTTAATGAAGCAAAAGTCTGAAACGTTTGAAAAGTTCAAGCAATTTCAGAGTGAAGTTAAGAATCATCATAACAAGAAGATCATGTTCCTACGATCTGATCAAAGGGGAGATTTTCTAAATTATGAGTTTGGCAATCACTTAAGACATTATGGAATTGTTTCGCAGTTGAAGCCACCTGGAACACCACAGCGTAATGGTGTGTCCGGACGTCGTAATCGAACCTTATGAGATATGGTGCGATCTATGATGTCTCTTACCGATCTACCGCTATTATTTTGAGGTTATGCATTAGATACAGCTGCATTCACTTCAGATAGGGCACCATCTAAGTCTGTTGAGACAACGCCGTATGAACTATGGTTTGGCAAGAAACCAAAGTTGTCGTTTCTTAATATTTGGGGTTGCGATTCTTATGGCTTCGGCCAGAAAAAGTTCGAACCCAAGGCGAAAATACATCCTCATAGGATACCCAAAGGTAACAGTTGGGTATACCTCCTATCTCAGATCCAAGGGCAAAAATGTTTGTCGCTAAGAACGGGTCCTTTCTCGAGAAGAAGTTTCTCTCGAAAGAATTGAGTGGGAGGAAGATAGAACTTTGATGAGGTTGTCGAACCTTCACTTCAACCGGGGAGTAGTTCATCACAGAAAGATGTTTCTGTGGAACCTACGACTGTTGAAGAGGAAACTAATGATAGTGATCATGAAGTTTCAGATCAAGTTGCTATCGAACCTCGTAGGTTGACAAGGATATGTACTACTCCGGAGTGGTACGATGATCCTGTCTTAGAGGTCATGTTGTTGGACAACGATGAACCTACGAACTATGGAGAAGCGATGGTGGGCCCGTTTTCCGACAAATGGTTAGAAGCCGAGAAATCCGAGATAGGATCCATGTATCAAAACAAAGTATGGACTTCGGTGGACTTGCACGATGATCGGCAAGCCATTGAGATAAATGGATCTTTAAGAAGAAGACGGATGTGGACGGTAATGTCACCGTGTATGAAGCTCGACTTGTGGCAAAGAGTTTTTCACAAGTTCAAGGAGTTGAGTACGATGAGATTTTCTCACCCGTAGCGATGCTTAAGTCCGTCAGAATCATGTTAGCATAAGCTGCATTTATGAAATATGGCAGATGGATGTCAAAACAAGTTTCCTTACCAGTTTTTGTAAGGAACGGTTGTATGTGATACAATTAGAAAGGTTTTTTCGATCCTAAGGATGCTAAAAGGTATGCTAGCTCCAGTGATCCTTCCATGGACTAGAGCAAGCATCTCGGAGTCGGAATATACGCTTTGATGGAGTGATCAAAGTTTTTGGGTTTATACTAAGTTTGTTAGAAACTTGTATTAACAATAAAGTGAGTGGGAGCACTACAACATTTCTGATAAGTATATGTGAATGACATATTGTTGATCCGAAATGATGTGGAATTTCTGGAAAGCATAAAGGGTTGTTTGAAAGGAGTTTTTTCAAAGGAAGACCTAGATAAAGCTGCTTACATATTGGGCATCAAGATCTATGCAGATAGATCAAGATGCCTGATGATACTTTCGAAAGGAACACACACCTTTGACGTGATTTTGAAGGAGTTCAAAATAGATCAGTCAAAGAAGGAGTTCTTACCTAAGTTGTAAGGTGTGGAGTTGAGTAAGACTCAAAGCTTGACCATGGCAGAAGAAAGAGGAAGGACGAAGGTCGTCCCCTATGCTTTTGTCATAGGCTATATACGGTATGCCATGATGAGTACTGCACCTGATGTGTGCCTTGCCACATGTCTGGCAAGAGGGTACAAAGGTGATCCAGGAGTGGATCACTAGATAGTGGTCAAAATTATCCTTAGAGGAATAAGGAAATTTTTCTCGGTTATGGAGGTGATAAAGAGTTCGACGTAAAGAGTTACGTTGATGCAAGCTTAACACCTATCCGGATAACTCTAAGTGGAGATACCGGATACGTATAATGGAGCAACAGTTTGGAATAGCTCCAAGTGGAACGTGGTAGCAGCATCTATGATATGACATAAAGTTTTGCGAAGTACATAGGGATCTGAATGTTGCAGACCAGTTGACTACAACCTCTCTCACAAGCATAACATGATCAAAACCAGAACTCATTGAATGTTAATCACATATTGATGTGAACTAGATTACTCACTCTAGTAAACTCTTTGGATGTTAGTCACATGGCGATGTGACCTGTGAGTGTTAATCACATGGCGATGTGAACTAGATTATTGACTCTAGTGAAAGTGGGAGACTGTTGGAAATATGCCCTAGAGGCAATAATAAATTGGTTATTATTATTATATTTCCTTGTTCATGATAATCGTTTATTATCCATGATAGAATTGTATTGATAGGAAACTCAGATACATGTGTGGATACATAGACAAACACCATGTCCCTAGTAAGCCTCTAGTTGACTAGCTCGTTGATCAACAGATGGTCATGGTTTCCTGACCATGGACATTGGATGTCGTTGATAACGGGATCACATCATTAGGAGAATGATGTGATGGACAAGACCCAATCCTAAGCCTAGCACAGATCGTGTAATTCGTATGCTAAAGCTTTTTTATATGTCAAGTATCTTTTCCTTAGACCATGAGATTGTGCAACTCCCGGATACCGTAGGAATGCTTTGGGTGTACCAAACGTCACAACGTAACTGGGTGGCTATAAAGGTGCACTATAGGTATCTCCGAAAGTGTCTGTTGGGTTGGCACGAATCAAGACTGGGATTTGTCACTCCGTGTGACGGAGAGGTATCTCTGGGCCCACTCGGTAGGACATCATCATAATGTGCACAATGTGATCAAGGAGTTGATCACGGGATGATGGTTTACGGAACGAGTAAAGAGACTTGCCGGTAACGAGATTGAACAAGGTATCGGGATACCGACGATCGAATCTCGGGCAAGTACTATGTCGATAGACAAATGGAATTGTATACGGGGTTGATTGAATCCTTGACATCGTGGTTCATCCGATGAGATCATCGTGGAGCGTGTGGGAGCCAACATGGGTATCCAGATCCCGCTGTTGGTTATTGGCCGGAGAGTTGTCTCGGTCATGTCTACATGGTTCCCGAGCCCGTAAGGTCTACACACTTAAGGTTCGATGACACTAGGGTTATAGGGAATAGATGTACGTGGTTACCGAATGTTGTTTGGAGTCCCGGATGAGATCTCGGATGTCACGAGGAGTTCCGGAATAGTCCGGAGGTAAAGATTTATATATGGGAAGTCGTCATACGGTCACCGGAATAATTCGGGGGGTTACCGGTAATGTACCAGGACCACCGAAGGGGTTCCGGGGGTCCAACGGGAGGGTCCACCTGCCCCGGAGGGCCCTATGGGCTGTATGTGGAGAGGGACCAGCCCCTTAGTGGGCTCGGCGCCTCCCTCCCTAGGGCCCATGCGCCTAGGGTTTGGGGGAAACCCTAAGGGGGGGCGCCCCCCTTGCCTTGGGGGGCAAGGCAACCCCCCTGGCCGCCGCCCCCTCCTCAGATTGGATCTGAGGGGGCCGGGCCCCCTCTCCCTTGCCCCTATATATATGTGGGGGGTGGGAGGGAAGCCGCACCACAAGTTCTGGCGCAGCCCCTACCCCTCTCCCAAGTCCTTCTCCTCTCCCGCGGTGCTTGGCGAAGCCCTGCAGGATTGCCGCGCTCCACCACCACCACCACGCCGTCGTGCTGCTGCTGGATTGAGTCTTCCCAACCTCTCCCTCTCTCCTTGCTGGATCAAGGCGTGGGAGACGTCACCGGGCTGCACGTGTGTTGAACGCGGAGGCGTCGTTGTTCGGCGCTTAGATCGGAATCGACCGCGATATGAATCGCAGCGAGTACGACTCCTTCATCCGCGTTTTTGCAACACTTCTGCATCGCGATCTACAAGGGTATGTAGATGAACTCCACTCTCCTTTATGCTCGTTGCTAGATTACTCCATAGATAGATCTTGGTGATGCGTAGGAAAATTTTTGATTTTCTGCTACGATCCCCAACAATTAACTCTTACTAGTAGTAGCTCCTTCAGTATGACATTGTGAATAATTAGCCATCATATTATCAAGAAATTTGGTAGCTTCACCCAAAGTAATCTCCATAAAAGTACCATCCGCGGCTGAATCCAAAAGATTTTGAGAAACAAAATTCAATCCCGCATAAAAAATGTATGATCATTCAAAAATTTAAACCATGAGTTGGGCAATTTCTTATCATCAACTTCATTCCTTCCCAAGATTCGGCAACATGGTCATGCTGAAGTTGCTTAAAATTCATGATTTGATTTCTAAAAGAAATAATTTTCACAGGAGGAAAATACTTCATGATAAAAGCATCTTTTCATTTCTCCCAAAAGTCAATACTATTTAGAGTCAAAGATGAAAACCAAATTTTAGCACGATCACGCAAAGAAAACAGAAATATTTTGAACTTCACAACATCATTTTCCATATCTTTGTTCTTTTGCATATCACACAATTCTACAAAAGTATTTAGATGGGACGTGGCATCCTCGTTAGGAGTACCAGAAAATTTCTCTTTCATAACAAGATTCAATAAAGCGGCATTAATATCATAAGATTCCGCACTAGCGACGGGAGGAGCAATCGGTGTAGTAATAAAATCATTGTTATTAGTATTGGAAAAATAACACAACTTGGTGTTTTCTTGTAATCTTCTGCTAATGATGTCACATCATCATATTACTGTTGCTAATCTTCACTTGATCCAAATCGCAATTCAAATTCAAAACTGAGTTTAAAGTCAAAATATAAATTTTGTCAAACGTGCAAACTAAAATGTTCAAGTTGTTGCAAATAATCATTTGGTAATATTGGTAAAGAAATATTTTATATATATATGGTTTAAATACTCAAAATAAATTAAAAGCAGAACAGGAAATTAAACAAAAGGCAAACAAGTAAATAAAAGAAAAAATAAATAAAACAACAAAACAAAAGCCCCATGGCCCAACTGGGCCTCAGCCCAGCCGGCGGACCCATCCTCTCTGCCCACTGGCCTATATGGCCCTATCCCCACACCCACAAACCCTAACCGCACCCACTCACTCCCCCACGTCGCTCTCCCCCTTCCCCCTCGATCCAAAACTGGATCGGGGCTCGATGGACCACCGTCGCCGGACCGCCCTAGTCGGTTCTTCGTCCCCGTCGTCCCCGTCCTCCTCCCCAAAGGCTCCACCGAGCCTCGCCGCCCCACTCCCCTTGAATGCCGGTGAGGCTCCGGGCCTCCCCCGTCTCCTCCTCTCCCCAGTACGTCGTCCGCCGTAGCCACGCCGGCCCCGCACCGTCTATCTCTAACACGCTAATAGACCATTCACGCGGCCCTCCTCCTCGTCGCTCCTGACCGACCCGGCGAGCTCCTCCGCGCGCGCTTGCGCGCCTGTCACCGCGCCCCACGCCTCCCCCGTCTGCGTCCACCACTGCTCAGCGAGACCGCCTCGATCGAGCGCCTCCCATCGCTGCAGGCTACGCCGCGCACCGCTCTCGCCTCGATGGCCGCCTCCTCTGCCTCGCCCGCCTCATCTGACCAGCTCCTCTACCTAGCTTGCCTCTTCCTATTGCTGCCAGCGCCCCGTGCTGCACTGCTTCTGCCAACTGCTGCCGCTCTGTGTTCGCCCTGCCCACATTTTCCCGCCGCCATCTGATCTCGCCGGCCAGGCGCTCGCCCACCTGTGCCGCATGCCGGCCAAGCCGTGCCGCCCGCAGCCGCGGCCCCCGCTGCGGGCCCAGGTCCGCTCCCCTGGACGCCCCTTGCCCATCGTCGCTGCACCTCCGGCCGACTGGCCTCGTGCCGCGCCCGGGCATGGCGCCTGTGCCCAATAACCCGCCCCGTCGAGGACCCCTGGGCCATTGATGTTGGGGCCCCACGCCCCCTTTTAATAAATAAAAAAGGCTAAAATAAAAATAATTAATTAAATAATTATTTATTTATATAATTAATTAGAGATTTAATTAATTAACTTAATCAGCTTAGTTAATTGTCCAATTAACTGCTTAATTACCTAATGGCTCTATGACAGAGGGGCCCATCACAAATTAGACTAATTTAAGCAATATTTTAAATACACGTGACACCGACATATGGGTCCATTTGACCCTGTTGACTCGTCAACTTTGACCCAGTCAACGCTGACTTACTGCTAATTGGGCCCACATGTCATTGATTGTGGGTGGATCTGCCCTCTATAATTACTAATTGGGCCCTCTGTAATAAATTCCAGGATTTTTAGAGATGATTTAAAACTTTGATAAATCATATAAATTAATTTGTAACCCGGATGAAAACATTTTATACATGAAAGTTGCTCAGAAGAACGAGACACATCTGAATATGCAATCCGTTCGTCCGCCAAATGTCCCTATCATAGCGAACATGCAATATCCCCCCTCTGGTTCGTTTGTGCGAAAATGCCAAACTTCAGGAAAACTTTCCCGGATTTTATCCCCCTTCGCCGGTATCGTGTAGCACTGCGTTAGAACACCCCTAGCACCGCTTATTGTCATCTCATGCATCTGTGTGCTTTGTATTTACTATTTCTCGCCCTCTTCTCTCAGGTAGACCTTGAGACTGTTGATGTTGCCCTTGTGATCGACTACGTCGACGACGACCCTTCTTCCCTTTCAGCGCAGCTTCTAGGCAAGCTCCCCCTTGAATCTTGATCATCCCGATATCTCCCATTCCATTATGTCTCTTACTTGCATTAGATTTTGCTAATGTAATTGATTGCTCCTATTCTGATGCATAGCCTGCTTTTGTACCTGCTATTGCTACCTACCGGCTTATCCTGAACTGCTTAGTATAGGTTGGTTGGTGATCCATCAGTGACCCCCACTCTATCCTTGTTGCCCCTGCTTCATCATCGATGACTCGATCAACGTGATCGACGACCAGACCCGACACGTCACATCACTTCACCCCCCTTAGTTGTACAACTCTGAATAATTACTATCGAGTGCCGAGGGTGATTCCTCCTTCACCACTCCTGATACGAATTGGTCGTGCTACACCTCAAGTGTGAACCTTGAGGGCCATTCCTCCTAAGTTCAGCTTGATGATTACATAGTGGAATCCCTCGATGGTGATTCCTCGGGTATTCCCCCTTGATGTTTTTGGACAAATGGTTACCTAGACTTTACTTGAGACCCTTGTTAAAGTAGGGTCGGACCTGAGGGCTACCCGCGAGTTGATGTGAAAGTCAAGCGGGACCGGAGAGCACCCGCGAGTTAATTACGAGGCACGGCCAGGCGGGCAGGCTGCCCCCGACTGGACTGGGCTAGCCCTTGCCGTATTTCCTCGAGACAGGGTGATGGGGTTACATTATCGTGAGTCTGTGCTCGTCTTTGCGAGCTCCTAATACACTAAGGTTTGGGTATTTGTTCTGAATTGGCCTCTGGCCTTTACGCACTAACCGTCGCACAAGAATAGTTATGGGCCTCGGTGTCGTGGTATCAGTCGAAGCTTTGTAAGATGTCCAGTTCAGCATTGCGGCATGGCCTGGTCGGCACCCTAGTGGAGGTGGCCTGGATCACCGTGCGTGCAATGACCCGGAGTGCAACAGGCGATGGCCCATGACCCCGTGCGCTTAGGATCTAGACCGGCGGGGACCTCTCTGCTAAGCCTAGGTAGGGTTGCAACGTGTCGATCTTCCGAGGCCGAGCATTGAGCCAAAAAAGTGCGTCCGACCAGGGATGATCGAGCGTGAGGGAATTGTGGTGCACCCCTGTAGGGAAGTTATCGATTCGAATAGTCGTGTGACGGTAACAGACGTCCAGTCTTATATCCTGATCTATTACAACTAGAAATGGATACTTGAGATATGTGATGGATATTGTTACAACATGCATGTTACTTATAAAATGCTATTCTTTACTCCTTTCTACTGCTGCAACATGATGGTTTCCAGAAGATGCTTGAAGATGCTAGTCTTTGATGGGATAGTTCTTTCCCTGTATTCTGGCATTCTGTAGTTCAGTCCACATATACAACTCATTCCTTTGATACTGATGCATACTTAGTCTAGATCTGATGCTTGCGAGTACTTTGGATGAGTACTCATGATTGCTTTGCTACCCCTTTTCCCGCTTCTTTATTTATTCCGGTTGTTGCGATCAATGGATGGATTCCAGATGTCAACCCCGACGCCTACGACTACCCCGATGATGCCTACTACTACCTGGAGGCCGCTGAAGACTAGGAGTAGTTAGGACATCCCAAGCAGGAGGCCCTACCTCTTCGATCGTTGTTGGTTTTGTGTTTGCCTACTCAAGGTAGTCTTGTTTGACTTATGTCTATACTCAGATATTGTTGCTTCCGCTGACTCTGTTGCCTTCGAGCTTCTGTATTCGAGCCCTCGAGGCCCCTGGCTTGTAATATGAAGCTTGTATTATTTTATTTGTGTCTAGAGTTGTACTGTGATATCATCCCATGCGTCCCTGATCTTTATCGTACATATTTGCGTGCATGATTAGTGTATGGTCAAATCGGGGGCGTCACAAGTTGGTATCAGAGCCGACTGCCTCTAGGAACCCCCCTTTCCAACTCCTTGGTCAAAGTTGAGTCTGGTCTTTGGAAAACTTTTACTTACATGGTTGTGTGGCTTACGGGCCCATGTCGCCATTGGGTGGTATTAGGATCTTTTACTCCTCGTCTATACTCTAGGATTCTCATATCTCTTCTCTTCGGGTTAAATGAATTTGCTAATTCTAACATTAGGATCCCGTGGCCACATTCACCCCAAAGTTGGATACATCCATAGTTTTTCCTTAGAATAGTATTTTTGATTAGTACACACTATGCATGTTGACTACTACGATGCATTCATAGTGTTTCTTTCACTATGCAAGTTTCGTCATGAATAGTCTCTAGTCTTAGCAATTGCTCAATGCTAAACTACCCCCTGTTACATCTTAGCAGGATGGCTGACGACCCTCCACCTCCACCCTATATTGCCGCAATGATTCAGCAGTTTGAGCTGAATCGTCAGTTTATGACTGGAGTAATGGCTCAGTTTCCAAACCAAAATGTTCATCTACAGCCTACCCCAATGACACGACCAGAATTCGTGCGCCTCAACCCGTCCATTTTCCACAACTCCACCAATCCAATGGATGATGATGATTGGCTTCATGACATCCCGTTTGAGATGGAGTCAGCTAATGTAGCACCTGCTAGTTACGTCACCTTTGCAACATTTCACTTGAAAGGTCCAGCTGCTCAATGGTGGGAAAGCCATAGGAGTATGCTGCCTGCAGAAACTGTAACAACTTGGCAGGAATTTCAGTTAGCCTTTCGTGCACGTTACATTCCTCAAGGTCTGATGGACTATAAGAAGAAGGATTTCCGCAAACTCTCACATGGCAAATAACTATGGATGAATATCAGAGGAAATTTCATGAATTATCTCGCTATGATGAGGATGACGGCTGCACTGATGCTCGCAAGCAGGAGAAATTCCATGAAGGACTGCGTCCTGACATAAAGCTCGCACTTGTTGCTCATGATTGCGTAGACTTTGCGACGCTTGTGAGCCAAGCTTTCTGAACTAAAACGGGTCTGATTGAGTACCAGGAGTCGCTCAAGCATACTCGAGATGTTGGCCCATCCTCGGGACAGCCTTCTCAGAAACATCGAGTCTAGATCCCACACAATGTTCATCATCAACTAGATCCAACACCAAGGTCATCCTATGTTGCACCTCGTCTGCCCCCGCCGCCAAGACAACTAATTATTCAGGGTGGACAGTCCAATGTTGTGGCTCCTTCCCATAATGATGGCTTATGCCGCAAGTGTGGACAGCCATGGCACCTTGCTCTCAACTATCGCACGGGTCAGCCGCAAAATGCTTCACGTCCTCCTGTCGGTCATAAGAAGGGCCATCGAACCCATCATACCAGAAGTTGTAGTGCCGGACCACCTGCTATCACTGGTGGTCAATTCACCCGTGTCAAGATTGAAGAAGCTCGTGGGTCCCCAAAAATCGTGATGAGTACCCTTCGCATTAATTCAGTGCCAGCTTTTGTTCTCTTTGATTCTGGAGCATCGCATGCTTTTGTGTCCCAACAATTTGCTCGACTGCATGGGTTAGACATGGAAAATTTGCCCACTCCTTTAGCAATTCAATATCCGGGATCCATGTGGCAAACCACCATGGTAAGACCTCGTAACCATATCGAAATTGGAGGCTTATATTTTCCAGCTTCTCTCATTGTAATTGGACCTTCCAACATAGACATCATTCTTGGTATGGATTGGTTGACAGCCCATAATGCTAAGATCGACTGGGCCGCCAAGACAGTCCAGCTCACTCACCCTTCTGGCCAGTTTATCAACTACTCAACTCAGAGGACCCAGGATGCCGAGAACCAGATATATGTACTGAATGCATTGAATGTTTCACGTCTAGAAGGAATAGAGAACATTCCAGTCGTTCGTGATTTCAAAGATGTCTTTCTAGAAGAACTTCCCGGAATACTCCCTGCTAGAGCTGTTGAATTCATCATAGACTTGAAGCCGGGCACTACTCCTATTGCCAAGAGGCCATACAAGATGCCGTCGCATGAACTCCTTCAGCTTAAGGAGGAAATTGACAAATCTCTTAGCATGGGTTTCATTCGTCCTAGTTCCTCTTCTTGGGGAGCACCTTCTCTCCTTGTCAAGAAGAAGGATGGAACTAATCGTTTGGTCCAAGATTACCGACCTATCAACCAGGCAACAATTCATAACAAGTATCCTCTTCCCAGAATCAATGATCTGTATGATCAACTTGCTGGTTCCTCAGTATTCTTGAAACTTGATTTGAAGTTGGGTTACCACCAGATCCGGGTTCGTGAAAAGGATATTCCCAAGACCGCCTTCATTACTCGCTATGGTTCATACGAGTACACCATTATGTCTTTCGGTTTAACCAATGCTCCAACAATGTTCTCCCGATTGATCAACTATATATTCATGGAATACCTCGACAAGTTTGTCGTGGTTTAGCTGGATGATATCCCCAAGAACAAATAAGAACATGTTGAACACCTTCGACTTGTTCTGGAAAAGCTTCGAGAGCATCAACTATATGCTAAGTATTCCAAGTGTGAATTCTGGCTTCCCGAAGTAACCTACCTTGGCTATGTGATCTCCAAGGATGGTATTGCCGTCAACCCAGAGTGAGTTCATGCTATTCTCGATTGGACTCCTCTGAAGAATGTCAAACAAGTCAGAAGTTTTCTCAGACTCGCCAGCTATTGTCGTCGATTTGTCGAGAACTTCTCCAATATTGCCAAGCCCCTGACTGGTCTGCTTCACAAAGGTGTCAAGTTCGAATGGACAAAAAAGTTTCAGGAAAGTTTCAAGGCACTTAAAGACAAGCTGACTTCTGCCCCATTGCTTGATCCTCCAGATACTAAAAGGGATTTCGTCATTTACTACGGTGCTTCACGTCAAGGGTTAGGTTGTGTCCTAATGAAATAGCACAGGGTGAATGCTTATGGATCTCGTCAATTGCACCCTCATGAAGAGAACTATCCAGTTCATGACCTCGAGCTTGCTATTGTCATATATGCACTAAAACAGTGGCCACATTACCTTCTTGGTAATTGTTGCGAGATCTTCACCGACCACCAAAGCTTGAAGTATCTGTTTACTCAGCCAGATTTGAACCTCCGTCGGCAGAGATGGATGGAGACCGTAGCTGATTTTGACTTGGGTATTTCTTATACACCGGGCAAGGCTAATGTAATGGCTGATACCTTGAGCTGCAAGTCTTATTGCAACCACCTCCAGGTTCAAAAGGTTCAGCCCTCACTTGTTGAAGAATTCAGGAAGCTGAACCTCCATATTGTTCCTCCTGGTGCACTCGCACCCCCTCCTCCGGAGTTTCGCAAGATGAACCTCCATGTTGTTTCCCAAGGTTCGCTCAATAGCCTGGCAGTCGAACCAGATATTGTGGACAGTATCAAGAGGCCTGCAGAAATATGACTCTCAAGTTGAGAAGATTAAGCGCTACCTCGCAGAAGGAAGGCCCTCATTCTTCACTGTTGAAGATGATGGCACCGTGTTCTTTAAAGGTCGCCTAGTGGTTCCTTCAATAGACAACCTGGATATGACTCAGAAGGTTATGAAGGAAGCTCATGACACTCCGTTGTATATTCATCCCGGTAGCACCATGTACCAAGACATTCGTCAGAGATTCTGGTGGTCAAATATGAAGCAAGACATTGCTCGTTATGTTGTTGAATGTGACGTTTGCCATTGTACCAAAGCAGAACATCACAGGCATGCTGGAAATCTGCAACCTATCTCTATTCCTGAAAGGAAATGGGACCATGTTGAGATAGACTTCGTTACTGGATTTCCCAAATTGCAGAAAGGTAATGATGCTATACTTGTCATCACTGACTGGCTTTCTAAAGTTGCACATTTTCTGGCCGTCAAAGAGACCATCACTGCTAGTCAACTGGCAGCACTCTATATGTCCAGAATTGACTCACTCCATGGTATTCCACTGGTGATCAGTTCAGACCGTGGAAGCTTATTCAGCGGAAGATTCTGGGCAAGTTTCCAAGAAGCTATTGGAACTCATCTGTCATTCAGAACTGCATTTCACCCTCAGTCCCAGGGAAAAGTTGAACGCGTCAATCAAGTTCTTGAAGACATGCTTCGAGCTTGCGTTATTCCCTTTGGCAAGAAATGGGAGGAATCTCTCCCGTGTGCCGAGTTTTCTTACAAAATAGCTATCAAGCTAGTCTGAAGATGGCCCCCTTCGAAGTATTATATGGACGAAAGTGCCGAACCCCTCTGAACTGGTCAGAAATTGGGGAACGCCCACTTTTCGGTCCAGATATTATCCAACACGCCGAAGAACAAGTCCGCGTCATTCACGAGAATCTCAAGACTGCTCAATCACATCAGAAGAGTCAGTATGACCGTCATCATAAAGACATGGTCTATTAACCTAGCGAAAAGGCTTATCTTATAGTCACACCAATTTAAGGTGCACACCGCTTCGGGATCAAGGGCAAGCTAGCTCCTTGCTATATTGGTCCTTTCATTATTCTCGAAAGGGGTGGAAATGTGGCATACCAGTAGGAACTTCCGTCGAACCTTTCTTAGGTTCACGGTGTGTTTCACGTGTCACAACTCCGCCGCTGCTTCAAGGACCCAATCCGAGCAGTGGATCATGAAGTGCTCGAGTTGCAACATGACCTCTCCTATAAAGAACATACGGTCCGCATTCTCGACCAAGCTGAATGCCGCACACGCCGGAAGGCGATCAAGTTTCTCAAAATCCAGTGGTCACATCATTCTGAAGACGAAGCCACTTGGGAATGCGAGGGTCGCCTGCGTGATGAATACCCCGAATTGTTTCCTTCTACCACCTAAATCTCGGGACGATATTTCTTCTAGTGGATAGAATTGTAAGCCCGGATAATTATGCTACATTAATCTTCTGCTAATGATGCCACATCATCATATTACTGTTGCTAATCTTCGCTAGATCCAAATCGCAATTCAAATTCAAAACCGAGTTTACAGTCAAAATTTTGTCAAACGTGCAAACTAAAATGTTAAAGTTGTTGCAAATAATCATTTGGTAATATTGGTGAAGAAATCATTTTTTATAAAGGGTTTAAGTACACAAAATAAATTAAAAGCAGAAAAGGAAATTAAACAAAAGGCAAAAAAGTAAGTAAAAGAAAAAAGAAATAAAAAAATAATAGAAAAGCCCCGTGGCCCAACTGGGCCTCAACCCAGCCGGACGGCCCATCGTCTCTGCCCAGTGGCCTATATGGCCCTATCCCCATACCCACAAACCCTAACCGCACCCACTCACTCGCCCATGTCGCTCTCCCCCCCCCCCCCCCCAATCTAGAACTGGATCGGGGCTCGGCGGACCGCCGTCGCCGGACCGCTCCCAACAGGCCGCCCTCGCCGGATCTCCTCACCTCATCCCCGTCCTCCTCCCTAAAGGCTCCACCGAGCCTCGTTGCCCCACTTCCCTTCAACGCCGGTGAGGTCCCCAGCCTCCCCCTCTCCTCATCTCCCCACTGCGCCGTCCGTCATAGCCGCTCCGGCCCCGCATGGTTCCGTCGCCCACACGCGCACTGACCGCGCCTGCGGCCCTCCTCCTCGCCACTCCCGACCGCCCCGGTGAGCTCCTCCGCGTGCGCCCATCGTCGCGCCCCGCGCCTCCCCCGTCTGCGCCCATGACTGCTCGCTGAGGCTGCCCCGACCGAGCACCGCCCATCGCTGCAGGCTATGTCGCGCACCGCTCGTGCCCCGATGACCGCTGCATGTACCTCGCCCGCCTCTTCCTACTGTTGCCGACGCCCCCTGTTGCGCTGCTTCTGCCAGCTGATGTAGCTCTGTGTCCACCCCGCCCGCCATTGCCCGCCGCCATCTGACCTTGCCAGCCCCGCGCTCGCCCACCTGTGCTGCACGCCGGCCAAGCCACGCCGCCCGCAGCCGCGGGCCCCGCTTCGGGCCCAAGGCCGCTCCCCTGGCCGCCCCTTGCCCCTCGCGGGCGCACCTCCGGCCGACTAGCCTCGCGCCGCGCCCATGCCCAATAACCCACCCCGTCGAGGCCCCCTAGGCCACTAACGTTGGGGCCCCACGCCCCCTTTTAATAAATAAAAAATGATAAAATAAATATAAATGATAAAATAATTAATTAATTATATAATTAATTATATATTTATTTAATTTACTTAATCGGCTTAGTTAACTGTCTAATTAACGGTTTAATTACCTAATGGCTCTATGACAGAGGGGCCCATCACAAATTAGACTAATTTAAGCAATATTTTAAATACATGTGACACTGACAGATGGGTCCATTTGACCCTGTTGACTTGTCAACTTTGACCCAGTCAACGCTGAATATACTACTGATTGGGCCCACATGTCATTAAGTGTGGCTGGATCTACCCTGTGTAATGAAAGTATTTTATTGTTCAATTCGAATTAAATAAATTCCAAGATTTTTAGAAATGATTTAAAACTTTGATAAATCATATAAATTAATCTGTAACTCGGATGAAAAAGTTTTATACATGAAATTTGCTCAGAAGAACGAGACGCATCCGAATAAGCAGTCCGTTTGTCCGCCACACGTCCCTATCATAGCGAACATGCAACATTCCCCCTCTAGTTCGTTTGTCCGAAAATGCCAAACTTCGGGAAAACTTTCCCGGATGTTATCCCCCTTCGCCGATATCGTGTAGCACTGCGTTAGAACACCCCTAGCACCGCATATTGTCATGCCATGCATCTGTGTGCTTTGTATTTACTGTTTCTCCCCATCTTCTCTTCGGTAGACCCTAAGACTGCTGATGCTACCCCTGTGATCGACTACGTAGACGACGACCTTTCTTCCCTTTCCGCGAAGCTTCCAGGCAAGCCCCCCCCCCTTGATCATCCAGATATCGCTGCCCACTCCATTCTCTCTCTTGCTTGTATTAGATTTTGCTACTATAATTGTTTGCTCCTATTCTAATGCATAGCCTCTTTTGTACCTGCTATTGTTACCTACATGCTTATCCTAAACTGCTTAGTATAGGTAGGTTGGTGATCCATTAGTGACCCCCACCTTGTCCTTGTTGCCCCTGCTTCATCATAGACGACTCGATCAACGTGATCGACGACCAGACCCGACACCTCACATCACTTCACCCACCTTAGTTGTACGACTCTGCATAGTTACTATCGAGTACCGAGGGTGATACCTCGTAATGACGCCTGATGATAACTATGTGGTGTAGTTATTCGGTCGTGGTCATCGAGGGTGATTTCTCCTTCACCACTCCCGATTCGACTCTGTCATAGTACACCTCAAGTGTGAACCTCGAGGGTGATTCCTCCTAAGTTCAGCTTGGTGATTACATCAAGTGGAATCCCTCGAGGGTAATTCCTCGGGTATTCCCTGGACACACGGTTACCTGGACTTTACTTGAGACCCTTGTTAAAGTTGGGTCGGCCCTGAGGCGTACCCGCGAGTTGATGTGAAAGTCAGGCGAGCCCGGAGAGCACCCGTGAGTTAATTACGAGGCACGGCTGGGCAGGCAGGCCGCCCCCGAGTTGGCTGGGCTAGCCCTCCGTATTTCCTTGAGATGGGGCGACGGGGTCACATTATCGTGAGTCGAGCTCCTAATACACTAAGGTTTGGGTATTTGTTCAGAATTTTCCTCTGGCCTTTACGCACAAACCGCCAGGCGAGAATAGATATGGGCCTCGGCGTCGTGGTATCAGCCGAAGCTTTGTCAGATGTCCAGTTCAGCATTGCGGCATGGCCTGGTTGGCACCCCAGTGGAGGTGGCCTGGATCGCCCTGCGATGGCCCATGCCCCCGATGCGCTTAGGATGTAGACCGGAGGGGACCTCTCTGCTGAGCCTAGGTAGGGCTGCGATGTGTTGATCTTTCGAGGCCGTCCATTGACCCAAAAAGTGTGCCCGACCAGAGGTGATCGAGCGTGAGGGTAATGTGATGCACCCCTGCAGGGAAGTTATCTATTCAAATAGTTGTATCCAAGGTAATAGACGTTCAGTCTTATATCCTGATCTATTACAGCTAGAAATGGATACTTGAGATATGTGATGGAGGTGGATATTGTTACAACATGCTTGTTAATTATAAAATACTATTCTTTACTCCCTTCTACTGCTGCAAGATGGTGGTTTTCAGAAGATGCTTGAAGATGATAGTCTTCGATAGGCTAGGCCTTTCCCTCTATTGTGTCATTCTCCTGTTCAGACCACATATACAGCTCATTCATTTGATACTGATGCATACTTAGTCTAGATTTGATGCTTGCGAGTACTTTAAATGAGTACTCACGGTTGCTTTGCTACCCCTTTTTCCCCTTCTTTCTTCTTTCCGGTTGTTGCGATCAATGGACGGATTCCAGGAGCCAGTTGTCACCCTCGACGCCTACGACTACCCCGACGATGCCTACTATTACGTGGTGGCCGCTAAAGACCAGGAGTAGTTAGGAGGTCTTAAGCAGGAGGCCTTGCCTATTCGATCGTTGTTGCTTTTGTGTTTGCCATCTTAAGGCAGTCTTGTTTAACTTATGTCTGTACTCGGATATTGTTGCTTCCGCTGACTCTATTGCTTTGGAGCTTCTGTATTCAAGCCCTCGAGGCCCCTGGCTTGTAATATCAAGCTTGTATTATTTTATTTGTGTCTAGAGTTGTGTTGCGATATCATCCCGTGAGTCTCTGATCTTGGTTGTACACATTTGTGTGCATGATTAGTGTACGGTCAAGTTGGGGGTGTCACATTTCTTGAGACATTGTCACTACGCAAACAAGAACACAAGAGAACAATAGATCTGACACGAAAGAGGCAAACGGAAAGAAGGAAAATAAAACGGCAAATGTTTTTGTGTTTTTGTAAAAATGTTTTAGGAGTGGTGGAGATGAAAACGAGAGGCAAATGACAAATAATGTAATGGAAAATAATGTATTCTTGTGAACGGCGTCAGTAAATTCCACGAAGAGGAGGGGATGATGCAGCACAACGGCGGTAAGTATTTCCCTCATTTATGAAACCAATGTTATCAATCCAGTGGGAGAACCAAGCAAGCTATGTAAACACCACATGCATATAAATAACAAATCCTCGTAACCCAATGCGTAGAGGGGTTGTCCTCTTGGGTAAGGTAGTATGATAAAAAGATAGATTGATACATACAAATAATATAAACGCAAATAAAACGCAGCAAGATATTTTTGGGTTTTTGATAATACATATCTGAAATAAAAGAAGCAAATAAAAGGGAAACACAAATAGCAATATAGATCTCCAAGTATATGGTGAGAAAGACCCGGGGGGCGCATGTTTCACTAGTGGCTTTTCTCGAGAAAATAGCATACGGTGGGTAAACAAATTACTTTTGGGCAATTAATATAAGAGCAAATAATTATGATGATTTTTATGACAGTGATCATGTATATGGGCATCACGTCGAAAATTAGTAGACCGACTCATGCGTGCATCTACTACTATAACTCCACACATCGACCGCTATCCAGCATGCATCTAGTGTATTAAGTTCATGAAAGAACGGAGTAATGCCTTAACAACGATGACATGATGTAGACAAGATCTATTCATTTAGTAATAGAACCCGTTGTTTTATCCTTAATAGCAAAGATAAATGTGTGTCATGTATCTTCTGTCACCGAGATTGAGCACCGCAAGATGGAACCCATTACAAAGCACCTCTTCCCATTGCAAGATAAATCAATCAAGTTGGCCAAAGAAAACCGAAATATCGAAGAAGAAATACGAGGCTATAATAATCATGTATGGATAGAAATAGATCTGATCATAACCTCACAATTCATCGGATCCCAACAAACACACTACAAAAGAGTTATATCAAATAGATTTCCGAAGAGAACATTGTATTGAAGATCAAAAAGAGATAAGAATTGATCTAGCTACGGCTTACGAACCCACAGGTCTATAGTAAACTACTCATGCATCATTGGAGAGGCACCATTGAAGATGATGAACCCCTCCGTGATGGTGTTCCTCTCCGGCGGGGTGCCGAAAAAGGGCTCTAGATTGGATCTTGTGGTTCTTGAACTTGCGGCAGCTGAAACGATTTTTCACCGACTCTCCTAGCGTTTTTGGAATATTTGAGTATTTATACACCTGAGAGGCGATGGAGGGGACACCCGTGGGCCCCACTACCTACCAGGGCGCACCAAGGGCCTCGGGCGCGTCCTAGTGTCCCGTGAGCCCCACGGGCCTTCACTCGTGCACTTCTTTGACCTTAAGGATGTCTTTTGGTCCAAAAAAATCTCCAAAAAATTTCGTTGCATTTGGACTCCATTTGATGTTGATATTTACAAAGTGAAAAACAAGCAGAAAACAGCAACTCGCACTGGGCACTATGTCAATAGGTTAGTCCCAAAAATGATATTAAGTTGCTAGGAAATGATTGTAAAATATCCAAGAATGATAATATAACGGCATGGAACAGTCAAAAGTTATAGATACGTTGGAGACGTATCAGTTATCAGTATGCTCCCCTTGTTGGCATGTTTGGCCCAATAACTCTTCTTGGCCTTCCGGAACCCCTTCAGTGATCCCATAATTATCCGGTGTATTCCAGAACCCTTTCGGAGACCAAATGCTATCATCCTATATATCAATCTTTACCTCCATACCATTTCGGAGCTCCTCGTCATGTATGTGATCTCATCTGGAACTCCGAACAACATTCGGTCACCAACATACATAACTCATATAATACTATATCATCAACAAACGTTAAGCGTGCAGACACTATGGGTTCAGAATGATATAGACATGATCGAGACGCTTCTATGGTCAATAACCAATAGCGGGACCTGGATGCCCATATTGGTTCATATATATTCTACGAAGATCTTTATCGGTCGAACCTTTATGACAACATACGTAGTTCCCTTTGTCCGTCGGTATGTTACTTGCCCGAGATTCGATCGTTGGTGTCCATACCTAGTTCAATATTGTTAGCTGTAAGTCTTTTTACTCGTTCCGTAATACATCATCTTGTAACGAACTCCGTAGTCACTTTGCTTGCAAGCTTCTTGTGATGTTGTATTACCGAGAGGGCCTAGAGATACATCTCTATCATACGGAGTGACAAATCCTAATCTCGATCCATGTCAACTGAACAAACATCTTCGAAAATACCTATAGACCACCTTTATGATCACCTAGTTACGAAGTGACATTTGATACACACAAGGCATCCTCTGGAATCCGGGAGTTGCATTATCTTATGGTCGAAGAAACATGTATTTGACATTAAGAAAGCAGTAGCAATAAACTGAACGATCATATGCTGTGCTAACGGATGGGTCTTATCCATCACATCCTTCTCCTAATGGCGTGATCCCGTTATGAAACGACAACTCATGTCTATGATCCCGAAACCTTAACCATCTTTTGACCAACGAGCTAGTCTTGTAGAGGCTTACAAGGGACTTAGCATTTTTTTATGTATTTACACTTGTATTTAAGTTTCCGATCAATACAATTATAGCATGAATAATAAAAATTTATTATTAATAAGGAAATATAATAATAACCACTTTATTATTGCCTCTAGGCATATTTCCAATAGTGTCTAGTATCGGCGGTGGGCGAGTGGAGGTGTGTCTTCGGCGGATTTGCTTGGATCTAGTCGTAGTTTGTCTATATTTGTGTTTCTTCAGATTGGATCCTTTTGATATACGTTACTCTCCATCGGCGGCGGTTGCTGTTTTGGTGCGCTGGTATTATGGCGCCTTAGCATGACGACTTCCCGACTGTATAGTATAACAAATTTTGCCCGACTCCAGCAAGAGAAGGGTGATGACGGCGGCGCCCCTTCGGCTAAGTGTTTGTAGTCGTTGCTATATGGTCTATGGATCTAGATATAAGTTTCATTATTTCTAATATTTGATGTACCGCCATGATTGAAAATAAATAGACAGGAAGTTTTCTAAGAAAAAAAGGTTAACACGGAAATCCATCTATTAATCCAAACCTTCACAGAGGTATCACTTTATTTTCTGGTATAAAGCACACAGCTCCACACTGGTGATACGTATTTACCATACGATAACCAAACACATGCAGAGAAATGCGCAGTACACAGACGGTGTCATTGACAGACGGATACACCAAATTGACTGAAGTCTGAAATAAACCCTGAGGTTGTAGAGACCGACGTAAACAAACCCTCATCTCTAAATCCCCGAAGTTGGTACCCTGTATTTACATATCCCGGTCAATTCAAACCCTGTATGAGTAAAATAATGTTTGTTGTAATAGAAAAGGCGTGATTCCCGTCGGGATGGTTTTCTAGTCACTTACAACATCAGCCGACCTGTCATGTGCATCTCCCTCCCCGATCTCTTCCTCACAAGGTCACTCCCAAATCCATCTGAACTCACCTCCGGATGAGGTCCTGATGAGCATGTTAGATGGGGCTGGGTTAGCCATCCATGCCACGAGCTCCTGGGCGCGTCCAAGACTAGAGACGTGCGTGGCTGTTGGCGCGCCATCACAACGGGAGGAGCTCACGGCGGGGCCCTGCTGGCAAGTCGCGAGCCATTGCTTCTCGTCTGAGCTAGGCGGCAGAAAAAGCTGGCGCCAATGGGCCGAGGATGCCGCCACAGATGCTACCACACGCATCAAGAAGAAGCATATTCACGGGAAGACCGGCCACTTGGCCTCTACGGCGAGCACTGCCGCCGTGTCCATGGAAGGAGTGTTGGCACTGTCGAAATTGACCACGAACAACACCAGGATTACTATCAGAAAAGGAAAGAAAAATATCAGGCATCAAGAGCCTGTTGCAATCCATCGGTATCCGGCGTCTCGCGTGAGTGTACCAAAAGAGATCATCTAATCGATCAAGCAGACTCACTGACTCGCGTACTGGTTCGTGCTTGTACAGGAATATATCAAGCCAGCCATGTACGTATGTGATGTTGCTCGTTGACATCGTTGCGGATGCAGAAGAAGTTCCGGTGGCCATGCATGGTCGTCGTTGCCCCATAGTTTAAAAAATCGAACCGGAAAGGTTGTCGGTTTAGGTTTTTACCTGTCAGACCGCCGGTTCACCGGTTCGATTGTTGGTTTTTTAAGAAACAAAATAATATATGTTAATTAATATATGTTCTAATATAGTGTGAAATAATGGTCAAGTAAAATTATATCCATGTAGTGGGCAACAAAATAGCACAACCAACTTGGTTATTGGGCCATGGGCAGGGCACACGTGTAGCTTACACGACCTTGGATCGAATCCCAATTTCTCAATTTTTATCAAAACATTTTTTCTAGTTTTTTCCAGTTCAATGACCCGGTTTTTCAAAAAACCGGCCAGTTTGACCGGTTTTCTTCGGTCTAATTGTAGAACGGTCTTATTAGCTTAAAAACCTATGAGGCTGCCGGTTCCAGTTTTTTCCGGTTTGACTACCGGTTCGGTCCGGTTTTTTAAACTATGCGTTGCCCTTGCCATGCGTTCCCACTCATGAAGCTTGTCGTCGTGGACGGCTGCGACCATCCGAGACATGGCGTCGACGAAGCCGAGGGAGATGTTGAGCTGGTGTGGTGATCCCTGATAGCGGCCTTTGTCATCTTGATGGCAAACAACTGTTTGTCGCCACAACTGACTCCTCACCGGCCTCGGCTGTAATCCACACGGCTGTCATCATCATCATATGGCCCGCGTGCTCACCGTATGGCATCAGACTCGCCCCGACTGCGTCTCCGGTCAGGTTTGTGCAGAGAGGAAGATGGCTATGATGTTTTTACCCGCGCAACAGTGAGACAAGCCAGTTCCAAGCCAGGATTTTGTATTTCCCGGTCTGCCAAACATATGTAGGGTTAGGATAGACCGGGATTAAAGAAGTCGGGGTACCAACTTCAGGGATTTAGAGGTGAGGGTTTATCTACGTCGGTCCCTACAACCTCAAGGTTTATTTTAGACTTCACTCCACCAAATTCACACGGGGACGATGTGAGCGGCGGAGTCTCAAGCCCATTGGATGGCGTAGCTGTTGTAATTGGTCCGCTTGTCCTCGTAACGTTCCCAGACCATAACGCCGCCGTAGTTGGCCGCCTTCTGCACCACCTGTATCACGCCGTAGTAGAGGCGAATAAGTGTTTTTACCGGTGCCGGGAGTTATCGGTGTTCGATCACCGTTGATTCCTTTCCCCAAGATTCGTTCTGTTTCCACTAGTATAACATGGTAAATCCAGCTGCAACCTTATACAATGGTAATACAACTGACAGGACTGACAGAATACAATATCATTGACCCCACCAGTCTGATTTATCTAATACTACTACCTTTCTCGGAGACACAGCCTTCTCCCTTCCCCTCGCTCTGACGATATTTTCTCTCCCCCTCGCCATTGTTTCTGCTCAAGTTCTTCTCCATATCATAGAATCCAAGATTCGAACTCATGGTCTAAACTAGTTCTGAAAGTTGGAAAAGCCATAGCCAGAGGACCCTCTGATTCGGCGCTCTATATTTGGATCTTGACCCGCCATTGTTTCTGCTCAAGTCCTTCTCCATATCATAGAATCCAAGATTCGAACTCATGATCTAAGCTAGTTCTGAAAGTTGGAAAAGCCATAGCCAGAGGACTCTCTGATTCGGCGCTCAATATTTGGATCTTGACCAAGATTTCTGATCTGAATCAGGTTGGTTATCTCCCCATCGCCATTATTTCTGCTTAACTTATTCCCACCATTCCAGATCTATCCATGGTAGACTGAATCAGGTTGGTGATTTGTATATAAATTATTTTCCTTACTCTTGAGTTCATGTTCTGATCCAAATAGATCCCTTTTTCATTACATTTTTTATAGTTTATTGAATCATTGAGCTGCCTTGTTTAATATATGTCATTCTCTCCTAAATGGCTGATCTCGAATATTATTATATACTGTTTGAAATAAATTAAGATCATAGGTTAAGATGGCTAGTGATGGTGATTGTCTCAGAGGTAGTTTTATGCAACTACTAAACATGGTGGAGCAACCAACATCATATTTCAATCAATCGTAAGTTTTGCTCATTACATATACTTTTGATATTTTTACATCATAGTCCTTACTTAGTTGCACTCTTTTACATTTTTCAAACAGTTTAACTATTAAAATTCTTTAATTTATACTAATTGTCCTTAAATGTTTTTGTACTTTAGGAACACATTACCGTCATTACCTGAAGATAGTTCGTGCTATTCCGATAGAGCAGATTATTCGGAAGACAATGATGTACTTTCTAGACCAAATCTAAGGTAAACATTAATGTTATCTTGCATGAAATATTTAAATGTATTTTTAATTAATTATTAGTGTATATATTAAATTCGATACTTGTTTATAAACAGGGTTGACACATATGATTATGCCGATGATTGTAATGAAATACAGTCACGCCCAGATTGTGCAAAAGTAAACCTAAGAATTGGTGATTTCAAGGATGGGACTGAAACTCTAGATGAACAGTTCCTTTCTTTTGCGTACAATGTTGAAACTGAAGAGACCGATTCGAATGAACGATACCTAGAGTAAGTAAATTTATTGTATTATCTTGTCTTATTAATTTTTATATAATATTTTTTCCATCTTAAAATTCCTGTTGTTTTACAGAGGAGGACAAGTTGGAGCTGTTGAACACGGAATTAGAAGTTATTTCGAAGATACATCTGTTCAGATGTTAAGGCCTGTTGTTGGTATGAAGTTCTTCTCAAAAGCAGAAGCGTTCGACTTCTATAATACTTATTCTTGGGTGCTTGGTTTCAGTATTAGGAATGGTGATAATTATATAAATCGCAATCGTGTACAGACAATGCAGGAATCCAGTTGCCAACGAGCAGTAAGTAGTTTTCTTATGAATGAACATTTTTTTTGTATAGTTGTATGTCTCAAGTCATTGATTATTATTGTGCTTTGTTTCACCAGGGATTCAGCAAGAATACAAAATATGCCACTACTGGATGTGGTTGCAAGGCCCAACTGCGGTTACATTTGAATGACAATTCTGAATGGTATGTGAAAGTTTTTAGGGAGGAACACAATCATGATTTGGTGGAATCTTGCAGCGAGAAGAAGCATCTGCATTCACATCAGCATATTGACAAGCCTATCAGAGATTTAATAAAGAATCTTCGAGAGAACAATGTGTCACTAACAAGGGTTAATTCTATAGTAGCTGGTTTCTATGGATCAACCAAGAAAGTACCATTCTACAAGCAGAAGTTATGTGCTGTATGTTCACAGATTGCTAGTGAAACCCTTCAGGACGACATTGCGAAGACACTTGAGAACTTTCGTGATATGATGGCAAAGGACGATAGATTTGCTTTTTGTGCACAGGTTGATGATGACAATAGGTTAAAGTCACTTATGTGGACAACTGGAAGGAGTCGTTCATTATATAAGCACTTTGGAGATGCAATAACTTTTGATACTACGTATGGAACAAACATATACAAAATGCCATTTGGTATGTTTGTTGGAGTTAGTAACCACTTCGAAAGTGTAATATTCGCTGGATTTTTGTTAACTAACGAGAAGGTAGAGAATTTCCGTTGGGCTTTTAAGCAATTTGTTGCTATGATGGGTGGAAAACCTCCAATAACAATTCTTACAGGTAAAGAACTACGTCAAACTACACATGTACTTTGCTAATTTACATCATATTTGTGGTCTTATTATGTTTAGCTTATAATTTTTTTGTATTTGCTTTAAATAAAGCAAAAGTGTTTTAATATATCAATCTATTCTTTACAATTGCAATTAATTTCAGATCAGGCTAGAGCCATTGGAAATGTTGTCGTGAATGAGCTTCCTTATGCTAATCATAGATGGTGCAAATGGCACGTTCTGAAGAGGGCTCATGAACTTCTTGGTGCTGTGTCCACCAAGCACAAAACTTTTGCTGATGATTTCCATAAGTTAGTGAACCACATGCTAACTGTAAAAGAGTTTGAAGATGCCTGGAAATTTGTTACTGAGTAATATTCCCTACATGAACATCCTTTCATGACCAGAGCATACGAGTGTAGGCACAAATGGGCAAAACCATAGTTGCAAAAGTATTATGTGCTAGGATGTGTAGCACTCAACGGAGTGAATGCGCAAACATGATGCTGAAGATACATACCGTATGTAATTTGTCATTGAATGCATTCATCACACAATACACTAAGCTTATAGATGATCGTGAGAGTTGTGACGCAGATGCTGAAAGGAAAAACAAGCAGGTAACATATATGTATATTTTAATTATTTGAAATAATATAATATACTGAATGATATGCAATCCTTTGCATATTCTCTGGCCAACTAATTGGATTCTATTACTTGTAGAAAATCATTAAGGTCCACTTTGGATATCCCATGGAGAAGCATGCTTCAATTATCTATACAGCTAAGATTTACAACCTTTTTCAAGAAGGAGCTGATTAAGTCTACATCATACTTACTTGTTCCCAGCATGGAGAATGATACATTTGTTGTTAAGCATGTACAGGCCGAGTCAAGGGAATCTTGGTGCAAAGTTATTTACAAAATCAAAGTAGACGAGTCAATAGGATATTACCAATGTGAATGTTGTCTCTATGAACATTTTGGCGTTCTTTGTAGCCACGTCCTAGCGGTATGAATCATCACACTTTAATGTATACTTATTGGTGCTTCAATGAACAATTGCTGATGTTTTCTGTTTCATATGTTGCACATACTTTCGTGAATAGAGGTGTCTGCAAAATTCCAGAATGTCACATAATGAAGAGGTGGACAAAGCAAGAAAGGTCATCTACTTTCAACCATAGGTTGGACAAATTTAAAGGAGACACGAATGAGGAATCCAGATCATTTAGGCACCAGCTACTATATTTCAGTGCAGTACAACTAGTTAATGAAGGTGAAATTGATTCAGAGGCTTTTGCAATTGCAAAGTCAAATTTTGCTCGCTGCAAAAAGGAATTAGAAGAGTACATACTGTCGAAGACAACAACATGCCAGGTAGGATATGGATCAAACCATCAAGATGAAGTAACTACACATTCTGTTGATCAACAGGAAGCTGATGAAGTTGGCGAATCATGTATGCAAATAGTTGATAGCGCACGTAATATTTCTATTCTGGTTTCTTCTATTATTGCCCTGTAATAATGAAGAAGAATGGTAGACCTTAAAATAAAAGATACATGTATAGCATGGAAGCCAACATCAAGAAGAAGAAACGTGGGAAAAAACCAGACACAAAGAGCAAACAAGCAGGTGGTGTGTTGGGTGTTGTTCAGTCAAGGTTTTGCAGCAAATGTCGATCCCCAACACACACGATCAAAGATTGTCCCCAGCTCTATTTACCTTGAAGTGTCGTTATCTTATTATGTTGTTTCAAGTATGTTGTTTAAAGTATTAGAGTACTATGTATTGATTACAGAACTATAAGTATTAATGACCGACTACGTTTCATCTTTTCAACGTATTGTACTTGAAAAATTATATTTACCTCTAGTTTTTGTAATATCATCTCGCTAGCTTCATTTTGTCCTTCAATTATAAATATTAGGAAATTTGATATCAATTTACAAATTGTACTCTGTCAATTAAATTAGCACTATATTTTAAAATTATACTTTTTTTACCACGTGAGATATAGTATCAAGTAGTAGATGAATTATAAAAATTATAAACAAATTTTTAATATATTGCCTTGTACCATATTTTAGTTTGGAACGTGTCACTTATCTAAGAAAACTATTACTTATTAACTAAACAATTTTAATCTGAACTTATAATTATCATGTACTACCTCCGTCCGAAAATAATTAACTGAAAAGTGATTCAACTTTATACTAAATTTAGTACAACGTTGAGTGATTTGTTAGTACAAAGTTGAGTCACTTTTGAGTCACTTATTTTTGGAAGGTAGAAGTATTACATATTTTTACAATCATCCATATACCTGTCTGTTCATAACAGGTGCAAAAGTATTACATTTCAGAAAAATTAATACCGTTACAATTATAAGCATTTCATTTATTCCTATTGCTGCGTTAAATAGCATAATGGACTAACATTTTTCAATTGTCAATATTCTCATTGCAGGTGCACTTTACTGATTTCTTATATGTACTTTAACATTTATGATATAGTACAAATCTTCTAAGTAAGTTTATTCAGATTATATGTACTTCAACATTTATGACATTTATTAGCATTTTCACTTACGAACCTAAAAAAATTATTACATTTTTTGGTATTTCACATCTGAAGTGGTAATAATTAGTATCAAAAACATATTACTTAAGCATATACTATCAAGAAACAATTATATGGTATAAAAAGTTAATAATTTAGAAAAGTTCTATAGATGGACGATAGTTATATAATTTAAATTTACGTATCTTACAAGTTGGATTGTGAACATGTATAAAAATATAACAACCCACATGTGGAAAAAAAATTAGCTAGTGAAATGATTAGTAAGGTATTATCATATATTACAGAAATGTTTAGAAAGTAAATTTTATGAATGTTCAGAAAAGGAGGAAATAAAGATGTGCTACAATATTGAAATATTCCACAAGTTCTCCAGCAAATTAGATGTTTCATTAATTATTAAGCTGAACACCTATTTCCCTAATCTTCAATTGATTGAATATAGGCAGTAGGCGCTTCTCCATGGTTTCCTTGAATTGATAGCAACTCGTACATCATCAATGTCTTGAAGGACATTACACTTTTGTCGGTGTACTAAGGTAGGGGTACCCTAGTACCCCAACTTGGGCACGGGCAGCGGCAGCTCCCCGCGGCAGGGTTCATCACGCGCTTACCGGAGACCTTCCTGCCCCTTATCTAGCCATTCAAAAACAAAGTATACAAGACAGAAGACCAAGACCCCGGCAAGAGGAGCTTGCCGGGAAGGCCGTCCCAGGCTCGAGATTGCTTAACTAGCACGAGGCCCTGGCAAGAGGAGCTTGTCAGGACGAATAGAAGATTTTATCTTAGAAGACCCGGCAAGGGCTCGGGGAGCGGCAAGCTTCCGGGCCCGGCAAGGTCGAGATCCCCGGCAAGGTGCTTGCCGGGGGGGGTGCGCTGTGTGCCCGCGCTCCAGCTCATCGGCCCACGCGTCGCCCTGGGGCCACCCCAGGGACGCGTGGCGGATGGCTGTGCAGCCTGGGGGACACGGTGGCGCTCCACGGCAGAGGATCCATCGCCGTGGCAGACGGAGACGCAACGGCGGGAGCTTTTGGGGTCGACGGCGACGGGCATTAAATGCCCTTGTCCCCCACTGTTAAAGTAGGTATAGACCACTGTTCTGTACTGTAGCTCCACTGTTCCCGCACTGTTACAACTACCACCTCTTTTACATTTTTACCCCTTTCTCCTACGTTGACACCTGTCGGTGACCCCTTGCACTATAAAAGGAGGCCCATGCACAACGTGGAGGGGGTTCGAAACCTAGATTACTCTCACGCACGGTGTAGCTGCTTCTTCAAGCTCCCGAGCGCTCAACTCAATATACAACCAAGCAGGAGTAGGGTTTTACGCATCCGTGCGGCCCGAACCTGGGTAAAAATTGCCCGCGCGTCTGCCTCGATCTGCTCTTCGTGCTCCCTCCGCCCTCGTACCGCACAGACAAGGGGCTCCGGTCCCATAGGTGTTCGTGGCGGACAGTTTCCCCCGACATCTTTGGCGCGCCAGGTAGGGGGCGTCGAGGTTGTGCGAACCTGATCCGGCGTTCGCGCGGGCGCAATCTTCATTAACCTCTCCAAGTTTCGTCAACAACTTCATCAGCGACAACTCCATGGCCCCGAAGAAGAAGCCTTCGGAGGTCGGGGGCCCGTCTGCGTCTCATCCGCCGCCACCAGAGCCAACGGTGGGCGGGGGAGACGCCGTCGGAAGGGTGGTTGCCGGCGAGGACACTCACGGTGCCACCAGATCCAAGAACAGGACGGACGACCGGACCTCGGTCTCCGTGGACGCGCCACGTCCATCGCAACCTACGACGACCCCGCAGCGCCATGCCACGGGAGGTGGTATCCGCTTGCTGGGACAAGGCCATACTGGAGGTTCGCGGGACGCCCCGGACCCCCGTCCGGGCACAAGCAAAGCGAAGGCGCCGGCACGGGACCCCGCTCCTTCTAACGTCGTTAGAAGTCCGAGCGTATCCCGCTCCTCGCACCGCTCGCCCGCGTTCCCCACTACTCCGGCAGAAGCGCTCGCAAGGGCGCAGCTGCTCCTCGATTTTCCTCCAGCGGCCGACAAGGCCGAGGAATGGAGGGCCACTATCCGGAGCCTGATAGACTTCGCCAACAACGACTCTCCGCAGCAGCCGTCGGCCTCACGGCCGCGGCAGGCCGAGAAGACGAAGGCTATCGGCGACAAGACTGCCGGGGGGGCGACAAGCGTGCACTCCCCGCCGCAGAAGCAGAAGACGCCGCCCCGCCGGAACAACCCCGACGACGGCTCCACAGCCTCGTCGGACCCGCGGGCCCGTCGGGACCAGCGCCAGGTCCTCGACGACCGGCGAGATGAAGACGCTCGGACCACGATCGAGCGCCGCCGAGAAGCTCGGCGACAATCCGACAAGAGAGCTGGGAACGCTGTCGACGCACCCGCGCCCGGTGAACCAGGCGACTTGCCGTACGCGGCAGGCTGCCCTGCGTTCACCCGCGAGCTGCGGCGCGTCCAGTGGCCCAGCATGAAGAACTTTAAGCCCGACGTACCGGAGAAGTACGACGGCAAGACGCACCCCTCGGAGTTTCTCAGCGTCTACACCATCAATTGGGCAGTCCAAGAAGAGAAAGTTGGTCTCCGGCGACTACTTGCCGGCGGATCTTCCTGAACCCGCCGCCAAAGTTCCCAAGATCAACGACAACGCTGAGGAACAGTTTGCTCCTGCAAGCCCTCGGGCTTGTGCAGTTGAAGCAAGTGTTCCCGACAAGCCTCGCCCCGGCGAGCTTGCCGGGGGACCGTCAGCTCCGACAGGACCAGAGGTCTTTGCCGTAGAAGCTGGGGTTCCCGCAGCGGCCCTCGAGCCTTTAGCCCTTGCCGTCGAGCCCCGGGCTCCGGCATGGGCACAGCAGATCGTCCGTTTTCTGCAAACTGGAGAACTTCCCGACGACCCTCAAGAGATAGAGAAAATAACCAGGCAGTCAAGTATGTATCAGTTTGTGGATAACGAGCTGTACAGGAGAAGACTCAATGGTGTCAGGTTGAAATGCATCTCCAGAGAAGATGGACAGAAGCTGTTGGCAGAAATACACGGAGGCACATGCGGCCACCACGTTGGCGCAAGGGCACTTGCCGGGAAAGCTTTCCGGCAAGGGTTCTTTTGGCAAGAAGCCCTCCAAGATGCAACTGCACTAGTAACCAAGTGTGAAGCGTGCCAGTTCCATGCAAAGCAAATACATCAGCCAGCTCAAGCTCTCCAAACAATCCCTTTGTCATGGCCCTTCTCGGTCTGGGGGCTCGATATCCTCGGCCCTTTACCTCGCGCTGTCGGGGGCTTTGAGTACTTGTACGTTGCAATCGACAAGTTCACAAAGTGGCCAGAAGTGGAGCCAGTGAGAAAGGTGACAGCACAGTCAGCAGTCAGGTTCTTCAGGTCGATTGTTTGCCGTTTCGGGATCCCTAACAGGATCATCACCGACAACGGTACACAATTCACTAGTCGCACCTTCATGCAGTACGTCCAAGACCTTGGCGCCAAGGTCTGTTTCGCTTCTGTTGCTCACCCGAGGAGCAACGGCCAAGCGGAGAGGGCAAATGCTGAAGTGCTGCGCGGACTCAAGACAAGGACCTTTGACAGGCTGCGCAAGTGCGGAAGGAATTGGATAGAGGAGCTCCCGGCGGCTCTTTGGTCAATCAGAACGACACCGAGTCGAGCCACCGGGCAGACACCTTTTGCTCTAGTCTATGGAGCAGAAGCAGTTCTCCCCACGGAACTCGTATACGGATCTCCTCGAGTGCTCGCTTATGATGAGCTCGAGCAAGAGCAACTGCGGCAAGATGACGCATTGCTCCTTGAGGAAGGACGTCTCCAGGCTGCTGTACGAGCTGCTCGATACCAGCAAGCTTTGCGCCGCTACCATAGCCGCAAAGTCAAGGCCAGGAGTCTCGAGGAAGGCGACCTTGTTCTTCGGCGTGTTCAGTCCGCCAAGAATTCCAACAAGTTGACGCCGAAGTGGGAAGGCCCTTATCGGGTGAGACAAGTTACGAGGCCCGGCGCTGTCCGCCTCGAGACCGAAGAAGGCTTACCGGTGAGCAACTCCTGGAACATAGAGCATCTTCGCAAGTTTCACCCCTAAGGCGCGGTTGCCGTGATCCGTTCCGGCAACCACCTTTTGTACAAGCCTTGCCGCTGTTGCATGTAACCCTTTGTACAAAGCCGGGCGCAGACCCCGTGCATCAGTAAAGATTTCGTGTTTTCGCATCGATTGCCTTTCGCATGCTTCTCTTTGCTATTCGCATGTTTTATTTGGCATTTGATGCAACACTTAGACATTCGGTAAGCACTATTACGCCGAAAGGCAATATGCTTGTTTCCCTCTCTTCCTTTTTCTCTTAAGCAGAAGGAACGTTCCTCGCGCACAAATTTGCCGGGGGGGGAAGGAGGTGGAGGAGGAACTAAGTGCCGTTCAAGAAAGAAGAGCCTTACCGGAAAGCAAACAACATGAGCAAGCAGCATGTGAAAGATAAGTTGTTAGAATTTGACCAGTTCAAATTTTAATTTTTGGTTGTCTTCCTTGAACAATCACACTTTATATGGAAAACCTGTGCGCGGAGGAACCTACCCGTGGCTTGCCGCACCCTTATCTTGTCTTCGAGTCCACTCAACGATTTAAGTGAGCTGCGACAAGTGTCGCGCCCTTGCTTCGTTTCCGAGTACACTCAGCAAGCTAAGTGCGTTGCGACTTGCTGCGGCGAGGTTGCTTGCCGGCGAGGACCTTGGCCAGCAGGCTGCTCAGCGCTCAGCGCTCGCGGCAAGGGCCCCTTTCCGGCAAGCTCCCCGGGAGCGTAGGGTGAGGAACATACAAAGTCAAAGATTGGAACAAGGAAGATAACATTGCACTGATTGATTGAAGTAAAGCAAATATCTTACAAGGACAACTTGTCGCGATGGACTAATGAGTTCGTAACATAATGTGCAGCAACGAAAAGATAAAAATAAATGGGGCCCTAGTCTACGCGGTCGCCCTCCTTCCTGCCAAGCTTTGCCACCTTGGCGATGATATGGCTGACCTGCTCCTTCAGGGCCTCCGTGTCTGCATCTGCCGGCAAGCTGCAAAGAACGTTCTTGAGGTTGATCCCCGGGTTGCGGTACACGATCTTCGTCAAGACCCGCTCCAGAGTTCCTGCGCAGAGACGGCGCGACTCCTCGGCCAGCTGCGCGGGGATGCGGTTCCGGAGACCTGCAAGGGCCGGAGCGACGCCTCTGAAGAAGAGGCTGAGCTTGGCGCTGTGCGGGAGGTCTGGATCCGGCGAGTAGATAAGATGTTCGACCTTCAAGGCAAGCAACTCCTGGTCAATGTTGGATGCAGAAGAAACCAGCTCTTCGGTCCACAGCTCAATGTTCTTGCGGAAGAGCTCGGATGCCTTGTTGGCGCTGTCCACCAAGGTCCGCTCCTTGCGGAGCTCCTCCTTCAGCTTGTCTTCTCGAAGCTTGGCGGCGTCAATTGAATCCCTCAGAGTTGAGACTTTCAGCTCCAAGTCCTCGATGGAGTCCTTGGCGGCCTTAAGCTCATCGCCCCTCTTGGACAGATTCACTTGGAGCTCCGCGTTGGTGTGGGCGTCCTTCTCGCGCTCAGTGATGAGCGCGGCAACCTTCTCGGTGCTCACCTTCATCGCCGCTTCTAGTCGTTCAACCTTGGCGGCAAGCTCCTTCTTGGCGTCTTCCGCGGCAGCAGCAGCGGCTTTCGCCTCCTTCAGCTCCCCGCCAAGGGCAGCCTCGCGAGCGGCAAGGTCCTCCTCATGGGAGTCGAGATCCACCTTCCGCTGCGCGATCTCTCCTTCTCGCCGGGACATCTCCACCCCGGCGAGCCGTTGCTGTTCTTCAGCCTCGGCTTTCTCCAAAAGCCACTCTTGATATTCACCGGCGAGACGCTCGCGCTCCTCCGCCACCTCGCGGAGGCCCGCCTTGTGGGCAGCGCTGAGCTCCGCCGCACGCTTCTCCATTTCGGCGGCGGCCTGGGCAGCAAGGGCTTCCCGGGAGGCAAGCTTCGCCTGCCTGGCCCGGTAAAGGGCCAGGAGTTGGTGGAGAAGCTTTTCCTCCTCGGGCCCATCTCCTTCGCCGGGCGCCTCGACGACTGTCAGACCCGCGGAGGCGAGGACTTCTCCGTCACCCCTCGCGGCACCCCTGCTTCCTCCGGCTGTGCCCTCCATTGCCGCGGCCTCCGTCGCGATCCCATTGATCCCGGAGTGCCTCAGCGAGGGGACCCCGGCGAGCGCGTCGGGAGGGAGCTCTAGCAGCTTGCGAATCTCCTCCTTATCCGCCTGGCTGGAGGCATCCGCGGCTTCCGCCTCCGCGGGTGTGTATCCAAAGTTTCCCGCCGCCGCGGCTGCGGCGACTTCTTCAGCGCGAGAAGCCATGTAAGCAATCTCTTGGTCGGTGGTGGCCCGCGTGTGCAGCTTGAGATCGTCCGTCTTCTCCAACACCTCCGCAAGGTTGTCGTAGAACTCGAGGACGTCGATAGGCTTGGGCGCAATCCACGTGCGCTCCAATCCATGAGAGTCGCACGCGGGCATCATAGCGACAAGGCGATCCCGGGCGCTGCTGGCGCAGAGCGGCACCACTCCCCGGGGAGCGCGGAAGTACTCGGGGTGTGCCGGGTCGAACTTGAAAAGTTCCCTGACCATACCCCGCAGCTCGAGTGTTGTGAAGTTAAAATTGAGGCCGGGGCGCAGCCTCATGATGTCTGCCGGGCCACCGTATTGCCACGCCGGCCTTTTCCGGTCTTGGAGGGGGGCGATCCGGCGACGAAGAAAGTCCGCGCCCACTTCAGCGACAGACTGCGGCGCCATCCGAAGACGGAGGATTCTGACGAGAGCGATATCCAGCTTGGAATCGTCGGAATCGAAATTACTCCAATCCCTGCCGCGCACGATGGGCGATGTGCGCGGCGCGGTGAAGTGTTGCGGCCGCTCCTCTACGACCCAGCACCACTCCGCGCGCCACTCTTCCCACTTGCCGCGGAGCTCCCCCGGCAAGTAGGCTAATTTCTTATTCAGCCTAAACACCCAAGAGATTCCTCCGGAGAGGGGGGCGTCGGCCTCTACTCTGGGGATGAAAAAGTGCCTAAAGAGAGCTACGTTGGGCTGGATTCCTACGAAGTTTTCGCACATGTGTGCGAAAACGGACATGGTGAGGATGGCGTTGGGAGTGAAGTCGAGGAGGTGGAGGCCATAAGTATTCATGATATCGCAGAAAAAGTTTGAGAAGGGAGGGCACAGACCGCAGTGGAAGAAGGCTGCGAAAAAGTAATACCCGCCGGGGTAGTGGTCCTTGGCGACGGCCGGGTAGACGCGCGTGCGGGGGTGCGCTGGGGTCTCCTTGGCCCAGAACAAATAATATTTGTTCCAAAGTTCCCGCACGCCGAGCTTCGGCGCGAAGACAATGTGCTCCTTCCGGTACGCGGCGAGCTTCGCCGCCTGATCTGACTTCTCCCGCTTGGACTTCTCCGACTTCGCCTTGTCGGTCTTTGGGGCCATGGCGGATGCGGTGGAAGGAAGGGGACGAAGAGCTTGGTGGTGGCGAAGGAGTAGAGGCGAAGCGCAGAGGAATCTGAGGAAGAAGACGATGGCAATGAGTGCGCAGGGAGGGGAACCGCGCCGCTCTCTCTGCTTTTATGGGAGAGTGGGGGGCGTTTCGCCCTTCCCATTAAAGAAATCGTGGGCACGTCCCATCCCACGGCGCCGCAATCGACGCGTGCCGTTGCCGTGGGGTGCGGCGGATATGGAAGTGGATTCGGCGCGCCGCGGGCCGCGGGTGCCCGTGCACTGTTTTGGGCCTGGCCCAACAGCGCTCGGCACCGTGTGTGGCCCAGGCCCGGGGGCTCCTGTCGGTGTACTAAGGTAGGGGTACCCTAGTACCCCAACTTGTGCACGGGCAGCGGCAGCTCCCCGCGGCAGGGTTCATCACGCGCTTGCCGGAAACCTTCCTGCCCCTTATCTAGCCATTCAAAAACAAAGTATACAAGACAGAAGACCAAGACCCCGGCAAGAGGAGCTTGCCGGGAAGGCCGTCCCAGGCTCGAGATTGCTTAACTAGCACGAGGCCCTGGCAAGAGGAGCTTGTCAGGACGAGTAGAAGATTTTATCTTAGAAGACCCGGCAAGGGCTCGGGGAGCGGCAAGCTTCCGGGCCCGGCAAGGTCGAGATCCCCGGCAAGGTGCTTGCCGGGGGAGGTGCGCTGTGTGCCCGCGCTCCAGCTCATCGGCCCACGCGTCGCCCTGGGGCCACTCCAGGGACGCGTGGCGGATGGCTGTGCAGCCTGGGGGACACGGTGGCACTCCACGGCAGAGGATCCATCGCCGTGGCAGACGGAGACGCAACGGCGGGAGCTTTTGGGGGTCGACGGCGACGGGCATTAAATGCCCTTGTCCCCCACTGTTAAAGTAGGTATAGACCACTGTTCTGTACTGTAGCTCCACTGTTCCCGCACTATTACAACTACCACCTCTTTTACATTTTTACCCCTTTCTCCTACGTTGACACCTGTCGGTGACCCCTTGCACTATAAAAGGAGGCCCATGCACAACGTGGAGGGGGTTCGAAACCTAGATCATTCTCACGCTCGTGTAGCTGCTTCTCCAAGCTCCGAGCGCCCAAACTCAATACACAACCAAGCAGGAGTAGGGTTTTACGCATCCGTGCGGCCCGAACCTGGGTAAAAACTGCCCGCGCGTCTGCCTCGATCTGCTCTTCGTGCTCCCTCCGCCCTCGTACCGCACAGACAAGGGGCTCCGGTCCCATAGGTGTTCGTGGTGGACAGTTTCCCCCGACAGTTGGAAAGCTATTGGGGAATTGAGGTGATAGGACTTCTAGTTTTTACGATCTGGAGGATTTTGACATACGTGCGCACACAGGATCACGTGCGCAGAAAATTTTGAGACCAAAAAGGGTCGTCTTGGCCCTCAAAAATGGCCTGCAGGATTGGAAAAAATGAAAGTTATCGCAATTACAGCTCAAATTTTGATGAGCCGGCATATCACTTTGGTGTTCAGGTCCTTGGCGCCCCACCCATGTATGGATACAATAGGGTGTTAGGCCAACTCTCGCGAAGAAACGGTGATCAAAGAAAATACAAAAATCAACCTAGAGTCCGAATTGATCGAGACTCTCAAAGCAAGTGAGAACAAGCACCGATTTCGTCGTTTTCATAGGCGTTGGAAAGCTATTGGGGAATTGAGGTGATAGGACTTCTAGTGTTTACGATCCGGAGGATTTTACATACGTGCACACACAGGATCACGTGCGTGGAAAATTCTGAGCCCAAAAAGGGTCGTCTTGGCCCTCAAAAATGGCTTGCAGGATTGGAAAAAAATGAAAGTTATCGCAATTACAGCTCAAATTTTGATGAGCCGGCATATCACTTTGGTGTTCAGGTCCTTGGCGCCCCACCCATGTATGGATACAATAGGGTGTTAGGCCAACTCTCGCGAAGAAACGGTGATCAAAGAAAATACAAAAATCAACCTAGAGTCCGAATTGATCGAGACTCTCAAAGCAAGTGAGAACAAGCACCGATTTCGTCGTTTTCATAGGCATTGGAAAGCTATTGGGGAATTGAGGTGATAGGACTTCTAGTTTTTATGATCTGGAGGATTTTACATACGTGCACACACAGGATCACGTGCGTGGAAAATTCTGAGCCCAAAAAGGGTCGTCTTGGCCCTCAAAAATGGCCTGCAGGATTGGAGAAAATGAAAGTTATCGCAATTACAGCTCAAATTTTGATGAGCCGGCATATCACTTTGGTGTTCAGGTCCTGGGCGCCCCACCCATGTATGGATACAATAGGGTGTTAGGCCAACTCTCGCGAAGAAACGGTGATCAAAGAAAATACAAAAATCAACCTAGAGTCCGAATTGATCGAGACTCTCAAAGCAAGTGAGAACAAGCTCCGATTTCGTCATTTTCATAGGCGTTGGAAAGCTATTGGGGAATTGCGGTGATAGGACTTCTAGTGTTTACGATCTGGAGGATTTTACATACGTGCACACACTGGATCACGTGCGCGGAAAATTTTGAGACCAAAAAGGGTCGTCTTGGCCCTCAAAAATGGCCTGCAGGATTGGAAAAAATGAAAGTTATTGCAATTACAGCTCAAATTTTGATGAGCCGGTGTCGGGGGAAACTGTCCGCCACGAACACCTATGGGACCGGAGCCCCTTGTCTGTGCGGTACGAGGGCGGAGGGGGCACGAAGAGCAGATCGAGGCAGACGCGCGGGCAGTTTTTACCCAGGTTCGGGCCGCACGGATGCGTAAAACCCTACTCCTGCTTGGTTGTGTATTGAGTTGAGCGCTCGGGAGCTTGAAGAAGCAGCTACACCGTGCGTGAGAGTAATCTAGGTTTCGAACCCCCTCCACGTTGTGCATGGGCCTCCTTTTATAGTGCAAGGGGTCACCGACAGGTGTCAACGTAGGAGAAAGGGGTAAAAATGTAAAAGAGGTGGTAGTTGTAACAGTGCGGGAACAGTGGAGCTACAGTACAGAACAGTGGTCTATACCTACTTTAACAGTGGGGGACAAGGGCATTTAATGCCTGTCGCCGTCGACCCCAAAAGCTCCCGCCGTTGCGTCTCCGTCTGCCACGGCGATGGATCCTCTGCCGTGGAGTGCCACCGTGTCCCCCAGGCTGCACAGCCATCCGCCACGCGTCCCTGGAGTGGCCCCAGGACGACGCGTGGGCCGATGAGCTGGAGCGCGGGCACACAGCGCACCTCCCCCGGCAAGCACCTTGCCGGGGATCTCGACCTTGCCGGGCCCGGAAGCTTGCCGCTCCCCGAGCCCTTGCCGGGTCTTCTAAGATAAAATCTTCTATTCGTCCTGACAAGCTCCTCTTGCCAGGGCCTCGTGCTAGTTAAGCAATCTCGAGCCTGGGACGGCCTTCCCGGCAAGCTCCTCTTGCCGGGGTCTTGGTCTTCTGTCTTGTATACTTTGTTTTTGAATGGCTAGATAAGGGGCAGGAAGGTCTCCGGCACGCGCGTGGTGAACCCTGCCGCGGGGAGCTGCCGCTGCCCGTGCACAAGTTGGGGTACTAGGGTACCCCTACCTTAGTACACCGACAGGAGCCCCCGGGCCTGGGCCACACACGGTGCCGAGCGCTGTTGGGCCAGGCCCAAAAACAGTGCACGGGCACCCGCGGCCCGCGGCGCGCCGAATCCACTTCCATATCCGCCGCACCCCACGGCAACGGCACGCGTCGATTGCGGCGCCGTGGGATGGGACGTGCCCACGATTTCTTTAATGGGAAGGGCGAAACGCCCCCCCCACTCTCCCATAAAAGCAGAGAGAGCGGCGCGGTTCCCCTCCCTGCGCACTCATTGCCATCGTCTTCTTCCTCAGATTCCTCTGCGCTTCGCCTCTACTCCTCCGCCACCACCAAGCTCTTCGTCCCCTTTCTTCCACCGCATCCGCCATGGCCCCAAAGACCGACAAGGCGAAGTCGGAGAAGTCCAAGCGGGAGAAGTCAGATCAGGCGGCGAAGCTCGCCGCGTACCGGAAGGAGCACATTGTCTTCGCGCCGAAGCTCGGCGTGCGGGAACTTTGGAACAAATATTATTTGTTCTGGGCCAAGGAGACCCCAGCGCACCCCCGCACGCGCGTCTACCCGGCCGTCGCCAAGGACCACTACCCCGGCGGGTATTACTTTTTCGCAGCCTTTTTCCACTGCGGTCTGTGTCCTCCCTTCTCAAACTTTTTCTGCGATATCATGAATACTTATGGCCTCCACCTCCTCGACTTCACTCCCAACGCCATCCTCACCATGTCCGTTTTCGCACACATGTGCGAAAACTTCGTAGGAATCCAGCCCAACGTAGCTCTCTTTAGGCACTTTTTCATCCCTAGAGCAGAGGCCGACGCCCCCCTCTCCGGAGGAATCTCTTGGGTGTTTAGGCTGAATAAGAAATTAGCCTACTTGCCGGGGGAGCTCCGCGGCAAGTGGGAAGAGTGGCGCGCGGAGTGGTGCTGGGTCGTCGAGGAGCGGCCGCAACACTTCACCGCGCCGCGCACATCGCCCATCGTGCGCGGCAGGGATTGGAGTAATTTCGATTCCGACGATTCCAAGCTGGATATCGCTCTCGTCAGAATCCTCCGTCTTCGGATGGCGCCGCTGTCTGTCGCTGAAGTGGGCGCGGACTTTCTTCGTCGCCGGATCGCCCCCCTCCAAGACCGGAAAAGGCCGGCGTGGCAATACGGCGGCCCGGCAGACATCATGAGGCTGCGCCCCGGCCTCAATTTCAACTTCACAACACTCGAGCTGCGGGGTATGGTCAGGGAACTTTTCAAGTTCGACCCGGCACACCCCGAGTACTTCCGCGCTCCCCGGGGAGTGGTGCCGCTCTGCGCCAGCAGCGCCCGGGATCGCCTTGTCGCTATGATGCCCGCGTGCGACTCTCATGGATTGGAGCGCACGTGGATTGCGCCCAAGCCTATCGACGTCCTCGAGTTCTACGACAACCTTGCGGAGGTGTTGGAGAAGACGGACGATCTCAAGCTGCACACGCGGGCCACCACCGACCAAGAGATTGCTTACATGGCTTCTCGCGCTGAAGAAGTCGCCGCAGCCGCGGCGGCGGGAAACTTTGGATACACACCCGCGGAGGCGGAAGCCGCGGATGCCTCCAGCCAGGCGGATAAGGAGGAGATTCGCAAGCTGCTAGAGCTCCCTCCCGACGCGCTCGCCGGGGTCCCCTCGCTGAGGCACTCCGGGATCAATGGGATCGCGACGGAGGCCGCGGCAATGGAGGGCACAGCCGGAGGAAGCAGGGGTGCCGCGAGGGGTGACGGAGAAGTCCTCGCCTCCGCGGGTCTGACAGTCGTCGAGGCGCCCGGCGAAGGAGATGGGCCCGAGGAGGAAAAGCTTCTCCACCAACTCCTGGCCCTTTACCGGGCCAGGCAGGCGAAGCTTGCCTCCCGGGAAGCCCTTGCTGCCCAGGCCGCCGCCGAAATGGAGAAGCGTGCGGCGGAGCTCAGCGCTGCCCACAAGGCGGGCCTCCGCGAGGTGGCGGAGGAGCGCGAGCGTCTCGCCGGTGAATATCAAGAGTGGCTTTTGGAGAAAGCCGAGGCTGAAGAACAGCAACGGCTCGCCGGGGTGGAGATGTCCCGGCGAGAAGGAGAGATCGCGCAGCGGAAGGTGGATCTCGACTCCCATGAGGAGGACCTTGCCGCTCGCGAGGCTGCCCTTGGCGGGGAGCTGAAGGAGGCGAAAGCCGCTGCTGCTGCCGCGGAAGACGCCAAGAAGGAGCTTGCCGCCAAGGTTGAACGACTAGAAGCGGCGATGAAGGTGAGCACCGAGAAGGTTGCCGCGCTCATCACTGAGCGCGAGAAGGACGCCCACACCAACGCGGAGCTCCAAGTGAATCTGTCCAAGAGGGGCGATGAGCTTAAGGCCGCCAAGGACTCCATCGAGGACTTGGAGCTGAAAGTCTCAACTCTGAGGGATTCAATTGACGCCGCCAAGCTTCGAGAAGACAAGCTGAAGGAGGAGCTCCGCAAGGAGCGGACCTTGGTGGACAGCGCCAACAAGGCATCCGAGCTCTTCCGCAAGAACATTGAGCTGTGGACCGAAGAGCTGGTTTCTTCTGCATCCAACATTGACCAGGAGTTGCTTGCCTTGAAGGTCGAACATCTTATCTACTCGCCGGATCCAGACCTCCCGCACAGCGCCAAGCTCAGCCTCTTCTTCAGAGGCGTCGCTCCGGCCCTTGCAGGTCTCCGGAACCGCATCCCCGCGCAGCTGGCCGAGGAGTCGCGCCGTCTCTGCGCAGGAACTCTGGAGCGGGTCTTGACGAAGATCGTGTACCGCAACCCGGGGATCAACCTCAAGAACGTTCTTTGCAGCTTGCCGGCAGATGCAGACACGGAGGCCCTGAAGGAGCAGGTCAGCCATATCATCGCCAAGGTGGCAAAGCTTGGCAGGAAGGAGGGCGACCGCGTAGACTAGGGCCCCATTTATTTTTATCTTTTCGTTGCTGCACATTATGTTACGAACTCATTAGTCCATCGCGACAAGTTGTCCTTGTAAGATATTTGCTTTACTTCAATCAATCAGTGCAATGTTATCTTCCTTGTTCCAATCTTTGACTTTGTATGTTCCTCACCCTACGCTCCCGGGGAGCTTGCCGGAAAGGGGCCCTTGCCGCGAGCGCTGAGCGCTGAGCAGCCTGCTGGCCAAGGTCCTCGCCGGCAAGCAACCTCGCCGCAGCAAGTCGCAACGCACTTAGCTTGCTGAGTGTACTCGGAAACGAAGCAAGGGCGCGACACTTGTCGCAGCTCACTTAAATCGTTGAGTGGACTCGAAGACAAGATAAGGGTGCGGCAAGCCACGGGTAGGTTCCTCCGCGCACAGGTTTTCCATATAAAGTGTGATTGTTCAAGGAAGACAACCAAAAATTAAAATTTGAACTGGTCAAATTCTAACAACTTATCTTTCACATGCTGCTTGCTCATGTTGTTTGCTTTCCGGTAAGGCTCTTCTTTCTTGAACGGCACTTAGTTCCTCCTCCACCTCCTTCCCCCCCCGGCAAATTTGTGCGCGAGGAACGTTCCTTCTGCTTAAGAGAAAAAGGAAGAGAGGGAAACAAGCATATTGCCTTTCGGCGTAATAGTGCTTACCGAATGTCTAAGTGTTGCATCAAATGCCAAATAAAACATGCGAATAGCAAAGAGAAGCATGCGAAAGGCAATCGATGCGAAAACACGAAATCTTTACTGATGCACGGGGTCTGCGCCCGGCTTTGTACAAAGGGTTACATGCAACAGCGGCAAGGCTTGTACAAAAGGTGGTTGCCGGAACGGATCACGGCAACCGCGCCTTAGGGGTGAAACTTGCGAAGATGCTCTATGTTCCAGGAGTTGCTCACCGGTAAGCCTTCTTCGGTCTCGAGGCGGACAGCGCCGGGCCTCGTAACTTGTCTCACCCGATAAGGGCCTTCCCACTTCGGCGTCAACTTGTTGGAATTCTTGGCGGACTGAACACGCCGAAGAACAAGGTCGCCTTCCTCGAGACTCCTGGCCTTGACTTTGCGGCTATGGTAGCGGCGCAAAGCTTGCTGGTATCGAGCAGCTCATACAGCAGCCTGGAGACGTCCCTCCTCAAGGAGCAATGCGTCATCTTGCCGCAGTTGCTCTTGCTCGAGCTCATCATAAGCGAGCACTCGAGGAGATCCGTATACGAGTTCCGTGGGGAGAACTGCTTCTGCTCCATAGACTAGAGCAAAAGGTGTCTGTCCGGTGGCTCGACTTGGTGTCGTTCTGATTGACCAAAGAGCCGCCGGGAGCTCCTCTATCCAATTCCTTCCGCACTTGCGCAGCCTGTCAAAGGTCCTTGTCTTGAGTCCGCGCAGCACTTCAGCATTTGCCCTCTCCGCTTGACCGTTGCTCCTCGGGTGAGCAACAGAAGCGAAACAGACCTTGGCGCCAAGGTCTTGGACGTACTGCATGAAGGTGCGACTAGTGAATTGTGTACCGTTGTCGGTGATGATCCTGTTAGGGATCCCGAAACGGCAAACAATCGACCTGAAGAACCTGACTGCTGACTGTGCTGTCACCTTTCTCACTGGCTCCACTTCTGGCCACTTTGTGAACTTGTTGATTGCAACGTACAAGTACTCAAAGCCCCCGACAGCGCGAGGGAAAGGGCCGAGGATATCGAGCCCCCAGACCGAGAAGGGCCATGACAAAGGGATTGTTTGGAGAGCTTGAGCTGGCTGATGTATTTGCTTTGCATGGAACTGGCACGCTTCACACTTGGTTACTAGTGCGGTTGCATCTTGGAGGGCTTCTTGCCAAAAGAATCCTTGCCGGAAAGCTTTCCCGGCAAGTGCCCTTGCGCCAATGTGGTGGCCACATATGCCTCCGTGTATTTCTGCCAACAGCTTCTGTCCATCTTCCCTGGAGATGCACTTCAACCTGACACCATTGAGTCTTCTTCTGTACAGCTCGTTATCCACAAATTGATACATACTTGACTGCCTGGTTATCTTCTCTATCTCTTGAGGGTCGTCGGGAAGTTCTCCAGTTTGCAGAAAACGGACGATCTGCTGTGCCCATGCCGGAGCCCGGGGCTCGACGGCAAGGACTAAAGGCTCGAGGGCCGCTGCGGGAACCCCAGCTTCTACGGCAAAGACCTCTGGTCCTGTCGGAGCTGACGGTCCCCCGGCAAGTTCGCCGGGGCGAGGCTTGTCGGGAACACTTGCTTCAACTGCACAAGCCCGAGGGCTTGCAGGAGCAAACTGTTCCTCAGCGTTGTCGTTGGTCTTGGGAACTTTGGCGGCGGGTTCAGGAAGATCCGCCGGCAAGTAGTCGCCGGAGACCAACTTTCTCTTCTTGGACTGCCCAATTGATGGTGTAACTGATGGTTGAGTCAGCTTGAGCAAAAAGGTCCCTGGTTCCACAGGTAGCTTCATCGCAGCACACTTTGAAAGGCCATCTGCAATTTCATTTTGAGCTCTCGGGATGTGCTCCATTTGCAGACCTTCAAAGTGTTCTTCAAGCTTCCTCACTTCATCTACATATGCTTCCATCAAAGGGCTCTGGTAGCTCTTGTTGACTTGTCGGACCACCAACTGAGAATCGCCCCGCACAATCAGCTTCCTGATCCCAAGTTCGGCCGCAATCCTGAGGCCGGCAAGCAAGCCTTCATATTCTGCGGTGTTGTTTGTCGCCTGCTCCCTGGGAAAGTGCATCTGGATAACATATTTGAGGTGTTCTCCGGTGGGCGCGATGAGTACCACGCCAGCACCGGCGCCTTGCAACGAGAAGGCACCGTCAAAATACATTACCCATTCACTTGTCGCTTCTTGCACGGGTACGCTCGTTTCTTGGACTTCTTCTTCTGGCGTTGGGGTCCACTCAGCAATGAACTCTGCCAAAGCTCGGCTCTGAATGGTTGAAGTACTTTCAAATTTGAGTCCGAAGCTTGACAGTTCCAGTGCCCACTCGACGATCCTGCCTGTTGCCTCTGGATTGTGTAATATCCTCTTCAACGGAAAGCGAGTGACCACTGTTATCTCATGGGCTTGGAAGTAGTGGCGCAGCTTCCTCGAGGCCATGAGGAGGCCGAAAAGCAATTTTTGCACACCGGAGTACCTTGATCTAGCTCCCTGGAGAAGGGAACTTACAAAATACACTGGGCGCTGCACCATCTTCTTCCGCACCTCTCCTTGTTCCTGCGCAGAGTCTTCCTTGTCGGGGCCAGAGCTTGTCGGGACAGCCCCCTGCTTGTCGCTAGATTCGCTTGCCGGTGACGCTGGCTCCTCGTCGGACTCCCTCTCCGCTACCAACGCAGCACTAACCACCTGGTTGGTTGCCGCTAAGTATAGCAACAACTTTTCCTGTGGTTTAGGTGCGACAAGTATAGGAGTGGAGGACAGGTACCGTTTCAAATCCCGCAACGCCGCCTCCGCTTCCGGAGTCCACTTCATGGGACCTGCCTTCTTCAAGATTTTGAAGAAAGGTAGGGCGCGTTCCGCGGATTTTGAAATGAACCTACTGAGGGCAGCAACGCAACCTGCAAGCCTTCTGACATCCTTGACGCGCTTCGGGGCTTCTATCTGCTCGATGGCTTTGATCTTGTCGGGATTGGCTTCAATCCCCCTTTGTGATACAAAGAACCCGAGAAGCTTGCCGGAGGGAACTCCAAAGACGCACTTCTCGGGGTTCAGCTTGAGCTGTATCCTGCGCAGGTTCTGAAACGTTTCTTCTAAGTCTTGAATCAGTGTTTCTTTGCTCTTGCTCTTCACCACGATGTCATCCATGTAGGCTTCTACATTCCTGTGGATCTGTGGCTCAAAAGCAGTGTACACTACCCTTGCAAAAGTTGAGCCTGCATTCTTTAGTCCAAATGGCATGCGGATAAAGCAGTAAGTGCCACATGGAGTGATAAATGCAGTCTTCTCTTCATCTTCCTTGGCCATGAAAATCTGGTGATAGCCTGAGTATGCATCAAGAAAACAGAGTAGCTCACATCCGGCAGTGGAGTCAACGATCTGGTCAATGCGCGGCAAAGGGAAGGGATCCTTGGGACATGCTTTATTGACATCAGTGAAGTCTATACACAGTCTCCACTTCCCGTTGGCTTTGCGCACGACGACTGGGTTTGCCAACCACGTCGGATGGATCACACCTCTAACTAGGCCTGCAGCCTCTAGTTTCTTGATCTCCTCGTTGATGAACTCTTGGCGCTCCACGGCTTGCTTCCTTACTTTTTGCTTGATGGGCCGCGCATGAGGGCAGACAGCAAGCTTGTGCTCAATCACCTTCCTGGGAACACCGGGGATGTCAGATGGTTGCCAAGCAAACACATCGACATTCGCCCGCAGGAAGGCGACGAGCGCGCTTTCCTATTTGCTGTCAAGGGTGGCGCTGATGGTGAAGGTACCACCAGTGCCATCCTCCCTTGCGGACACCTTCTTGGTTGCCGGAGGAGCAGCCATTCCTTTATTGCTCTTGCCGGTGGAGCTCGATGGAACGTCCTCGACGGCAGCGCAGCACTCCGAAGAGGTGCGGTTGCCGGAGTGTGTCCCAGAGCACTTGCCGGACTTGGTCTTCGTCTTCTTCCCCCCGGGAGCTTCAGCGGCAAGAGTATCCTTCTCGGCCGCAGCTGCCGCATCCCGGTAAATCTTGTCGGCGCAAATAAGCGCATCTTTCTTGTCGCTGTGGACAGTGATGACGCTTATCGGCCCCGGCATCTTCAGCACGTTGTAGGCATAGTGGGAAGCTGCCATGAACTTGGCGAGGGCGGGACGGCCGAGTATCCCATTGTAGGGCAATGGAATATCAGCAACGTCAAAGGTGATGCGCTCAGTTCTGAAGTTGAGCTCCCCGCCAAAGGTCACCGGCAGAGTAATCTTTCCCTTGGGCTTGCTCCTTCCCGGGTTGATTCCTTGGAATGAACCGGTCTCTTCGAGCTCGCCGTCTTGAATCTGGAGTTTCTTGATCACAGCAGAGGAGATCAAGTTCAGGCCGGCCCCGCCGTCAACCAACATTTTGGTGACCTTGAGGTTGCGGATGGTGGGTGAGACCAGCATCGGCAAGCACCCGACCGCAGTGGTGCGGTCAGGGTGATCCTCAAGGTCAAAAATGATGGGCGTGCTGGACCATTTGAGGAGCCTGCGCGACTCCACGGGCGGCTCGGCCGCATTCACCTCACGCACCCACTGTTTCAGCTGGCGGTGGGAGGTGTGCAGGGAGGCGCCACCGTCGACGCACAGGACTTCCGTGGCCTTCTGGAACTCCTGCTCGCTGTTCTCGTCGTCCTCCATGTCTTCATCGTCGTCTTCGTCGTTGTCGCGGCCCCGGGGAGGTCGATCTCCTTGCCGCTGCTTGGCCTTGCCGCGGCGTCCTCCCCGGCCATTGAACGGCCGCTTCTTGCTGGGTTCTTCCCCGCCACCTTGGGCCTTCTCCTTGTCGCGCCTCTCGTACTCAGCCTTTTGCTGCTCGACGAGGTACTCGACGCGCTTACAGTTGGAGAGGTCGTGACCCTTGGTGCGATGAATCTTACAGTATTGCTTGTCGGAGCTACCCGGCTTGTCGGCCGCCGCCGCAGGGGCAGGCTCCTTGCCGGAGCCGCCAGCCTGCGCTTGCTTGGCGGGGGCCTCCTTGCCGGACTTCTCGACGGCAAGCACTTCCTTCTTGCCCTTCTTCCTGTTGTTCCGCCGCCGGCTCTTCTTTGCCGGGGCGGCGTCGTCGCTGTCGCTTCCCCCTGCGCCAGCATCCTCCCCGGGGAGTTTCCTCCCCTCTTCTGCACGGGCGCACTTGTCGGCAAGAGCGTAGAGCTCGCTGACGTCCCTGATCTTGGTCATCGCCATCTCCTCACGCATGCGGCGGTTACGCACGTTCTGATGGAACGCGCTGATAACCGCAGCAGGGTGAACGTCGGGGATGTTGTGCTGTACCCGGCTGAAACGTTGGATATACTTGCGCAGGGGTTCGCCTTCCTTCTGGGCCAAAATGTGGAGATCGCTCTCCTGGCCATGGGGTTTGTCGATCCTGACAAGCTGAAACGGCAAACAATGGACACTCCCCACCGGCGTTCTCGCTGATCCGGCGTTCGCGCGGGCGCAATCTTCATCAACCTCTCCAGCTTCATCAACAACTTCATCAGCGACAACTCCATGGCCCCGAAGAAGAAGCCCTCGGAGGTCGGAGGCCCGTCCGCGTCTCACCCGCCGCCACCAGAGCCAACGGTGGGCGGGGGAGACGCCGTCGGAAGGGTGGTTGCCGGCGAGGACACTCACGGTGCCACCAGATCCAAGAACAGGACGGACGACCGGACCTCGGTCTCCGTGGACGCGCCACGTCCATCGCAACATACGACGACCCCGCAGCGCCATACCACGGGAGGTGGTATCCGCTTGCTGGGACAAGGCCATGCTGGAGGTTCGCGGGACGCCCCGGACCCCCGTCCGGGCACAAGCAAAGCGAAGGCGCCGGCGCGGGACCCCGCTCCTTCTAACGTTGTTAGAAGTCCGAGCGTATCCCGCTCCTCGCACCGCTCGCCCGCGTTCCCCACTACTCCGGCAGAAGCGCTCGCAAGGGCGCAGCTGCTCCTCGATTTTCCTCCAGCGGCCGACAAGGCCGAGGAATGGAGGGCTACTATCCGGAGCCTGATAGACTTCGCCAACAACGACTCTCCGCAGCAGCCGTCGGCCTCACGGCCGCGGCAGGCCGAGAAGACGAAGGCTATCGGCGACAAGACTGCCGGGGGTGCGACAAGCGTGCACTCCCCGCCGCAGAAGCAGAAGACGCCGCCCCGCCGGAACAACCCCGACGACGGCTCCACAGCCTCGTCGGACCCGCGGGCCCGTCGGGACCAGCGCCAGGGCCTCGACGACCGGCGAGATGAAGACGCTCGGACCACGATCGAGCGCCGCCGAGAAGCTCGGCGACAATCCGACAAGAGAGCTGGGAACACTGTCGACGCACCCGCGCCCGGTGAACCAGGCGACTTGCCGTACGCGGCAGGCTGCCCTGCGTTCACCCGCGAGCTGCGGCGCGTCCAGTGGCCCAGCATGAAGAACTTTAAGCCCGACGTACCGGAGAAGTACGACGGCAAGACACACCCCTCGGAGTTTCTCAGCGTCTACACCATAGCAGTGCAAGCTGCCGGGGGGCGCGACGAGAAGATCCTAGCCAACTACTTCCCGCTCGTGCTGAAGCCGAACGTCCGTTCGTGGCTCATGCACTTGCCGGAAGGCTCTATCTCTTCTTGGGCCGACCTCTGCCATCAGTTTGTTGGCGCCTTCACCGGCGGCCACAAACCCCATGGCCAGGAGAGCGATCTCCACATTTTGGCCCAGAAGGAAGGCGAACCCCTGCGCAAGTATATCCAACGTTTCAGCCGGGTACAGCACAACCTCCCCGACGTTCACCCTGCTGCGGTTATCAGCGCGTTCCATCAGAACGTGCGTAACCGCCGCATGCGTGAGGAGATGGCGATGACCAAGATCAGGGACGTCAGCGAGCTCTACGCTCTTGCCGACAAGTGCGCCCGTGCAGAAGAGGGGAGGAAACTCCCCGGGGAGGATGCTGGCGCAGGGGGAAGCGACAGCGACGACGCCGCCCCGGCAAAGAAGAGCCGGCGGCGGAACAACAGGAAGAAGGGCAAGAAGGAAGTGCTTGCCGTCGAGAAGTCCGGCAAGGAGGCCCCCGCCAAGCAAGCGCAGGCTGGCAGCTCCGGCAAGGAGCCTGCCCCTGCGGCGGCGACCGACAAGCCGGGTAGCTCCGACAAGCAATACTGTAAGATTCACCGCACCAAGGGTCACGACCTCTCCAACTGTAAGCGCGTCGAGTACCTCGTCGAGCAGCAAAAGGCTGAGTACGAGAGGCGCGACAAGGAGAAGGCCCAAGGTGGCGGGGAAGAGCCCAGCAAGAAGCGGCCATTCAATGGCCGGGGAGGACGCCGCGGCAAGGCCAAGCAGCGGCAAGGAGATCGACCTCCCCGGGGCCGCGACAACGACGAAGACGACGATGAAGACATGGAGGACGACGAGAACAGCGAGCAGGAGTTCCAGAAGGCCACGGAAGTCCTGTGCGTCGACGGTGGCGCCTCCCTGCACACCTCCCACCGCCAGCTGAAACAATGGGTGCGTGAGGTGAATGCAGCCGAGCCGCCCGTGGAGTCGCGCAGGCTCCTCAAATGGTCCAGCACGCCCATCATTTTTGACCTTGAGGATCACCCTGACCGCACCACTGCGGTCGGGTGCTTGCCGATGCTGGTCTCACCCACCATCCGCAACCTCAAGGTCACCAAAATGTTGGTTGACGGCGGGGCCGGGCTGAACTTGATCTCCTCTGCTGTGATCAAGAAACTCCAGATTCAAGACGGCGAGCTCGAAGAGACCGGTTCATTCCAAGGAATCAACCCGGGAAGGAGCAAGCCCAAAGGAAAGATTACTCTGCCGGTGACCTTTGGCGGGGAGCTCAACTTCAGAACTGAGCGCATCACCTTTGACGTTGCTGATACTCCATTGCCCTACAATGGGATACTCGGCCGTCCCGCCCTCGCCAAGTTCATGGCAGCTTCCCACTATGCCTACAACGTGCTGAAGATGCCGGGGCCGATAAGCGTCATCACTGTCCACAGCGACAAGAAAGATGCGCTTATTTGCGCCGACAAGATTTACCGGGATGCGGCAGCTGCGGCCAAGAAGGATACTCTTGCCGCTGAAGCTCCCGGGGGGAAGAAGACGAAGACCAAGTCCGGCAAGTGCTCTGGGACACACTCCGGCAACCGCACCTCTTCGGAGTGCTGCGCCGCCGTCGAGGACGTTCCATCGAGCTCCACCGGCAAGAGCAAGAAAGGAATGGCTGCTCCTCCGGCAACCAAGAAGGTGTCCGCAAAGGAGGATGGCACTGGTGGTACCTTCACCATCAGCGCCACCCTTGACAGCAAATAGGAAAGCGCGCTCGTCGCCTTCCTGCGGGCGAATGTCGATGTGTTTGCTTGGCAACCATCTGACATCCCCGGTGTTCCCAGGAAGGTGATTGAGCACAAGCTTGCTGTCTGCCCTCATGCGCGGCCCATCAAGCAAAAAGTGAGGAAGCAAGCCGTGGAGCGCCAAGAGTTCATCAACGAGGAGATCAAGAAACTAGAGGCAGCAGGCCTAGTTAGAGGTGTGATCCATCCGACGTGGTTGGCAAACCCAGTCGTCGTGCGCAAAGCCAACGGGAAGTGGAGACTGTGTATAGACTTCACTGATGTCAATAAAGCATGCCCCAAGGATCCCTTCCCTTTGCCGCGCATTGACCAGATCGTTGACTCCACTGCCGGATGTGAGCTACTCTGTTTTCTTGATGCATACTCAGGCTATCACCAGATTTTCATGGCTAAGGAAGATGAAGAGAAGACTGCATTTATCACTCCATGTGGCACTTACTGCTTTATCCGCATGCCATTTGGACTGAAGAATGCAGGCTCAACTTTTGCAAGGGTAGTGTACACTGCTTTTGAGCCACAGATCCACAGGAATGTAGAAGCCTACATGGATGACATCGTGGTGAAGAGCAAGAGCAAAGAAACACTGATTCAAGACTTAGAAGAAACGTTTCAGAACCTGCGCAGGATACAGCTCAGGCTGAACCCCGAGAAGTGCGTCTTTGGAGTTCCCTCCGGCAAGCTTCTCGGGTTCTTTGTATCACAAAGGGGGATTGAAGCCAATCCCGACAAGATCAAAGCCATCGAGCAGATAGAAGCCCCGAAGCGCGTCAAGGATGTCAGAAGGCTTGCAGGTTGCGTTGCTGCTCTCAGTAGGTTCATTTCAAAATCCGCGGAACGCGCCCTACCTTTCTTCAAAATCTTGAAGAAGGCAGGTCCCATGAAGTGGACTCCGGAAGCGGAGGCGGCGTTGCAGGATTTGAAACGGTACCTGTCCTCCACTCCTATACTTGTCGCACCTAAACCACAGGAAAAGTTGTTGCTATACTTAGCGGCAACCAACCAGGTGGTTAGTGCTGCGTTGGTAGCGGAGAGGGAGTCCGACGAGGAGCCAGCGTCACCGGCAAGCGAATCTAGCGACAAGCAGGGGGCTGTCCCGACAAGCTCTGGCCCCGACAAGGAAGACTCTGCGCAGGAACGAGGAGAGGTGCGGAAGAAGATGGTGCAGCGCCCAGTATATTTTGTAAGTTCCCTTCTCCAGGGAGCTAGATCAAGGTACTCCGGTGTGCAAAAATTGCTTTTCGGCCTCCTCATGGCCTCGAGGAAGCTGCGCCACTACTTCCAAGCCCATGAGATAACAGTGGTCACTCGCTTTCCGTTGAAGAGGATATTGCACAATCCAGAAGCAACAGGCAGGATCGTCGAGTGGGCACTGGAGCTGTCAAGCTTTGGACTCAAATTTGAAAGTACTTCAACCATTCAGAGCCGAGCTTTGGCAGAATTCATCGCTGAGTGGACCCCAACGCCAGAAGAAGAAGTTCAAGAAACGAGTGTACCCGTGCAAGAAGCGACAAGTGAATGGGTAATGTATTTTGACGGTGCCTTCTCGCTGCAAGGCGCCGGTGCCGGCGTGGTACTCATCGCGCCCACCGGAGAGCACCTCAAATATGTTATCCAGATGCACTTTCCCAGGGAGCAGGCGACAAACAACACCGCAGAATATGAAGGCTTGCTTGCCGGCCTCAGGATTGCGGCCGAACTTGGGATCAGGAAGCTGATTGTGCGGGGCGATTCTCAGTTGGTGGTCCGACAAGTCAACAAGAGCTACCAGAGCCCTTTGATGGAAGCATATGTAGATGAAGTGAGGAAGCTTGAAGAACACTTTGAAGGTCTGCAAATGGAGCACATCCCGAGAGCTCAAAATGAAATTGCAGATGGCCTTTCAAAGTGTGCTGCGATGAAGCTACCTGTGGAACCAGGGACCTTTTTGCTCAAGCTGACTCAACCATCAGTTACACCATCAATTGGGCAGTCCAAGAAGAGAAAGTTGGTCTCCGGCGACTACTTGCCGGCGGATCTTCCTGAACCCGCCGCCAAAGTTCCCAAGACCAACGACAACGCTGAGGAACAGTTTGCTCCTGCAAGCCCTCGGGCTTGTGCAGTTGAAGCAAGTGTTCCCGACAAGCCTCGCCCCGGCGAACTTGCCGGGGGACCGTCAGCTCCGACAGGACCAGAGGTCTTTGCCGTAGAAGCTGGGGTTCCCGCAGCGGCCCTCGAGCCTTTAGTCCTTGCCGTCGAGCCCCGGGCTCCGGCATGGGCACAGCAGATCGTCCGTTTTCTGCAAACTGGAGAACTTCCCGACGACCCTCAAGAGATAGAGAAGATAACCAGGCAGTCAAGTATGTATCAATTTGTGGATAACGAGCTGTACAGAAGAAGACTCAATGGTGTCAGGTTGAAGTGCATCTCCAGGGAAGATGGACAGAAGCTGTTGGCAGAAATACACGGAGGCATATGTGGCCACCACATTGGCGCAAGGGCACTTGCCGGGAAAGCTTTCCGGCAAGGATTCTTTTGGCAAGAAGCCCTCCAAGATGCAACCGCACTAGTAACCAAGTGTGAAGCGTGCCAGTTCCATGCAAAGCAAATACATCAGCCAGCTCAAGCTCTCCAAACAATCCCTTTGTCATGGCCCTTCTCGGTCTGGGGGCTCGATATCCTCGGCCCTTTCCCTCGCGCTGTCGGGGGCTTTGAGTACTTGTACGTTGCAATCGACAAGTTCACAAAGTGGCCAGAAGTGGAGCCAGTGAGAAAGGTGACAGCACAGTCAGCAGTCAGGTTCTTCAGGTCGATTGTTTGCCGTTTCGGGATCCCTAACAGGATCATCACCGACAACGGTACACAATTCGCTAGTCGCACCTTCATGCAGTACGTCCAAGACCTTGGCGCCAAGGTCTGTTTCGCTTCTGTTGCTCACCCGAGGAGCAACGGTCAAGCGGAGAGGGCAAATGCTGAAGTGCTGCGCGGACTCAAGACAAGGACCTTTGACAGGCTGCGCAAGTGCGGAAGGAATTGGATAGAGGAGCTCCCGGCGGCTCTTTGGTCAATCAGAACGACACCAAGTCGAGCCACCGGACAGACACCTTTTGCTCTAGTCTATGGAGCAGAAGCAGTTCTCCCCACGGAACTCGTATACGGATCTCCTCGAGTGCTCGCTTATGATGAGCTCGAGCAAGAGCAACTGCGGCAAGATGACGCATTGCTCCTTGAGGAGGGACGTCTCCAGGCTGCTGTACGAGCTGCTCGATACCAGCAAGCTTTGCGCCGCTACCATAGCCGCAAAGTCAAGGCCAGGAGTCTCGAGGAAGGCGACCTTGTTCTTCGGCGTGTTCAGTCCGCCAAGAATTCCAACAAGTTGACGCCGAAGTGGGAAGGCCCTTATCGGGTGAGACAAGTTACGAGGCCCGGCGCTGTCCGCCTCGAGACCAAAGAAGGCTTACCGGTGAGCAACTCCTGGAACATAGAGCATCTTCGCAAGTTTCACCCCTAAGGCGCGGTTGCCGTGATCCGTTCCGGCAACCACCTTTTGTACAAGCCTTGCCGCTGTTGCATGTAACCCTTTGTACAAAGCCGGGCGCAGACCCCGTGCATCAGTAAAGATTTCGTGTTTTCGCATCGATTGCCTTTCGCATGCTTCTCTTTGCTATTCGCATGTTTTATTTGGCATTTGATGCAACACTTAGACATTCGGTAAGCACTATTACGCCGAAAGGCAATATGCTTGTTTCCCTCTCCTTTTCCTTTTTCTCTTAAGCAGAAGGAACGTTCCTCGCGCACAAGTTTGCCGGGGGGGAAGGAGGTGGAGGAGGAACTAAGTGCCGTTCAAGAAAGAAGAGCCTTACCGGAAAGCAAACAACATGAGCAAGCAGCATGTGAAAGATAAGTTGTTAGAATTTGACCAGTTCAAATTTTAATTTTTGGTTGTCTTCCTTGAACAATCACACTTTATATGGAAAACCTGTGCGCGGAGGAACCTACCCGTGGCTTGCCGCACCCTTATCTTGTCTTCGAGTCCACTCAATGATTTAAGTGAGCTGCGACAAGTGTCGCGCCCTTGCTTCGTTTCCGAGTACACTCAGCAAGCTAAGTGCGTTGCGACTTGCTGCGGCGAGGTTGCTTGCCGGCGAGGACCTTGGCCAGCAGGCTGCTCAGCGCTCAGCGCTCGCGGCAAGGGCCCCTTTCCGGCAAGCTCCCCGGGAGCGTAGGGTGAGGAACATACAAAGTCAAAGATTGGAACAAGGAAGATAACATTGCACTGATTGATTGAAGTAAAGCAAATATCTTACAAGGACAACTTGTCGCAATGGACTAATGAGTTCGTAACATAATGTGCAGCAACGAAAAGATAAAGATAAACGGGGCCCTAGTCTACGCGGTCGCCCTCCTTCCTGCCAAGCTTTGCCACCTTGGCGATGATATGGCTGACCTGCTCCTTCAGGGCCTCCGTGTCTGCATCTGCCGGCAAGCTGCAAAGAACGTTCTTGAGGTTGATCCCCGGGTTGCGGTACACGATCTTCGTCAAGACCCGCTCCAGAGTTCCTGCGCAGAGACGGCGCGACTCCTCGGCCAGCTGCGCGGGGATGCGGTTCCGGAGACCTGCAAGGGCCGGAGCGACGCCTCTGAAGAAGAGGCTGAGCTTGGCGCTGTGCGGGAGGTCTGGATCCGGCGAGTAGATAAGATGTTCGACCTTCAAGGCAAGCAACTCCTGGTCAATGTTGGATGCAGAAGAAACCAACTCTTCGGTCCACAGCTCAATGTTCTTGCGGAAGAGCTCGGATGCCTTGTTGGCGCTGTCCACCAAGGTCCGCTCCTTGCGGAGCTCCTCCTTCAGCTTGTCTTCTCGAAGCTTGGCGGCGTCAATTGAATCCCTCAGAGTTGAGACTTTCAGCTCCAAGTCCTCGATGGAGTCCTTGGCGGCCTTAAGCTCATCGCCCCTCTTGGACAGATTCACTTGGAGCTCCGCGTTGGTGTGGGCGTCCTTCTCGCGCTCAGTAATGAGCGCGGCAACCTTCTCGGTGCTCACCTTCATCGCCGCTTCTAGTTGTTCAACCTTGGCGGCAAGCTCCTTCTTGGCGTCTTCCGCGGCAGCAGCAGCGGCTTTCGCCTCCTTCAGCTCCCCGCCAAGGGCAGCCTCGCGAGCGGCAAGGTCCTCCTCATGGGAGTCGAGATCCACCTTCCGCTGCGCGAGCTCTCCTTCTCGCCGGGACATCTCCACCCCGGCGAGCCGTTGCTGTTCTTCAGCCTCGGCTTTCTCCAAAAGCCACTCTTGATATTCACCGGCGAGACGCTCGCGCTCCTCCGCCACCTCGCGGAGGCCCGCCTTGTGGGCAGCACTGAGCTCCGCCGCACGCTTCCCCATTTCGGCGGCGGCCTGGGCAGCAAGGGCTTCCCGGGAGGCAAGCTTCGCCTGCCTGGCCCGGTAAAGGGCCAGGAGTTGGTGGAGAAGCTTTTCCTCCTCGGGCCCATCTCCTTCGCCGGGCGCCTCGACGACTGTCAGACCCGCGGAGGCGAGGACTTCTCCGTCAAACGCCTCGCCCTCCGCGGGAGCTCTTGATGAAGACCCCCAAGGCACTTGGATAAAGACGCCATTGGGGGCACGAAGATAGTACGCCTGCTTCTCGCCGGTGGAGGGGCCGGCGGCCGGCGTAGCATCCGGTGCTCCCGCCACCTCCGGGTCGGCGGTGCGGTCGCCGTCCCCCTCCCCGGTCGCGGCGTCAGCGGCCGGAGTGGCCTCCTGCGCGGCCGGCTCGGTGGCCTCGGTCGCCTCCTCGGTGGCCTCGGCCATCTCCACGACGACGGGAACGTCATCGCCGCCGCCCTGCGCGCCCTCCTCATCCTCGATATTGATGACCTCGGTCTCCATCGGCGCGGGAGGAGGAGGAGGAAGATCTAGAAGAAGAAGAAGAAGTTCAAAATCAAGCAAAGATCCAAAAAGAAGCAAAGTCAAGAAAACCAAGTACAGAACGTACCTTGGCGGACGTCCTCTGCGGCGGGCTCCCTTGCCGGGGAGCTCGGCCTTGGCAGAGTGGCCGTCCTCGCCGGGCTGCTCGCCCTTGGCGGGGTACTCTGCTTTGGCGGAGTACCCGCCCTTGGCGGAGCGCTCTCCCTTGCCGGAGAGTTTTGCCTTGCCGGGGACGGCGGGGCCTGCGGCTCCTCGGTGACGGTCTCCGGGCGCTCTTCCCGCTGCGGCTCCACCTCTGCACAAGAGAAGATAGAAGAACCAAGACATTCAAAAAAAAAAAAA
>LR738712.1:200946578-200976775 GCA_902687465.1 Secale cereale
AAGGAAAGAGAGATCAAAGCCCTAAGCGCGCCCCGACGAGCGAAGACAGTAAACCTCTAACTTACGCTGGGGGCTGCGCTGGGGGCTACTCCCCGGAGCGGCACTCGGGTCCGGCAAGCTCGGCTCCGGTGCGATCCCTGCTTCCGCGACGGATGGGTCTTCTACGACCTCAACTGTGGGCACCCTGACCCTCTTCGCGCGCTGCTCCAAGGTCCTGCAATCACAAGCAACAAGCAAAGTCAAGCGTCAGCAACAATCGAGATATAAAAATCAAGAAGGAGTAAGGTCTCGGGTCCTTACTCTTGGTCCTCCTCGTCGTCCTCGCTCAGCGCGGAGAAGTCAAACTCCACGATGGGCGCGTCGGCACGAGGAGCGGAGGATGAAGATTCCCTCGCGCGTTTCGGAGCCACCGGGGCTGGGGGCTGCGTAGGCCCAGCCCCTGTGGTGGCCGGCGCCCGAGAAGTGGGCGGAGCAGCTGCTCCGCTCCGAGAAGATCCTTGCCGGCTCGGTGCCGGCCTGCGGGACGCCTCTGTCGTGGTCCGCGCGCGCGGGGCCTCTGCCGTGGCCGGCACGCCGGTCGCCCTTGGCACGTCTTGGCTCGGCCGGGGAGCTGCCCGGCGAGCTGGCTGTTGCCGGGGCGCTCGCGCCTGCTCCCCCGTCGCCGCCTTGCGGAGACGCTTCAATGGGGACTGCCTCGGGCTCGCCGGGGGCGGGGAGCTTTCCGACGGGGAGAGGTCGTCGGCGTAGAGCTCGATGGATCCGCCGGTGTCTTCCTCCTCCCCCTCCTCTCCCTCGGCCAGTTCGCTGGCCCCAGTGCCTTGCACTGCGGGCCCCTTCCCCTTGGTGGCCCCGCTTCGTCCGGCGCCTTCACTCCTCGCGGCACCCCTGCTTCCTCCGGCTGTGCCCTCCATTGCCGCGGCCTCCGTCGCGATCCCATTGATCCCGGAGTGCCTCAGCGAGGGGACCCCGGCGAGCGCGTCGGGAGGGAGCTCTAGCAGCTTGCGAATCTCCTCCTTATCCGCCTGGCTGGAGGCATCCGCGGCTTCCGCCTCCGCGGGTGTGTATCCAAAGTTTCCCGCCGCCGCGGCTGCGGCGACTTCTTCAGCGCGAGAAGCCATGTAAGCAATCTCTTGGTCAGTGGTGGCCCGCGTGTGCAGCTTGAGATCGTCCGTCTTCTCCAACACCTCCGCAAGGTTATCGTAGAACTCGAGGACGTCGATAGGCTTGGGCGCAATCCACGTGCGCTCCAATCCATGAGAGTCACACGCGGGCATCATAGCGACAAGGCGATCCCGGGCGCTGCTGGCGCAGAGCGGCACCACTCCCCGGGGAGCGCGGAAGTACTCGGGGTGTGCCGGGTCGAACTTGAAAAGTTCCCTGACCATACCCCGCAGCTCGAGTGTTGTGAAGTTAAAATTGAGGCCGGGGCGCAGCCTCATGATGTCTGCCGGGCCGCCGTATTGCCACGCCGGCCTTTTCCGGTCTTGGAGGGGGGCGATCCGGCGACGAAGAAAGTCCGCGCCCACTTCAGCGACAGACAGCGGCGCCATCCGAAGACGGAGGATTCTGACGAGAGCGATATCTAGCTTGGTATCGTCGGAATCGAAATTACTCCAATCCCTGCCGCGCACGATGGGCGATGTGCGCGGCGCGGTGAAGTGTTGCGGCCGCTCCTCGACGACCCAGCACCACTCCGCGCGCCACTCTTCCCACTTGCCGCGGAGCTCCCCCGGCAAGTAGGCTGATTTCTTATTCAGCCTAAACACCTAAGAGATTCCTCCGGAGAGGGGGGCGTCGGCCTCTACTCTGGGGATGAAAAAGTGCCTAAAGAGAGCTACGTTGGGCTGGATTCCTACGAAGTTTTCGCACATGTGTGCGAAAACGGACATGGTGAGGATGGCGTTGGGAGTGAAGTCGAGGAGGTGGAGGCCATAAGTATTCATGATATCGCAGAAAAAGTTTGAGAAGGGAGGGCACAGACCGCAGTGGAAGAAGGCTGCGAAAAAGTAATACCCGCCGGGGTAGTGGTCCTTGGCGACGGCCGGGTAGACGCGCGTGCGGGGGTGCGCTGGGGTCTCCTTGGCCCAGAACAAATAATATTTGTTCCAAAGTTCCCGCACGCCGAGCTTCGGCGCGAAGACAATGTGCTCCTTCCGGTACGCGGCGAGCTTCGCCGCCTGATCTGACTTCTCCCGCTTGGACTTCTCCGACTTCGCCTTGTCGGTCTTTGGGGCCATGGCGGATGCGGTGGAAGGAAGGGGACGAAGAGCTTGGTGGTGGCGGAGGAGTAGAGGCGAAGCGCAGAGGAATCTGAGGAAGAAGACGATGGCAATGAGTGCGCAGGGAGGGGAACCGCGCCGCTCTCTCTGCTTTTATGGGAGAGTGGGGGGGCGTTTCGCCCTTCCCATTAAAGAAATCGTGGGCACGTCCCATCCCACGGCGCCGCAATCGACGCGTGCCGTTGCCGTGGGGTGCGGCGGATATGGAAGTGGATTCGGCGCGCCGCGGGCCGCGGGTGCCCGTGCACTGTCTTGGGCCTGGCCCAACAGCGCTCGGCACCGTGTGTGGCCCAGGCCCGGGGGCTCCTGTCGGTGTACTAAGGTAGGGGTACCCTAGTACCCCAACTTGGGCACGGGCAGCGGCAGCTCCCCGCGGCAGGGTTCATCACGCGCTTACCGGAGACCTTCCTGCCCCTTATCTAGCCATTCAAAAACAAAGTATACAAGACAGAAGACCAAGACCCCGGCAAGAGGAGCTTGCCGGGAAGGCCGTCCCAGGCTCGAGATTGCTTAACTAGCACGAGGCCCTGGCAAGAGGAGCTTGTCAGGACGAATAGAAGATTTTATCTTAGAAGACCCGGCAAGGGCTCGGGGAGCGGCAAGCTTCCGGGCCCGGCAAGGTCGAGATCCCCGGCAAGGTGCTTGCCGGGGGGGGGTGCGCTGTGTGCCCGCGCTCCAGCTCATCGGCCCACGCGTCGCCCTGGGGCCACCCCAGGGACGCGTGGCGGATGGCTGTGCAGCCTGGGGGACACGGTGGCGCTCCACGGCAGAGGATCCATCGCCGTGGCAGACGGAGACGCAACGGCGGGAGCTTTTGGGGTCGACGGCGACGGGCATTAAATGCCCTTGTCCCCCACTGTTAAAGTAGGTATAGACCACTGTTCTGTACTGTAGCTCCACTGTTCCCGCACTGTTACAACTACCACCTCTTTTACATTTTTACCCCTTTCTCCTACGTTGACACCTGTCGGTGACCCCTTGCACTATAAAAGGAGGCCCATGCACAACGTGGAGGGGGTTCGAAACCTAGATTACTCTCACGCACGGTGTAGCTGCTTCTTCAAGCTCCCGAGCGCTCAACTCAATATACAACCAAGCAGGAGTAGGGTTTTACGCATCCGTGCGGCCCGAACCTGGGTAAAAATTGCCCGCGCGTCTGCCTCGATCTGCTCTTCGTGCTCCCTCCGCCCTCGTACCGCACAGACAAGGGGCTCCGGTCCCATAGGTGTTCGTGGCGGACAGTTTCCCCCGACAACTTTCCTGGTACAGAATTAAATATTAATTAAATATTTTTATATTTGCTATCTTGAACAGATATGCCTTTTTGGAGATATTAGTTTGAGGTAAGAAATACCTGTGTGTGATTTCCTGTAATCTTGTCTTCATCGAAATCACGAATTCATAATATCGTCAACAAACCAGACCCCTCACTGTAAAAATGGTAACGATTAGTTTAAGTGTTATTTTAAAAAATAGAATGTATTGTAAATCTTATATGGAAAGCACATGTTTGCATCGTGAATAATAGGCTTCAGATAATTTGTGTCCCATGAGCTAAAGTCAATCAGCCATCCAGAGTAAAGCTCTTTCACTACATTTGTCATTGCAAACAGAATTTTCTTGGCGTTTGAATTGTGCATCTTCTTTAGTTCAATTCCTTTTGATCTTACATATGTAGGATCAGCCACATGAACACATTTAAGCTTCATGTCCACGAAATAGGAGCACCATGTAACATTTACTAGAGCAGGAAATATGATCTGCACGGTGATGAATAGTTTAGTTTATGTTCTAGATATATGGTATTTAATAAACACTATTTTCTTATACAATAATGCTTGAAGAAATGTTGTTTGATTGAGTTTTATTAAATACAATGTATAAATCTCACAGTTCTGCACTCCCATATATCATATAATCCTGCGATATTGCAAAATTGATCTACAATAGAACGGCTGGACAGAACACTTTCATTTGCTAGAGCCAGCATCTGCATTAATTTTTTGAACTATCATTAGGAATTTTTCATGTCCAAAAGACATTGAATTAATAATATTTTTCCCACAAAATATAGCAAACATGTACTTGTGTTATATTTGAATAACTTACCGCAAAGTCGGACTCCATGATATGCCTAAACCTTTGTTGCTTTCTAGTGCCATATATTAACATCTCCAGTTGAACAAGTCTCCTTATAGATAAATCAAATATTTCGTAGCTGAATGATTTGTATAGTACAAGTGTGTCCTTCAATTCATTGCACTTTACTTCGATGAACCTCGGTTTGTAGTGTATTATCCATGATCTGTTATAAAGTAGACATTAGTTTTATAACTAATTTTTTATATTATGCATATGAAAGACTTCAACAGATATGTACTTACACTTCAGAAAAGTCTTGTTGGTTGTGTAGTACCCAATTGGATAAAGTTGCTAGCATGGTTGATGATCTTTTAACCATAGTAGTACGGTATGTCACATAACTAATTGCACTTTGACAGTTGGTTACTACAATTTTCTGAATAGGTGAGTCTGTGAACTCTGCTTCCAAGGCTCTAGCATTCAAATTTAAACTCTCTGAAACAGATGGAATGCAACAGTTGTCTCTGACATCCTGCTCGCTATCGTTGCTGGTGAAAGTGGATTTCTTGGTGTCTTATCGAAGTTTGCACATGTATTAGGTTGTGCTGTTGTGGGATAAAAATTTCCTGAAATTACACATAATAAGATATATTTAGTAATACTTATATATATATTTAACAATAAAGTAAACATTGATACACATAGGCAGGCAAAACTAATTAATTCGGCCCTTACATTTATATCATATGGTTATGTTATAATAGTTATATTGTATGTGACTACATAGCCAAATTATGTAAGTACATATTTATCCAATACTTATAAACTATTGGCAGACAAAATTTATAAAATTTACCAGTATTTCCATCTTCCATCATTTTGCTTCTGGATGTGTCAATCTTTTTAGAAGTGCTTGCATAAAAAATTGTAACTCAATTAATAGATTGTAATAAGTGATTTGTAATATTAATTAGAAAAATACAATCACTTACAGTCACTATTAGAATCAGCTCCGCTATATTCACTTGCAGAATGTTTTATGCTGTTTTTGGACTTCATTGGAGCTTCTTTGTAAGCTGCTGCTCCTATACCGTGGTCATGAAGCCTCTTTGCTAACTCTAGGTTGTCATTTAAAATCCTTTCCAGTACGTTATCTATATTTGAAGAAATAGCATCGTTCAATGGTATCTCTGTTGTTGAATTCCTACCATGAGCCAATACATTAGATATTGGATTTAAAGCGGATTTAAACTCAGTCATATGCCTTATTATCCTTGCATTGTGCCATTTAAGATCAATTATTTGAGTAACAGATAGCTGGAAAAAAATATACTGTTAGCATTCAAAGTTCATTCATGTATGAAATATTTATATATTGTCAATGTTTGAATCTTATACCTTCCTTTCAGTTGAATCTTGTATGTAAGTATCAAGGTATACATTTAGTGGTCGCTTCCCGTGTCATTTATTTTGTACTGATGCTGGTTTATTTACAACCAGGTTAGGGATAAATGTAGGTTTCCTCATAGGCACAATAGCACCTTTCAATGTCATTGGTGCCGCCATACGTTGATCATGGTATTTTTTCCTGAATAACTTTATCTGTAAATAATGCATCAAATTTATCAAAAGTTAAATTGTGTGAACAATTAGTATACAGGGATGTTACGACAGAATTTTTACCTCATTCGATCCAAAAGAATGATCATCTGATTTTTGCTTGACATGTTCTATCATCTTTGACATCTTCTCACAGTCAAATGCAGAAATTCTAGGCACTACATACTGAGGTATGTTTAGAAATCCAAGATTCATACTATCTAGAATGAAAGCCTTTCATATTTGAAGAGAATAAAAGTATTAATTATTGTCCATAAACAAAGTATAAAAGCAAAGCTTATAGAAATATATATCTTCAACAAGACACTTTCAACGACATAACTGACCTGCAATAGAAGTGGGCAACTAGAAACATATTTTATACATTTCTTGGTCTTCAGTTCATTCTGAGCTTTTCTTGCTGCATTCATAATTTCATCAATAGCTGCGGAGCAAAAGTTGTATGATGGTATTTCACTAGGTTTTAGTAGTGAACCCCAGAAATCTTTAGCTCTGTGATTAGCACTGCTACGAGCAATTAAGAAGTAACCCATGATGAAGTAAACAAAAGATGTCTTGAATTGGTCAACTTGTGTGTCATCCATACCCTGGGGGTAATCCCTTGTTATTATTGTTTCAGCCACCTTCAGACTGTTCATTTCTTCAGGATCGTATGTAACAGATCCCATGGCCAGCCGCAAGAATTCAATCTTCTCTTCGACTGATTGGCAGTCCAGTCCTCTCAATATGTTAGGACCCTTTGGGATTCTCAGAATTCTATGTACATCATCATCAGTTATTGGGAGCGATACTTTATCATTGATTCTTATTGATCTACTATCGGCATCAGTGTTGCAAAGAACAAGTACTGTGAATTTCCGATCAAGCTTGTTTATTTGTGGTAGGTCCAACAGTCCTCCCAAATCCATTTCTTTGACAAGCTTCCTTTTCAAATTGTCAAACTTGGTTATAACTGCCACTACTTTCTTGCATGAACTTCTCGGAGTTGCGGCATCACATTCAGAAGCATCGGAGTTTTTGGAATCATTAGACTTCCTATCAGAATTTTGGTCATGTCCAGCCATAATTTGATAAATCTTGCCAATTTATAGCAGAGAACTTATTAGAAAGGTAATATTTTTGTGCCAATTCAGAAACATTCAGTTGCATCTATTTTATTGAAAATACATTATGTGATGTATGAAATGTCAAATAATCATAATAACCCCATTACATATGCATTGATACTTATTTTTTGGTTATCAGAATACATATATTTGAAAAATAGTTAGTGAAACAAATTTATGGCTAGTTATTGAAACTAGTTTTTATCATTTATCATATTTCTCTCGTATCTCTTACTGAAATGATATATCAAATAGCACAGCTTGTTCATTGATGAACTATATAAGATGCTTCAGTTATGTTCTACTATGCATCCAATCAAATCGTTCTAAAATTATAAAGAAATGTATCGAAAAAACTACAGTAGCCGTCAATACTGCAATTAGAAAAACATAGTTCTATATAATTATATCTCATAATCAAACTAATATTATATATATGAGGGCACAGAAAGAAAAGAATTTAGGTAGAAAGATTTCACAAAATAATGATTACTTACCAAACTTTTTCTTCACTCCATTTGGTTGATGTAACATCCCAAATTTTCAATTTGGATGTTTATAAATAGATCATTCATATGCATCCATGATTTATGCATTTTTGCCCCATTTGTATTATTTGATTCTGATCCAAGAAACTTTGAGCAACTCAAGGACCAAAAGAGAGAGTTGGAAGTTTCCCTAAAACCCACTTTTGAAATTTCAAAATTTGGAAATTGGATCAAACTTGGTTCCATAAAAAAAGATCATTTCCATTATTCCAAAAATAAAGAGAGAAGATAAAATGACTTCTTCAAAATCAGAAGGAAAATATTGGAATTTGAATTTGGAACCAAAATATATTTGTTGGGTTTTATTTGCAATTTATTTTACTAGTTTAACAAAAAAAAAATTTATTTGCATTATAGGCAGGATAAATGTTCACAAGGTCATATATAAGACCATATTATTATGTGAACATTTTTCTTCAGATCTAAATAATAATTCTGAGAGGAGCGAACATGACACTCCAAAAAGTCAGAAGAAAACAATGCCAAAAATTTTGAATTCAAATTTGAGTTTCATTTGGATTTTTAGAAAAATGTTTTTTTATAAAGTTTTTACTTAGCCTATGAAAAATAGTTCATCATGTAGGATTTATTTTTCTGAAATTTTTGATATATATATGTCCTATATTAAAATATTTTTATTTTCTATCTATACATTTTTTTTTCTCTGTGTCAAAAAAAAAACGAAGCCCAGCAGGCCCATGCCAGCGCTATCTCCTTCTTCCTCTCGTTCATCTACAAAGGAGCAACGAACGGAGAACTTCCATGGCGCCTCCACCTCTCTCTCCCCTCAACTCCCTTCCCCCGCACTCAATAACCCCCGGAATCGGTTCCCCTCGCCTTCCTCTACCCCTTCCCCTTCCTAGTGCGCCTTGGAGTCGCCTGTAATGGCCATTACGAGGCAGAGAAACAGCCACCATTAACACATCTCGCCCCACCCAACTCTGGACCTCCCCAAGCCCTATAAAAGGCACCCCGCGAGCCCCTCTCACCCCTCGTCCGAAGCCCTCTCCTTCTGGAGCTTTTCCCCCTCCCAAACCTCGCCAATTGCTCGCCGGAGTTCGTGAAGTCCGGCGACCTCTCACCGTGTGTACATGAAGCTATCTACAACCACACCTTGATCAAGTGGTTCACCTCATCATCATCTACACCGTCCTGCACGCATCCTTTGCCGAAGCACACCGGAGCCGCCTTCTTCCTCGTCTCCGGCGACAAGTCCGGTGAACACCCTGTTCAATTTTTTTCTCTTTTATCAGTATATTTTCCAATTCAGATTCTTACCAAATCTTGTTTCTAGTATATCTTTTAGTCTATAGATCCGATTTAGTTGATTCTTTTTCCTACGGTTTCATAAAAATATCCTCTATCCAGAGAACCAAACGAAATATATTTTTGAAAATTTTAAAATTTGAATTCAAGCAGATCTGAATTCAAACTTCGTTAGGCCATAACTTGAGTTTCGTAACTCCGTTTTGGGTGATTCTTTTTGCAAATCGAAGCTTGTGACATGTACCTTCTGTTAAAACCAAAACCATTTATTTTTGTTGCTGTGAAAAATATATTCTGTACAGAAATTTTATTTTTGTATTTTTGGAGTTTTTCGAAGTCTTTTATTCGTTTTCTTTTTGATTCTTTGCTTGTATGCTTATGTATGTTATTGCTTGCTTACGCTAGATCATCCGGAGTGCGAAGCTTGCTACTACGAATCTTTAGAGTTCAACGAACGTCAGCAAGGCAAGTTCACACTTTGATCATAAGTTTAAATACCCAGTTTTTACTATGCATTAGTTTCACCCTCAAAGATTGCATGAGTAGGATTGGGAACATGTGGTTATGCTTTGTAGTTTATGTGGTAGGAACCTATGACCTTTTATCACCCCGGGAATATTCGTTATATCATATGTTGCTTAGCCATGCTCGTAGACGGGGATTGGTATGTGTGATACATGCAAGTTGCGAGAGATAATAATTTCGGGACAACATAAGGTGGCAACTTTAATACACATCTGGGTGGATTGTTTGGGGCACCTGGAGAAACCAGTTCTTGCCCAAGGGGAATCCTGGAGTACCCGTGTGATTACCCTAGGTCCGCCACCCAGGCTCAAAGGGATCATAAGATATTTCATGCCTAGAAACTTCCATGTGCAGCCACAAGCCATTATGGGCTCTGGCATAGTTGAGTAAGTTGTGTGGCCTCTTTCCGTGGTAGACTAGCTGATGTAGGGGAAAGTAGGTGTACCGGTCTACCCAGGGTTTGGAGGAAATACTTCAGAAAGACTATGTCTCGATCTTCCGATCATGGAGGTGGTCGAGTCTTGTGGGGAAAAGTGCGCAAACCTCTGCAAAGTGTAAAAACTAATCATGATTAGCCGTGTCCCCGGTTACGGACAACTTGAGTATCTAGAAGTGAATTATTGGTTGATCTCATCACTTTATTTAATGAAATCATTGGGTTACTAATAACTTGGGAATTTTGGGATTGAGTTGGAGGAACCTTCTCAATAATGGCATTTTAATTTTGTAGTAAATAAAAAAATTATTCCTTTGATGTAGGGTAAAATTGGCTTTATGCAAAAAAAAATAAACTTAGAGCCTCCACCAGCTAAATTTGCATATAGAGATAGTCTTTTTCATTATTATTATTCTATGGTGTGACATTGCCAGCATATTCCATGTGCTGACCTACACGGCTGCAACGTCTCATGTTGCAGAGTTTTCTGACGAGGAGTAAATGTGCGATAGGTCATTGTTCTGCACTCAGTTTGCCGTGGAGTTGATGGACACATTTTACTTTTGATGCTTCCGCAGTTATTTTATCCAGATGGCCTTTGGCCATATTATTGTAATAATACTCTTTTGAGGACCTCGATGTAATAAAGTGTGTGATTGAACTCTGTTATAATTCATCGAGTACTGTGTGTGTCAGCATACCGATCCAGGGATGACACTTAAGCATAGAGACTTCGATCCATTTGGGTCGGGTCGCTACAAGATGGTATCAGAGCACACGCTGACTGTAGGACGCGACCACTAGGAAATGGAAAACCATAGGAAGAAAACTCTATTTTACCACTTCCTTATATATCCGTTGGTCTGTACTCTTCTCTATTCATTTCTATCTCTTCTCCACTTCAATTCGATAGTTGTTGAACCCCATGACCAAGTTGCTCAGCTGATGAGACCAAGACCCATGAAGACATCATTGATGAAGAAGAAGAAGCTAGAATTGACTTTGATTTGAGAAGATTTAGTTCAGACCACCAGTACCAAACGGAGTCCAACGAATGATTGCGGTAGTATGAAGAGATCATATCTCTTGTGGATATGACCTTACCTGTAGGTTTTGCTTGTGTGGTGTGATTTGTGTGAATTGCTTGATTTGAAGTTTTATTGCTATCATAAGCATATGGGTAGTGATTTCTCTCATTAGGCCCTTATTCTATTCTAATTTCTCATCCACTCTAAACCGTACCGGATGCCCGCAAATGATCTGGAGGAAAATAAGAAGCAGATTAAGGAATTATTGGAGAAAGGTTATATTCGACCGAGTTCATCACCTTGGGGAGCCCCAGTGCTTCTAGTTGAGAAGAAGGATGGATCCTTGAGAATGGTTGTGGATTACCGTGCGTTGAATGAGGTGACGATCAAGAACAAGTACCCTCTGCCGATGATCGATGATTTGTTTGACCATCTACAAGGAGCAAAAGTTTTCTCAAAGATCGATCTTCGATCTGGATATCACCAGCTGAAGATTCGAGAACAGGATATACCCAAGACAGCCTTTACCACGAGATATGGGCTTTATGAGTATACGGTCATGTCTTTTGGTTTGACTAATGCCCCTGCCTATTTTATGAGTATGATGAATAAGGTATTCATGTAGTTCTTGGATAAGTTTGTTGTGGTATTCATTGATGACATATTGATTTACTCGAAGAATGAAGAAGAACACAAGGAACATTTGCGCTTGGTTCTTGAGAAGCTCAGGGAACATCAGTTATATGCAAAGTTCAGCAAGTGTGAATTCTGGTTGAAGAAAGTTGGATTTCTCGGACATGTTATATCAGGGGAAGGAATAGCAGTGGATCCTTCGAAAGTTGAAGCCGTCACCGAATGGAAGGCACCCACCTCAGTCAGAGAGATTCGCAGTTTCCTTGGACTTGCAGGATACTACCGAAGATTTATTGAGAATTTCTCCAAGATCGCAAAGCCCATGACAGAGTTATTGAAGAAAGACACCAAGTTTAATTGGACCGAGGAATGTGAGGCCAGTTTTCAGGAGTTGAAGAAACGTTTGGTCACAGCCCCAGTACTAATTCTTCCGAATATACGCAAGGATTTTCAGGTATATTGCGACGCTTCTCGTCAGGGACTTGGAGGTGTTATTATGCAAGAAGGAAGAGTTGTTTCATATGCCTCACGTCAGCTTCGACCTCATTAGCGGAATTATGCCACGCATGATTTGGAGTTAGCAGCCGTAGTGCATGCGCTCAAGACCTGGAGGCATTTTCTTATTGGAAATCATTGTGATGTTTACACGGATCACAAGAGTTTGAAATACATCTTCACGCAGAAGGAGTTGAACCTCAGGCAGAGAAGATGGTTGGAGCTCATAAAAGATTATGACATGAAATTGCACTGTCACCCAGGAAAGGCAAATGTTGTGGCAGATGCATTGAGCCGCAAGAGTTATGTCAATACCCTCACAACAGGAGGATTACCTCAAGAGTTAATTGATGATCTCAGAGATCTCCGATTGGAGATAGTACCACGAGGTTTTGTTACCGCAATGGAAATTCAATCCACCTTGCTGGGAAAGATCCGAGAAGCCCAGAAGTTAGACAAAGGTATTGCAGAAATAAAGGAAAGGATGAACCAAGGAAAGGCAGCAGGATTTCGTGAAGATGAACACGGAACCTTATGGTTTGAGCAGCGTATTTATGTGCCAAATGACACAGAGATCAGGAAGTTGATTCTTCAGGAGGCTCATGATTCGCCTTATTCGATACACCCAGGAAACACCAAGATGTATTTGGACTTGAAGGAAAGTTTCTGGTGGACAGGTATGAAGAAAGATATTGCCGAGTATGTAGCAGTATGCGACGTATGTCAGAGAGTTAAGGCAGAGCACCAGAAACCAGCAGGATTACTTCAGCCCTTGCCAATACCCGATTGGAAGTGGGACAAGCTTGGCATGGACTTCATTACAGGATTACCCAGGACCCGATCAGGCTATGATTCTATTTGGGTAGTAGTTGATCGCTTGACCAAGGTAGCTCACTTCATCCCCGTGAAAACCACATATACAAGTGCTAAATTTGCCAAGATATACATGACCAGGATCGTATGTCTGCATGGAGTTCCGAGGACCATTGTATCAGATAGAGGAACACAATTTACCTCAAAGTTTTGGCATCAGTTACATGAAACTTTGGGTACCAGGCTAGAGTTCAGTACAGCCTTTCATCCGCAGACAGATGGGCAGACCGAGAGAGTTAATCAGATTCTGGAGGACATGTTGAGAGCTTGTGCGCTAGATTATGGATCTAGTTGGGATGAAAATTTGCCATACGCAGAATTCTCATATAACAATAGCTATCAAGCTAGTTTGAAGATGGCCCCTTTTGAAGCTTTGTACGGAAGGAGGTGCAGGACACCATTGATGTGGGATGGAGTTGGAGACCGTAAATTATTTGGTCCCGACCTTATCAAAGATTCAGAGGAGAAAGTCAAGTTGATCCGTGACAGACTTAAGATAGCCCAATCCAGCCAGAAGAGTTATGCCGATACTAAACGCAAGGAAGTAACTTATGAAGTCGGAGATAGAGCATATCTTTGTGTGTCACCACTTCGAGGTGTTAAACGGTTTGGAGTTAAAGGCAAACTAGCACCACGATTTGTGGGGCCATACAGAATTTTGGAACGCACGGGTGAAGTTGCCTACAAGTTGGAATTACCCGAAGCCTTGTCAGGAGTTCATGATGTGTTTCACGTTTCCCAGTTGAAGAAGTGCCATGCAGAGATGGCTTATACTCCTTTGAGAGATACAGTGCCACTAGAGGCCATACAGTTGGATAGTGATCTGACCTATGAGGAGAAGCCCGTCAAGATTCTCGAAACAACAAGCAGGGTTACCCGCAGCAAGGTCATCAAGTTTTGCAAGGTTCAGTGGAGTCATCATACTGAGGAAGAATCCACGTGGGAATGCGAAGAAGATCTTCGACAGGATCACCCACACCTTTTTGCTAGCCAACCCGAATCTCGAGGGCGAGATTCATCTTAAGGGGGGTAGGTTTGTAACATCCCAAATTTTCAATTTGGGTGTTTATAAATAGATCATTCATATGCATCCATGATTTATGCATTTTTGCCCCATTTGTATTATTTGATTCTGATCCAAGGAACTTTGAGCAACTCAAGGACCAAAAGAGAGAGTTGGAAGTTTCCCTAAAACCCACTTTTGAAATTTCAAAATTTGGTAATTGGATCAAACTTGGTTCCATAAAAAAAGATCATTTCCATTATTCCAAAAATAAAGAGAGAAGATAAAATGACTTCTTCAAAATCAGAAGGAAAATATTGGAATTTGAATTTGGAACCAAAATATATTTGTTGGGTTTTATTTGCAATTTATTTTACTAGTTTAACAAAAAAAAAAATTATTTGCATTATAGGCAGGATACATGTTCACAAGGTCATATATAAGACCATATTATTATGTGAACATTTTTCTTCAGATCTAAATAATAATTCTGAGAGGAGCGAACATGACACTCCAAAAAGTCAGAAGAAAACAATGCCAAAAATTTTGAATTCAAATTTGAGTTTCATTTGGATTTTTAGAAAAATGTTTTTTTATAAAGTTTTTATTTAGCCTCTGAAAAATAGTTCATCATGTAGGATTTATTTTTCTGAAATTTTTGATATATATATGTCCTATATTAAAATATTTTTATTTTCTATCTATACATTTTTTTTTCTCTGTGTCAAAAAAAAAAACGAAGCCCAGCAGGCCCATGCCAGCGCTATCTCCTTCTTCCTCTCGTTCATCTACAAAGGAGCAACGAACGGAGAACTTCCATGGCGCCTCCACCTCTCTCTCCCCTCAACTCCCTTCCCCCGCACTCAATAACCCCCGGAATCGGTTCCCCTCGCCTTCCTCTACCCCTTCCCCTTCCTAGTGCGCCTTGGAGTCGCCTGTAATGGCCATTACGAGGCAGAGAAACAGCCACCATTAACACATCTCGCCCCACCCAACTCTGGACCTCCCCAAGCCCTATAAAAGGCACCCCGCGAGCCCCTCTCACCCCTCGTCCGAAGCCCTCTCCTTCTAGAGCTTTTCCCCCTCCCAAACCTCGCCAATTGCTCGCCGGAGTTCGTGAAGTCCGGCGACCTCTCACCGTGTGTACATGAAGCTATCTACAACCACACCTTGATCAAGTGGTTCACCTCATCATCATCTACACCGTCCTGCACGCATCCTTCGCCGAAGCACACCGGAGCCGCCTTCTTCCTCGTCTCCGGCGACAAGTCCGGTGAACACCCTGTTCAATTTTTTTCTCTTTTATCAGTATATTTTCCAATTCAGATTCGTTACCAAATCTTGTTTCTAGTATATCTTTTAGTCTATAGATCCGATTTAGTTGATTCTTTTTCCTACGGTTTCATAAAAATATCCTCTATCCAGAGTACCAAACGAAATATAATTTTGAAAATTTTAAAATTTGAATTCAAGCAGATCTGAATTCAAACTTCGTTAGGCCATAACTTGAGTTTCGTAACTCTGTTTTGGGTGATTCTTTTTGCAAATCGAAGCTTGTGACATGTACCTTCTGTTAAAACCAAAACCATTTATTTTTGTTGCTGTGAAAAATATATTCTGTACAGAAATTTTATTTTTGTATTTTTGGAGTTTTTCGAAGTCTTTTATTCGTTTTCTTTTTGATTCTTTGCTTGTATGCTTATGTATGTTATTGCTTGCTTACGCTAGATCATCCGGAGTGCGAAGCTTGCTACTACAAATCTTTAGAGTTCAACGAACGTCAGCAAGGCAAGTTCACACTTTGATCATAAGTTTAAATACCCAGTTTTTACTATGCATTAGTTTCACCCTCAAAGATTGCATGAGTAGGATTGGGAACATGTGGTTATGCTTTGTAGTTTATGTGGTAGGAACCTATGACCTTTTATCACCCCGGGAATATTCGTTATATCATATGTTGCTTAGCCATGCTCGTAGACGGGGATTGGTATGTGTGATACATGCAAGTTGCGAGAGATAATAATTTCGGGACAACATAAGGTGGCAACTTTAATACACATCTGGGTGGATTGTTTGGGGCACCTGGAGAAACCAGTTCTTGCCCAAGGGGAATCCCGGAGTACCCGTGTGATTACCCTAGGTCCGCCACCCAGGCTCAAAGGGATCATAAGATATTTCATGCCTAGAAACTTCCATGTGCAGCCACAAGCCATTATGGGCTCTGGCATAGTTGAGTAAGTTGTGTGGCCTCTTTCCGTGGTAGACTAGCTGATGTAGGGGAAAGTAGGTGTACCGGTCTACCCAGGGTTTGGAGGAAATACTTCAGAAAGACTATGTCTCGATCTTCCGATCATGGAGGTGGTCGAGTCTTGTGGGGAAAAGTGCGCAAACCTCTGCAGAGTGTAAAAACTAATCATGATTAGCCGTGTCCCCGGTTACGGACAACTTGAGTATCTAGAAGTTAATTATTGGTTGATCTCATCACTTTATTTAATGAAATCATTGGGTTACTAATAACTTGGGAATTTTGGGATTGAGTTGGAGGAACCTTCTCAATAATGGCATTTTAATTTTGTAGTAAATAAAAAAATTATTCCTTTGATGTAGGGTAAAATTGGCTTTATGCAAAAAAAATAAACTTAGAGCCTCCACCAGCTAAATTTGCATATAGAGATAGTCTTTTTCATTATTATTATTCTATGGTGTGACATTGCCAGCATATTCCATGTGCTGACCTACACGGCTGCAACGTCTCATGTTGCAGAGTTTTCCGACGAGGAGTAAATGTGCGATAGGTTGTTGTTCTGCACTCAGTTTGCCGTGGAGTTGATGGACACATTTTACTTTTGATGCTTCCGCAGTTATTTTATCCAGATGGCCTTTGGCCATATTATTGTAATAATACTCTTTTGAGGACCTCGATGTAATAAAGTGTGTGATTGAACTCTGTTATAATTCATCGAGTACTGTGTGTGTCAGCATACCGATCCAGGGATGACACTTAAGCACAGAGACTTCGATCCATTTGGGTCGGGTCGCTACAGTTGAAGAATACTGAAATCTTGAAGATTGGAAGGAGTAGAGTTGCTATATTCACCGCCACATACTATAGTCGAGATTTGCACAAAACTTCCACTCTTCAGCTGCCGAAGGGGATACCTCGAACGAGAAAATCAATGGTGATGCTGAGAGTGTTCTGGTAGAATGAGTACTACTCTGGCTGTAGAGGGTGAGTTATTGAAGGATGTAGCGTGGTGTGGGAGAGGAATGAACAGTAGCTAGCGTTGTGTGGCAGAATATAAAACCTCGTAGTACGAGATAGATTTGACATGGATTGGACAACTCATACCGCTTTCTTAATTGCTTGTACTCTTGACTAGAAGACATGTAAATTTTACAGAATGGCCACCTAGTTAGAGATGATCTGTATATCTCACAAGGCAGAGGGATAGCTTATTACTAACATACAGTGGGCTGCAAGATAAATGACCACTATTCACACTTGCCACATCTCTGAGGGGTTTAATGCGAAAAAACATTTAGAAGAGAAATGGATAAACACTTCTATTGATATCTTACATTGTCTGGTTTCAAACTTTGGAAGTACATTTTGGTGGGAAAACTCCCTCCGGCATAAGTAGTATAAGAGAAAGGCTTACACTTGTACAAATCCTCCTACCTGTTATAATATTTCTCTACCATGAGCCTGGACGAGAAGAATGTGGTTGTGCTTTCTGGCTCCACTACTAGCAACATTGATGGCAATCTGAAGGAAGAACAGCTTCCCTTCTCTAAGGTACCCTATGTTAGCACTTAATGTTTATATTCTCCGTTGTGGTATTAACAGAAACTTATTTCAGTTCAAAGAAGTATGTAGTTCGAGTTGTTCGTCCTATCTTACATTTGGATTTCTCTTTCACTTTTTCTTAGAATATTTCTGGAGGTAGCTCATGTGAAGATGATGCTGAATCCAACATGGCTTCAGTACATGTTAAAGACATGATTCAAATAGCTGTTCAAACAGTAGAAGTAAGTCAACTTTAGTTCTGTTTATTTTCAATCTATAGGTATGAATTTTTTTATTATGTGCAGCCTCCAGAGTTAGTCATTGATGGATATGGTGCAGAGGAGGAAGTTGGAGAAAGCATCGTCGGTGAGCACATATCATTAGAAGTTGAGCTAGATGACGGGGATGCTGCATCTGACATTGAAGCTGAAAGACAACATCGTATAGATGAAGAACCAATTACGTACTTGCAGCTATGTAGGATAGGTCCTGAAGGAAGATCGATGAAGAGGAGAAGAATTGATGATCAATTTTGAGAAATTGGTTTTTAGTTCTCTAAATAATTTCATATTTCATTTAGTGTGTCAACATGGTTTACATTTTAGTTTGAGTTTTAAGTGTAACATCTTTTGGGTAGTGGGTTACTGAGATTTGAAAAGTTGTTTTAACAAAATCATATGCAACAGTCATATGTACGTTTAAGCATCATTTTGTGTAATTGTTTTAGAATTACATATTGTATGACTAGTCAAATTATAGAATGTTTTGCTATTTAATTACATTTGATGTTGGAACTTTCTTAAGTATAACATATTTTCGGTAGTCAACATAACTAAAGTTCCAAACAAGTTATGTTCATACTTTTGTAAAATTTTAATTTTGATGTAGTACCAAAATTAATAAACTTACTTTACATGGTGAACTATATTAAAATAAGACGAATTAATATTTCACATATAATTATGACAAACAAAATAAGTGAATTGGATAGATAAATTTTTATATTGGGTTCTCATCACCTAAAAAGTAGACAGAGTACATATATTTCTAGAGGCAACAACTTACTAGGTGAAATACTATTACACTGTGTGAAATAAGATATTCAGAAAAAGTAAACAGTAATAAGTATCACAACAACTGATAGCAAGAATACAATTAGGTAATCTTTCTTCCTGGAAACTTCAGTAAGTTTGAACAGTTGGTCCTTGAGAAGATCCATTTTCAAAAGGAATAAGTTCTGCTTCTTTCTGGTTTCATCATTGGAATCCTCTAGTTTAACCCATGTAATCTCCATGTCGAATGAAGGTTTGCCAAGTAGTTCTTCATTACAGTACCATGTTCGGGATCAATCCAAAAACTTCATGCACATTCTTCTGCCTAAAAGTTCATGCAAAATTCACAAAATATGTGCAAAGAAATGAAGTTCTTAAGTATTAGAAAATGTAGTGTTAGGTCTTAGTTTCTTACATCTAGAGGGCACCCCAAAAAATGCCTACCACCATCCTGGCTACCCCATGCAACCCTGCGTGCGGGATTGAATCCATGGATGCATCTACGAAGAGTCTGATTGTCAATCCCATTCAAGTTTCCATTAGGTTTGGGTATATACAAAACATCTTCGTATACAACCACTCCTACACCCTATAGAGAAGATGTAAGAATTTTATTTACAGGAAGCTGATGTATTAAACATATCTTAACTAGTAGTTTAGAAATGAAGAAGAACTAACCTTGTTGTCTTCTGCTCCATTCATCGTTAATTTATGGAGATGTTGTGGGAAGGAATACTATTGCTTAGATATTGAAGTGCTCCTTGTGTTCTATGATTTCTACAATGCCCAGCGTGTCTCATATAGGCAGTGGATGTGGAAATTAGAGAAGCATTGGTTTGTAATAAATGAGTAGATAGGTGGTGGTTGTGAGTAGATCTGTATCATCATTAAGTGCATATGCAACGGCCAAATCCATGTGAAATATGATACATAAGAAGTGAAACGAGCTAAATTTGATATACGTTATATAATAAGTGGAACACATGTTTCTTGGTATGTTACATTTGAAAGTGCATATTACTCCAAAATAGCATGTTTCATATTAAATAGTATTTATGCAAAGCAAACTTGTAATTGCTTTATTTATGTAATTTGTAGATTGAGGCCTTCTTTTATAATTAGTAAGCACTGTGAAACTCACATAATGTGGAAATATGATATATAATACAAAAACTAGATTAATATATTAAAAATAAAATAAGCATGAAAATTGTGAAGTACATTTGAAATGAAGCAATGAAATATATTTGTTATATTATACATACGAAGTGAAATAATGAACATGTGAAATATGATATATAATAAGTCGAACACATGTTTTTTCGTATCTTACATTTGAAAGACCATATTAATCATAAATAGCATGTTTCATATTATATAGTCTGTATCCAAATAAAATTATTAATTCCTATATTTTAGCAATTTTCAGTTTGACTCCTTATTATATCCTGAGTAAGGACTGATAAACACACACAATGTAAAAATCTAAAAAATAATATGTGAAACACACAAAATGTAGAAATATGAAATATAATAAGTTGAAGAGAATCTTTTTCGAATGTTACATTTGATATTCCTAGTATATTTTTTATATTACACTTATTTTAATTAGTTTATTTTTTCCATAGTATATTGCATTTTCAAAAAATCACATTTCATATCATGCATTACATTTCAACAAATCGTACTTCCTATGAAAATCCACAATTCATAGTTTTAAAATTTAATATTTTAAGTTTCAATTTAATATAATATTATATCATTATAATACAAATCATATTTAGAAACTGAATATCATTATGTACCTAAATTAAATTTCATAAAATTGATTTGGAGTGTTAAAAAGAATGTGCAGTATTATATATAATAATTGGAAGACATGACATGTTAAAAACTGATATATGTAGTAAGTGAAACCAAATCTATTTCCCCTTTTCAATTTCATATCATATATTTTCACAAATCCTTCGGCTAACTTATGTTATTTCACTTATAGAATAATTCATTTCAACAAATTGATTGTGTTTCAAATCTTACATTTTCACATTTCATGTCATACATTATTACATTGATACGACACAACTTCTTACGCACAATAAGTTTTGATACATTAAAATGAGATTTGGTAATAACAAAGGAATTGTTAATAAATAACTAATATAATCATCTTCCTTTTAGTCATACGAAGATAAAATTAATTTGTAGCGTAAAAAAACTATGTGGAAGACATGACATGTTAAAAAATTGTATATTTATTAAGTGGAGCCAATTCTATTTCAACAGTTCAATTTCATATCATATATTATAACAAATCCTTCTGCTGAGTAATGCTATTACACTTATGCAATAAGACATTACAAAACAGACATTATAATGAGATATGTTATGACATTTCATTTCACTTATTTAAAGAAATCCTTCTGCTGAGTAATGCTATTTCACTTATACAATAATAAATCCTTCAGCTGAATATTATAGCATCAAAATATTAAATAGTAAATGCTATTTCACTTATACAATAAGATATCCTTCTGCTGAGTAATGCTATTTCAACTACTACATTTTCGCATTTCATATCATACGTTATGACATTGATAAGAAACAACTTAATACGCAAAATAAGATGTGTTACATTAAAATGAGAGTTGGCAATAACTAATTTAAGATACAAGTAGACTTGATAATAAATAACTAATATAATCATCTTCATTCTCCTCATCTGAAGATAAAATTATGATGCTATCATATTTTTTCCGCAAAGCAGACACTTCATATTTGCTTGTTGTGTTACTAAGCATTTAATGTTATATCATTAGAATAAAAACATATTTGGAAACTGAATATTAGTAGGTATCTCAATTATATATCATACAATTGATTTGGAGCTTTAAAAAAGATGTGGAAGACATTACATGTTAAAAAATGTTATATGTAGTAATTGGAACAAAAATGTTATTTCACTTATACAAAATAACATTTTATAACATCAATTGTATTTCAAGTCATACATTTTCGCATCTCATATCATACCTTATGACATTTATAAGAAACAACTTGATAAGCAAAATAAGATGTGTTACATTACAATGATAGTTGGCAACATCAAATTTAAGATACAAGTAGGACTTGATAATAAATAACTGATCTAATCATCTACATTTTCCTCATCTGAAGATAAGATTATGATGCTATCATATTTTTTGCGTAAAGCCGACGCTTCATAGTTGTGTGTTCTGCTACAAAATGCTTTATCTCGAACATTACTGTTGTCAGTACTTGCTCCTTCATTGATCTTCATTAATCTAGTAACATAAGGATCAGGAACTAATGATCCAGTATGCTTCTTCTCTATAGTCATGGATAATATATCTGCTTCACCCTTGATGTGTTCAGATACAAGGTCCGGAGTTAAGAATCACAATACATCACTGGATAGATGGCAGTACTCACTTGTTGTATTAAATGTTGAAGGGAGGTTGGTGCTCTTTGTTGGAGTAGGAGTTGCACTTGTACAAGCTTGAACTTGAGCGTCACCAGAATTGCCGGATGCAGTTAGGAACCAAGGCATCTTACTTGCTTCCTTCTTTTTTGGTGTAGTAACTTCATACTTTTTCTTGTGCTTGCGAGGAGGCATTTGAAGTGATCTGGTAGTGGAATGACAAACTGTAGGGTTGCTCTGTTGTGATGTAGTAAATTTGGTACTTATATAGATACATAAATTATTGGGAAGATTATTTCTGTTTGTACTACTTGTACATGTCGTTTATACAACGGATTATAGGCTGTAATGGCATCCATTCCTATCTATTGATATGACAAAAGCAGATGTAGACATATGCTTTACAGTAGGCAGTAAGGCCATAAAGTGATACTAGTTTTTAGCTCGACAATCGAAATATTCTCTATCAAGTCTTGTACTGACTACATTTCACTATACAGCAAATGTCATTTTTGCCGAACATTCGAGTATAATCTTGTTGTAAAAATAAGTATACTATTGTCACAACGGCCTCCTAGAGGGTAGTATTATTGTAAATATGAAAGATAGAATTTCTGACCATTTCTATATATTTATTTTAGATAAATTCGACTCATTTATGAGTTAAAAAAACTTTTTCACAGATATTAAGATTTCATGTTTAGTTCATTAAACAAAATTAAGCGTACTTAAAATAATATTATCAGTTAATATACCATATTGAAAAATGATCTGTAGAATAAAGATCTTCATTTAGATTTGATTTGTAAGAAATAAATTTGGAATTCCTTTATTTGAAGATTTCAATTCATACCAAATTGAAATTTAATAAATTGTCACGTTTCAGTTCAGTGAAATATGTTAATTACGTGTTGTGAAATGTAAATCCTTGTGGATAGACATGAGTTAGACCTAGAATGGTTTTCAGATTCGCTGGATGATTGGACAGCTCTATGGCTACGCAGATGGAAAGAGCTGTGGTAAAACATTCTTCAACCCGATGGACATAAAGTTATGACCGGTCCTTGTTGAAGTACAGTCCTTTTACATGTAATATAATATCGGTATTAACAGTAAAATAATGAATGTGTATGGAAAGTCACTAGTACACAACGCTGCTGCTCTATATAAACATAGGTGATGTGGAACATAGTGAAGACACATTCTTCTACTTCCTAACAAGTGAAAATCCAAGTGTAGGTAGAAATGGGTGTCATAGTTACAGTACAGGTCCACCTACCGCAGAAGAAGCTTGTTCAACCAGTGTTCGTATGTGCATGTAGTAAACCAGCGGCATCTAGGAAGTGTTCAGGTGGAGAAAACAATGGTCGTATGTTTTATCGATGCGGGAACGGCTGGGTTGAAAATAGTGATGGTCTTAATGAGAAGCTATGGTGGAAACGGGTTAGTTTAATTCTACCTTTTTTCTTTGAATATCATCAAATTAGAACCATATTTAAGTGTATCAGTAGTTTTTAAGTTTGTAACAATTTTTTTGTAGCACGTTGGCTGTGAAGTTTTTGTGTGGGAAGATGTGATCCAGAAATTTGCTGAGACTGTTTTTGAGTACAATCAGCTGGGTGAAGATGAACTCGAAGCAGAGATAGTTGGAACATTTGGAGCTCAGACATCAAACTAGTTTCCAAAATTTGCTATGTTGGAGATTATCATCTATGTATATTCTTTATTTGTCTCTATGCATTATCTATGAGTATTGTGTTTCTCAAACTTACCATGTATTGAATTGTTTCTGCCTTTTAAGGAACATTTTATTTGTATGAGAGAATATATGCTGTGATATTTGATATGAAATTTGGAAAATAAATAATATAGCCTGTTTAGTACGTAAATATATCCTGCGATATTTCGATTGCATTTAGTTATTAAGATTGTACATACTTGGTACGCTTATTTCTGGTCAAGCTTATTGTATTTCACAAAATTGAAAGATATAATTGTCTTCATAGATATAACGTCAGAATTAAGATGCGCTTTAATGGAAAATCATTATTTGATTAACTTTAATGCATGATTTATAATTGAGTTTTCAATATGTCTATCTTGTATTTCAAAATTAATAAGTTATTTCGGTAATTAAAATTTCATGTATGATGAAATGACTTCAATAGTGAAGACATTTCATATGAAATAGATTCGTTTTAATTACATACTGAAGAAATTGTCATTGTATTTCATTTTATAGATTTTTACATTTTATAGTGCTATACATAGCTATAGAATTTTGATATAGAAAAAATCATAATTCAAATACATGAATGAAAATATATAGGTAGAATACAAAAGTTAGATAATGGAAAAATAATAGTACGGAAAGTTTTTTTGCAATTTGTAATTCGCTCTGCATCATTAGTAGTAAATTTCATTACTATTAAAATAATGAAAATTGTAATGTACAAAAGTATTAACAAAAATTATTCGTCATGACTTATTACAGAAAGCGAACGTCTGATGGGTGTAGAATAATCATTAGTACTAAATGTCATTACTATTAAAATAATATGAAAATATATGCCGTTACAAGTATTGTTTTTTGGAGTATGACACTACCATCACTGCCGCAATGCCAAAAATCTATTTTAGCAAGTGTTAAAAAAGAGTCTAGTTTGTCATAGTTATACTTTTTTTGCTATATAGGGTAGTTGAAGTTATAGTTGGCAATGTAGTATGGCATTAAATAATATTTCGCTTTACGCATTTGGTAAATAATTTGTGAAAATAATTTTGTACTAAAAAGGTAGCAAATTAACTATATGATACCTATTAAACCTGTTTTCGAAACTTTATTTTTGGTAGACTAAAAATTATTCCTTCTGTAAACAATATATAACTCAGTGGGTGCTATAGTGTGCACTGTTCATTCTGGTCTACTATTTTTTATTCAGTCAAATGGACCCATTGCTTAGTTGTGGTCTGTCCTCTAGCTCTGGCACTGTATTTAGTGTTCAACGCCATAGCTAGAACAAGCAGAGGAACACTAGAACAACTGAGAACTCCGTAAGAACAAGAGGAATACTATAGTTAATGGAAGGACCTCGCATCAAAAACAAAGTTTTAGATTAGAAGGCCAGGCAATAGTTTAACATCGTCACAAGGAGAGGCACGTAAGGGGTTCGACATTCACGAGCTGCAGATTAGAAAGCCAGCGGAAACTACTCAGTTGAAGGAAGTAGAAGGTAAATATCATTCCCCACTCAATTGAAGTAATATCATTGAAAAAAACAATATAGGTAACCATTCCATTCTTGTAAACTGCAATCAAGAAGGCATCCTAATCTTATTTTAATATTAGATACACAGATTTCTGGATCTGACATCTTTCTATAGTCTTCTTTACTACTGTTACCTAAACGAGAACTGAAATGTTCTTATTTTTCACTATCTAATTATACAAATTTGTTCCCACTTGGAAAAATTGTTCTGCATAATTAAGTGCGTACATACTAGACATTCATTAATTGGTTTCTTTATAACCAGTTTCTTTATAGGTTTGATAAATTAGTTGTATTTCACATCTTAGTTTTTGAAAGTTTGGATGTTTCAGCAGAAAAAAATGTGTATGAAATATGTTTTAGCTCAGATCAGTACATAGTTATTTCAGTTAACATAATAATTCCTAATAAATTGCAAGATGGATGAAGCTTTGGATGAAGAAACTGGTGACCTTACAGTACTACCTGATGAAATCAAAAAAATGCATATTATCACGTTTGCCAGCACACCCTAGTAGTATTGTTAGAGCGACCATTGTTTGTAAAACATGGCAGAGACTTATTACAAACAATACCTTTAGGAGTCTGCTGGTGCGTAATAACAAGAATCCTCCGTTGCTAGGAATTTTCACAAGAATAGATGGTATTTTCAGATTCCTTGCTGTTGGTGAACATCCTGATGTGGTCAAAGGTTGTGTGTTAGAGAAACAATTGCAAAGTCAAGGTGAGGATATATTCCTGAACAATATGCGGAAAGTTGATGTTCGTCATGGGAAGGTACTGTTTCTTTGCACACAAGGGAGGATTCTTGCTGTTTGGGACCCAATGAATGGAAATGCAACATTCACACAAGAACCAGAAAATGAAATAAATAGCCAGGCAAGTCTGTTGGGTGCGGCTAGTCATGATCACAATGGCGGATGCCATGATTGTCCTATAAAAATCATTTGGATTTGCACTAGAAGGAACTGCACTAAAGTGTACACCTATTCTTCATATACAGATGAGTGGCAATGTGCTATTTGTGATCTGCCATCCTTGTCATATGTAGAATTCCGTCCTGGAACCATAGTTGGGAATGTCATTTATTGGGTACTGAGGGTGAACCATTTGTTTAGTTTCAATATGATTGACAGCAGTATGAGTTACATAGAACATCATCCTGAAGTTGATATAATTCTTAGGCGGAATGTTCATGTAATGAAAATATCAAATGAGGATGTTGGTGTTGCTGCTCTGACTAAGTTTAACATCAGAATATGGAGGATGGAAGCAGATTGTGATGAAACAATTACCTGGAGACCTCATAAAATGATTAACTTGCAGAATATTATTTTCTTTCAACCTTCAGCACATGTATGCTGGAATCCACATGCAATCTTACTTCATGTGTTTTAAGATCGACAGTTAATGTTTGTTAGAACAAAAGCTGGTGTCTATGAAGTAGATTTTGATAATGAATCAGGGAAAAAGCTGTTTGGACCTGAAGTCACTATGGCAGTATATCCATATTCCACTATATATATATCCCTGGTATTTTTTATATTTCGATTTGTACTTGTTGTAGTAGTCTGGATAATCTTAAAACTAACTATTGTGTTTGTAATGTAGGTTTATCAGGGTATGCCAACTAAGAAGTCCAAATGAGCAATATGTTTTGGGATGAAGATTAATCAATGAAGATTGGAAGAACTTGTTGGTTAATCTAAATTTGTGCGGAGTTCTCATTATCTTTACCCCGGCTAAGTTTATTGTAAAACATGGAATTATTTACATGTTATTCCAGTTGTAACGAACTAAGCTTTATTGTAATAAATTAGATTAATTGGAACTTTATCCGGTTGAACTTAAGTGTGAACAATATTGTCCAAAACATATTCTATTTTCAAAAATGTATTATTATCATTTCATATCACTTAATTGAGTAATGGTATTATGGACTTTTAAATATGTAATGATAGTGAATAAGATATTTGAAGCAATGTCATATGATATATAATTACATATCATATGATATAGTGATCATTTAATAATAGTCAAATTAGTTAGTGAATGAAATGTGTATATTTCATAGTGAATAACATTTAAATGTGTATAGTTCATAGTGATCATTTAATAATTACATATCAAATTGAGTAATGATATTCGAAGTAGTAGTAATAAGATGTTAAAATGAAATTTTGATATGTATTGATAGTGAAAAACATATTATATTTTTAAAATGTATTGTTAACATTTCGCATAACTGAAATGTGTAATGCTATTACTAATAAAAATCATATTATAGACATGAGAAGTGATCTCCAAGGTTGTAGTGCATCCTTTTAAGAATGTTTCTAGTGTTAACTATGTCCATGAAAAGAAGACAAGCAAAAACCTTGTGCCTCATGATGCACTTGGACTTCCAAGTGGAGGTCATGACAGGGAAGGGTTTGCAGCAGTCTGGATAACAAATTCTAGTATTTTCGATGCTTAAATTTGGCGCGCACCAACACAAGATCCAAATCATATGTGGATAAAAGGATCAACAACCATATAATGAATTATCTGCTGAAGATCATTTAATTGAATCTTTGCCCTTAAGATATAAAGGTAGGTGGAAATTATTTGTCAACTTATCAACTTGCACAAACTGTTATACTAAGAGGTCTTCCTCTTTGTCATAACAATGCTGCAAATGAAATAACAATACTTAAGTAGTAGTACTAAGATTTTGATATGTATTGATAGTGAATAACATATTACATTTTCAAAATGTATTGTTAAAATTTCATATAACTGAAATGTGTAATGCTATTATTATGTACTTTTAAAATGTTTAATCATAGTTTATAAGATATTGCAATCAATGTTATATGATGTAAGATTATATATCATACGATATACTCCCTCCATTTTGTATACAAGGCCACTATGAAAAATACATTTTGCATCTATACAAGGCCACCAACAGTAAACGAGGCAAATATTAATGATATTTTCTCGTACTAGTAACCCATGACTTAATTACTAGCATGCATGTAGTGGATGATAATGACAAACTCACCTACTTCCTCTCTCACGGCCACTTAATTTCCTCTAATGTGCATGCACCCTATTAATTAACCCGGTAAACGAGCACACATTAATTTTTATCTTGATACCTGTAATTTGAGTTTGTGGCCTTGTATATAAAAATGGAGGGAGTAGTTATCATTTTATAATAGTGAAATTAGTTGGTTAGTGAAATGTGTAATACTCACGTAATAGTAGTGAAATGTGTAGCACTCTGCTAATAGTTGTGAAATAACAGTATGAACCTAATATAAATCATATTATATAGTTATCATTTCAGAATAGTGAAATTTGTTGGTTAGTGAAATGTGTAGCACTGAGGTAGTATTAATAAAATGTGTAACACTTAGCTCATAGTTGTAAATTTATATTTTCACAACATATATGTAAAATTATATTATCATAACATATATTAAAAATTACAATGAACGCACTAAGTTTGTTAGTGAAAATGAATATTTGATAATGTTAGGTGATAGATAGCAGTTGTGAAAGTGCAATTATTGAAATTTAACACATTGGACACATATGTAGAGTTCATATGTAAATTTAACACTTTGTCTATAGTTGCAATATTGGGACATTAATTGATATTTAATCATATGTACTTATATTGAATAAGAAATTTCAAATATTGAAATAACTATGAAGTATGAAAATGTAAAGAAGATGTTGGAGATGAAATAACAATAGTGGACTAATAGTAGCAAAACATATTTAAGTTTCATAATGTATTGTTAGCATTTCATATAACTGAAAATGAGTAATGCGGTTACTATTGACTTTTAAATATGTAATGATAGCCAATAAGATATTGCAATCAATGCCATCTTATGTAAAATTATATATGAAATGATATAGTTTTAATTTGATAATAATGAAACTAGTTAGTTAATGAATGTGTAACACTCAACTACTATTAGTGAAATGTGTACCACTAAGGTAATAGTAGTGAATTAATGTTATCTTATTAGATATATTCTTACAGTATTTGATTTTTAATGATATTTATTTATAGTGAATAACAAATTGCAATTATTGAAATTAGTATCATATTTTGATATGTGAAGAAGATGCTGCAAAACATATTTAATTTTCATAATGTATTGTTAGCATTTCATATAACTGAAAATGAGTAATGCGGTAAATATTGACTTTTAAATATGTAATGATAGCCAATAAGATATTGCAATAAATGCCATCTTACGTAAAATTATATATGAAATGATATAGTTATAATTTGATAATAATGAAACTAGTTAGTTAGTGAAATGTGTAACACTCATCTACTATTAGTGAAATGTGTACCACTAAGGTAATAGTAGTGAATTAATATTATCTTATTGGATATATTCTTACAATATTTGATTTGTAATGATATTTATTTATAGTGAATAAGAAATTGCAATTATTGAAATTAGTATCATAGTCTGATATGTGAAGAAGATGCTGTAAAACACAATTCATTTTCATAATGTATTGTTACCATTTCATATAACTAAAAATGAGTAATGCGGTTAATATTGAATTTTAAATATGTAATCATAGGCAATAAGATATTGCAATTAATGCCATCTTATGTAAAATTATATATGAAATGATATAGTTATAATTTGATAATAATGAAACAACTTAGTTAGTGAAATGTGTAACACTAAGCTAATATTAGTGAAATGTGTAACAGTAAGCTAATAGTAGTTAT
>LR738712.1:200979130-201007397 GCA_902687465.1 Secale cereale
ATAATAATGAAACTAGTTAGTTAGTGAAATGTGTAACACTCATCTACTATTAGTGAAATGTGTACCACTAAGGTAATAGTAGTGAATTAATATTATCTTATTGGATATATTCTTACAATATTTGATTTGTAATGATATTTATTTATAGTGAATAAGAAATTGCAATTATTGAAATTAGTATCATAGTCTGATATGTGAAGAAGATGCTGCAAAACACAATTCATTTTCATAATGTATTGTTACCATTTCATATAACTGAAAATGAGTAATGCGGTTAATATTGACTTTTAAATATGTAATAATAGGCAATAAGATATTCCAATCAATGCCATCTTATGTAAAATTATATATGAAATGATATAGTTATAATTTGATAATAATGAAACTAGTTAGTTAGTGAAATGTGTAACACTCAGCTAATATTAGTGAAATGTGTAACAGTATGCTAGTAGTAGTTATTTAATATTATCTTATTGGCTAAATTATTACGATAATTGATTTGTAATGTTATGTATTGATAGTGAATTAGAAATTCCAATTATTGAAATTAGTATCATATATTGATATGTGAAGAAGATGCTGGAAATGAAATAACAATAATGAAGTAGTAGTAGCGAAACATATTATATTTTCAAAATGTATTGTTAAAATTTCATATAACTGAAATGTGTAATGCTATTTTTATGGACTTTTAAATTGTTTAATGATAGTGTATATGATATTTCAATCAATGTCATATGATGTAAGATTATCTATCATAAGATCTAGTTATAACTTGATAATATTATCTTATTGGATATGTATTTGGTTAGTAATGATATTTATTGATAGTGAATAAGAAATTGCAATTATTGAAATTAGTATCATAATTTTATATGTGAAGAAGATGATGCAATATTGGGACATTATGTAGAGTTCATATGTATATTTAACACATTGGACACATATGTAGAGTTCATATGTAAATTTAACACGTTGGACACATATGTAGAGTTCATATGTAAATTTAACACTTTGTTTATAGTTCCAATATTAGGACATTAGTTGACATTTAATCATATGTACTTATATTGAATAAGAAATTTCAAATATTGAAATAACTGTAGCGACCACGGTCCGAATGGACCGAAGTCTCTGTGTTCTGTGTCATGCCTGGATCGGTATGCTGACACGCACAGTACTCGAGGATCTATAACAGAGGTAAATCACATATATAAAGTAACGTAAATACTATTACCTCAATCGATCATTGCAGAAGCAACAAAGGTTGTGGATTCCCATCAACACCAACGGCAAAGTTGAGTGTAGCAATCGTAACCCTAACGTATCACTTACTCGTCGTAAGGTAATCCTGCAACATGAGACGTTGCAGCCACAAAGGGTCAGTACATTGAAAGTATTGGCAAATTCACACTGTAATGATAATGATGAACAAAGCCTACAACTACATGCATATTTGGCTGGTGGAGGCTGCAAGGTTAAAGTTTTTGCGTAAAGCCAATTTTTTCCTACAACAAAGGAATGCATTTTATTTAACTACTTTGTTAAATTCAAATCATGAACAGTTGAGAATGGTACCCCCATCTCAATCCCAAATTAAAGTCATCATTAAACCAACAAATTAAATTATAGAGTGATGGGATCAACCAATAATCCACTTCTAGATACTAAAAGATGTCCATAACCGGGGACACGGCTACTCATGAATAGTTTGTACATTGTGAAGAGGTTTGTGCACTTTTCTCACAAGACTCGATCGCCTCCGTTTGGTTTCTCGCACTGCATGGTGTTTGAGAAACGGATGACCAAGACACAGTCTTTCCGAAGAGGTCCCCTTAACCAGATAGATAGGTCGGTACACCTACAATCCCCCCTACATCTGCTAGCCCATCATGGAAAGGTTTCCCACAACTTACTCAACTATGCCAGAGCCCATATTGGCATGTGGCTGCACATGGAAGTTTCTAGGCATGAAAATATTATATGATCCCTTTGAGCCTGGGTGGCATTCCAATAGGACAATCACACGGAAACCCCGGGATTTCCTAGGACAACACTGGCAACCCCAAGTGTCCGGGCAATCCACTGGTTCACTCCCAGGGTGCCCCAACCAATCCACCTAGATGTGTATTCATGTTGCCACCTTAAGTTGAATCCTTAATTAACAACTCACATCTGTCATGGATTTCACTCAAACCCAAACCACGTCTACGAGCATAGCATGGCAACCTAAGCAAACGTAGAAGTAACTCCCAAGGGTTTGAAAATAATGCAGGTAATAGGTTCTACCTCAATCTACTTCCCAGTCCCACAAGTTAATTGATCCTACTGATGCAATGTGTTTGAGGATGTAACTAATGCAATGAAAACAGGGTATTGGAAAGTATGATCAAAGTGTGAACTTGCCTACAATGTTGATGAAGATGATTCGCACTCAAAACTCTTGATATCTCTACTTGTCACACTCCGGTCAATCTATCGTAAGCAAGCAATAGTAACCACACATAAGCAATCACTCAGAAAGATCGGACAGAACGAATGAACACTTCAGAAAACTTCGAAAACAAACGAATGACTCTTGAAACATAAAACAATTTCCAACAGTACCAAAATTGTGTGAATTTGGCCTTATCAGAAGGTTTAGGTCAAGAGCTTCGATTTGCAAAAAGAATCAACTGAAACGGAATCACGAAACTCAAGTTATGATCAAACGAAGTTTGAATCAAAAACTAGTTGAATTCAAATTTTAAAATTTTCAAAAACTTGTTTAAGTTGTATTACTGGAAAGAGGGCTTCGTAACAAAGACGTGGGCGTTGGTTTCACTGGATTTGGACTAACGAGCAAAAAGTTAAGGCCGTTTGAAGTTTAGGGGCTAATCTATAAAAATAATAATTACAGACAGGTCCCTGGCCGAAACTAAACAGAAAAAGAAAAAGTTAACGAACGAACGTTCATTTTATAGGCCTAGCTGGTGAACGTTCATTGGATAGTTAGATAAAAAAAACATATCTAAAACGAAAACCGAAGAAAAACCTAACTTAAAAGAAAAACCGGGGCGGTTCGGCGGTTCTTACCGTTTTGACGGTTTTTGCCGAAAAATCGGCAGTGGACCGGGTCCGACGCGGGTCGGGATGGACCGGGGCTCCGGCGAGATGTCGACCGGCGGCGAACTCCGGTCGGCAAGGGGCTCGGCGGGGTGGCGCGGGTGGTAGGCGGTGCGGCGTGGCGTGTGGCAGAGTGGGGGAGGGGCGGAGGCGGCGGCTAAGCTGCGCAGTGGCGGCGGCGGCGGCAACGGCAACCGGCGGCAGCGGCGGGAAGTGCGCGGCAGTGGCGGCGGAAAGTGCGTGGCGGTGGGGCGCGTAGAGAGGGGTCGGGGCAGCGCCCTTTATAGGGGAGGGGTGGCGGCGATTGCTTGGAGGAAGGGGAGGGAGGAGGCGGCAAGGAGGAGTCCCGCCTGGACACGGCAACGCCGGCGAGTCGTGCGGCAGCTGGTCTCCAGCGAGAGGTCGGGGAAGAGGGGCGTCGGGCCGGCTGGGCCGTGGCCTGGCGGGCAGCTGGGCCGGCCCAGTTAGGTCGAGAAGACTTTTTCCTCTCTTTTTTTAACATTTTTTAACAGACGTAGAAAATGAATAAATAAAAATATCCTATAGGCATATAATATATCAAAATTTGCAGAAAAATAAGCCCTACAACATGAACATTTTCCTACTGTCAAATAAAATGCCCACAAATTCTAATAAATCAAAGAGTCCTACTGATGAAATAAAAACCAGTAAAAATCATTTTTTAAATACCAAAAGGAATTCAAATTTATCTCTCTCCAATTTTCTGCTGTAGGGAATCATATTACCCTATTTTCCATGTAATTTATTTTTGGAGAAAAGTAATTTGAATAAAAATCAAATAACTCAATATTTGAAATTGAGTTGCAGAAAATTTCAGAAAAACTTCCAACTCATATTTCCTATATTTTGAAGAAGTCATTTTATCTTCTCTTGGGAAAATCATCGAGTTGCTTAAAGTTTCTGAATTCGAAATATCTCGAGATTGAAATTCAAAATCCTTTCAAACCCTTTATCATTTAAAATAAATGGAAGAAGTCATATTATCTTCACTCTAGGGTTTTGTGTTGAAAAGAAATTGAATTCCCGGAGATCGAAATGCAAAGTGAAAGTTTTGGGAAAGTCATTTTATTCCCTCTCATTTAACTTTCGAAAGTTTCAAATTTCACTCAATTTCACTCAACACATCAAACAGCAATCAAATCTATCTATTTATTATAACATTCCAAAATTTAGGATTTGGGGATGTTACAAACCTACCACACTTAAAATGAATCTCGTCCTCGAGATTCGGAGAGGCTAGCAAGAAATAGTTTAGGGTTTGGGGGTCTTCTAACAAATCCACTGATTGGTGTGGCCTAGTGTGCTACCACACTTAGAAACAAGGTCACGGTTCCATCAAAACTCAGGTACTCCATCCTTTGGGTTGACGGCGTCGGTCTTCTCAAATCTTCAGGGTAACTCCTTCCCTGGGACTCTTTCGGTAGTGGAAAAATTGCTGTCCTCAATTCCTTGTATCCTTTCAACTTGATAAGGTTCTTTCGAGACAGGTTCTTAGCTGAAAGGTCTGCGCCAATACTAAGCAAATATCGATATCTCATGGGGGTCATTAAGCAATTTGATTTGGGTCCCTGCAGAAAACGGGTCTGGGCTTCATCCTCACCGTATATCCTACGGTTGGCAACAGCATGCCGTGTACAAGGAAAAATTTTCTATACCATTCTAAGGTTTAAACAAAGTTTTGACATTGTCGTCTCTCTACTATAGGTAAGTCACTCAGATTTACCATCCCGTAATACAGAGGCGAATAATAAGAGTAAGTCGGTATGGTGATCAATCCACCCCGCACCCAAATCATTCCCTTGTATATGGTTTAGTGAATCTCGTATTCTAACACTTGGTCATTGATAACCCTCAACCGTAAGGGATCGAGATAGTCTTTGCGGGTAAGAATAACCCAATTTATTGATTCGACACACGGGGAGCCAAAGAGTATTTATAAGCATTGACAGTTGAGTTGTCAATTCAACCGCACCTGAAATATACTTACTTGCAACAAAAGATAAGTGGTAACAGTGATATGATAGTGATAATAGTGATAGTAAAAGTAAACAGCAAAAGTAAATAGTGAAGGTAAATGGCAAAAGTAGCAACTAGTGACAAGCAGGGTTTAAAACACTGTAGGCTAGGGAGATGGATGGTTGGGCGCTGCATGGATGAGATAGATTCTAACTTGGGGCACGGCACACGGAAAAGTAATGATCATCTAGGCAAATATCAAACATTAGGCATGTATCCCGTAGGTAGTTGTACGTGCTTGCAATAAGAACTTGCACAACATCTTTTGTCCTACCATCCCGCTACGAACGGGGCCAACAGGAACTTATGGAGATTAAGGTGCTCCTGTCAAAGAGCACCGGAACAAAGCAATTAACTCAATGGATACATGTAATCCTCAAACTACGGACCATCCCCTTTGGTGTCCCAAGCTGTCACTTTTGGGATCGCCGGTTCCGAACCGTAATAGGTGCAAACAACTCATAGATAGGATCTCGAACACAAATATATTCATGCAAACACATATGGTTCAGATCTGAGATCATGGCACTCGGGCCCTAAGTGTCAAGCATTAAGAATAACAAGTTGAAGCAAAGATGATAAACACCATAGTAGATGATAGGCAAGATGCCCCCAACGATCTGACAAACTATTACATGATCTAACTCATCCAATCCCTACCATCCCCTTCGCCTACAGCAGGGGAATTACTCACACATGGAGGGAGAAGTCATGGAGGGATGATGGAGTGGTGATGATGATGACGATGGCAACGATCTCCCCTCTCCGAAGGCCAATTCAGCCTCCAGATTAGCCCTCCCGAGGAAGAACAGAGGGTGGCGGCGGCTCCGTGACGGAAAACTGCGAAAAGAACTTCTGATCTGGGGTTTCCGCGTCGTGAGTAAAAATACGAGGCAAAGTAGGGCACCAGGGGGTGTGGGCCCCACCCAGGCGACCCCCCGGCGCGGCCCAGGGGGGGCGCGCCCACAGGGCGCCTGGGCACCCCCTGGCCCCCCTCTGGCCCCTCTTCTGGCCCCTGGTTCCTTCGGGTGCGTGGATTTTCTGTGATTTTTCGTGGATTTTTCTAAGATACCTAAAAATCCGTTTTCCTGCACACAATAAAACCATACAGGCAGCTCTGCTGAAAACAGCGTCAGTTCGGGTTAGTTTAGTTCAAATCATGCAAGAATGAGGTCAAAACAATATCAAAAGTGTTTGGAAAAGTAGATACGTTTGAGACGTATCAACTCCCCCAAGCTTAGCATATTGCTTGTCCTCAAGCAATTCAGTTCAACGAACTATACGCGACAAAGAAAACTTTGACAAACTCTTTTGCTTCATTAGATGTATATAAGCATGTACTACGAAAAGAGTCTAGCAAGTATTAAAACAGTACTATGAGGACAATGCAAGGAGCAATCCTTCTTTCAAGTGATTAGTCACAAATACTTAAAAGTAAATAATATACTACTGAAAATCAAGACAAGATTACATTGCACATAGCTTGAGCATACTAGGGTGGTATCTCGCTAGTCTCCATGAGTGAAGCAAAACATAAATGCAGAAACTCCTCCAGAGTTTTAAAGGAGACTAGAACTAAGAATTTCAGAATAAATCATATCACAAGTATGCAGAAGACAATGTAATACTTTGGGACAATGCACATTACACTCAGAATGACAATTATGCTCTCCTAGTTAGTGCTTTGAATAAAGAAGGTGAAGACTCTCGAACCGTGGCTTTTGTTGGCAAAGTTGAAAACCCGTGATCGGAAATAAAAACTAAACATGTACCAGAGCTCTTGGTTTTTAGAAACAGAGGTAAAAACGTTTTTAAGAGGTGCATATTTCGTCAACGAATGCTAGTAGATAACTCAATCACTCTTTGAGTGGACAAGTCTCGAGGAACGGCTCCCGCATGAGGACGATCACATCCTCTTAATCTCCTTTGTTTATCACTGTCAAAGTTTTCTGATTTCTCATGAACAAAGCGTGAAGGAGGGTTTGTTTGTTATATTATCTTTTTGAGCCGGGCGCACTCGATGCCAGTTCCTTCTCGTATTAAGGGTTTGCACATTAGACATGCAATCCAGGGGTGAAACTTGTCCAACTTAAAAAGATCATGAATTAACTACTACTTCCTCATGAGCTAAAACATAGGCACAAAAAGAGAAATGCTTTTGATTAATTTCGAGATGGTACACGAAAGTCTTCGTTAGGAATGGCACGTAAATACCATGTATAGGAAGGTATAGTGGACTCATATGGCATAACTGGTTTTAAGGATTTTGGATGCACAAGCAGTCAGTCCGCTTAGTACAGGTGGAAGTTTAGCAAAAGACTGGGAAGCGACCAACTAGAGAGCAATAACGGTCATAATCATGCAGAGCGACAAAGCAACATTGAATTGGGCATGAAAGTGATATAACTATTCTGAAACTCAAAGATCATCAAGGCAGAGTAGACTTTTTAGTCTTAACATGTGTAAGCATGTGCCAAGTCAATCCAAAAAATTCTCTAAAGGGAAATACCACCTTAGTATACGAGACTATGAACAGTGCAATGCATGTAGATCATTTCAATAACACATTATATACTCTAGTTATTCGAGACTAGCCACAAGTAAAGCATGAACCACTGAAAGAGCATTGTAAACATAGCACTATGTCGCTACAAGCTGGTCTCTAGATCATAAGTACAGGCATATGTACAAAAGTAGAAACAAAAAGAGTTCTTACCGGTCTTCCTTGTTGCTTCCCTTCAGTCGATCTTCGTCATTACTGCTTGTCACTTGCACGATCGAACGTAGGAAATATAATTAAATGCCATCACGGACTCGAGCTGAACTCTGAAAACAAAGCAAACTAAAGAGAGAAAGGAAATCTTTTTGGATTTTTCAAAGGTTGAATAAAAGAAAAAGAAAGAGAAAATCTTTTTGTTGTTTTTGCAAAGAGAGAAATAAAGAAGAACGGGCAAAAACTTCAAAAAGATCAAAGTGAATAAAACGGATAATACAATGGAAAAGTAAGAGGGGCACGTACTCCCCCAAGCTTAGGCTTTTGGCCTAAGTTGGTAGCAGCTACTGCCCCCAGGAGCCTCCTGCTCCGGGGGTATGGTGGTGAGTCCAAGGGTCGTAGAAGGATGCTGGCGCGTACACCGAACTCCTCGGAGTCTCCCACGAGGAAGGTTCCGAGCGCCAAACAGAGGAAGAACCTTCACCAAACTCGGTGGCGGTCTCTTCCTGAAAATGTGGTAACTCACCGTGCTTCTCCTCGTCGGGCACAACCCCCTCCATGGGGTTATGAAACTGATGCTGGACCATGAACTCATCGAATTGGACAACGTCAAAGGACCATCCGTTCCTGCGAGAAAAATCAAACAAAAGAGGTGCAGGTAGACGGATCTCGCGTTCCGCGGTAATTCCGAAATACAAGATATAAACAAGATTATCAAGCTCAGAACCCATGGTGACAAACTTATGCCTTTTCATAGCAGCAAGATCAAAGCTTAAATAAGTAAAAGGATTATCATCAGGGTGTGGGGTGCCTCCAAGATGTTCTAAGATAAGTGTGGCATAAACGCCACCATATAAGTCCCCCTTGTTACCGTTCATAGCAAGGCGTCGAGCAATTAAGGCACCTAGATTATAATCAGACCTCCCTGAGAGGGCTGTTGCCAGGATAGCAATATCCGGAGCAGAAATGCTGCTCGTGTTGTCACGAGCTAACACCCCTCTGGCAATATAATATGCAAAATACCTGAGGTGAGGAAATAAGATGCTGGAGATCTTCGACCGATGAATATCCCTCGTACCCATGCTGCAGAGAGAGTTGATGACGGTTTTCAGCTCGGAGGGCTGAGTCGCCATCCTAGCCGTCCTCCCAACGTTCGGCACACCTATTATTTCACAAAAATTTCCCAAAGTCATGGTGATAAGATCATTGTAAATTTTAAACTCAATAGCACCTGAATCAGGATTATATCTAAAACTGTTAATGAAACTGGAGGTGAGTTTTTGATACTGGGTAACACGGCTCGTGACGAGTCGTGTCAAACCTGCATTAGCACAAAGATTATAAAACTCATCCTTGATTCCCGCAGCTTCGAGGAATTCATCACATGGAAATGTCATCGCGCGTGTTGGACTTGTGTCTTCCAACAACTCCAGGGGCACATGATCTTCATTATAGCTCACCCTAGCAGTCGATGGTGAAGCTGCGGCTCTAGTAACTCGATCGGAGTGTGCGGGCCTCCTCTTCTCAAGCCACCCTTTTGCCCTTCCTAACAAACTCATTTCTGAAAAAAAAACTTGCAATTTACAAAAATGAGGATTAAAACAAGATGAGTTAAGGCAGACTACTCAACTCACTTGCCCAAGGCATAAACTTGCATCAAAATTTGGAAAATAACTTTCTACACATGCATGCAAGCTCATCTCTACAGCACCAAGAACTACTAAATACTCACAAATGAGGCAAAATCTAATTGGAGGGGTGGAGGAGTCACATACCAGGGAGTATTTGCTCAAAATTTCAGCTCAAATGAGGGGCTGTAGAGAGAGATCGAAGAATCGCCTCCAAGAACAGCAAGAACACAAGAACAAGTGCAGAACTCGCGTTTTTGGAGAAAGAGAGAGAGAGAGGAAGAAGACATACCTGGAGGGGGGTCCTATGGGCCCCAGGCGCCCTGTGGGCGCGGCCAGGGGCTGGGCCGCGCCAGCTGGCCGCCTGGGCCACTGGTGGGTCCCCCTGGCTGGCCCCAGGTCCCTCTAGGTCTCTCCCGTCGTGGAAATTTTTATTTAAATTTTTCTGAAAACTTCACTGTTGAAAATTTTTCGAAGTTCAAAAAGCTGCGGAACTCTCTGAAAACTTGAAGTAGTGAGTAGTATTGTGAAGCTTCAAAACATAAATACTTGGTACAGCAAGTAGGACAAAAACAAAAAACAAATGAAAACATAACAAGCTCAACTTTTTATCTATATAAAACATGTTTACGAGTAAGGTTGATCAAGTCTTACCAACAAACAGGCGATATATAGAGCAAAAAGTCTCACCTCCTACGAAGTAGTTACTAAACCTTTAATTTGATGGACATTGTCCCCACCATGATAGTTTTATATTTGTGAGGCACATGTAGTGGACAGTCCCATTCTCCAATTTTCACGGTCTCGATATTCTCTATAGAGTTGAGGGCATGCCTCCTGTCGATCTTCTTCGGAAAATATACCGTGTGTTCTTTATCATTCACATGGAAGGTAACCTTCCCTTTATTGCAATCAATAATAGCACCTGCGGTGTTAAGGAAAAGTCTACCAAGAATAATGGACATGCTCCCATCCTCGGGCATGTCAAGCACAACAAAATCAGTAAGAATTAAACAATTAGCAACCTCTACGGGAACATCCTCACAAATACCTATCGGAACAGCGGTTGACTTGTCAGCCATCTGAAGGGAGATATCTGTAGGAATTAGTTTCTCTAAACAAAGCCTCTCGTAAAGAGAGAGAGGCATAACACTCACTCCTGCTCCAAGATCACATAAAGCAGTTTTGACATAATTATTCATTATGGAGCAAGGAATGGTGGGTATACCTGGATCACCGAGCTTCTCAGGAATCTTGTCAATGAAAGAGTAGTTAGCAAGCATAGTAGATATTGCATCATTAGGAACTTTTCTTTTATTAGTGACAATATCTTTCATATATTTTGAATAAGGAAGTAACTTAATAGCATCAGTCAAAGGGATTTGAAGAAAAAGAGGTTTAATCCACTCACAAAACTTATTGTAATGCTCTTCTTCTTTAGATTTGATGGACTTACCTGGAAAGGGCATGGGTTTCTGTACCCATGGTTCTCTTTCTTTCCCATGTTTTCTTGCGATGAAGTCTTCTTTAGTGTACCTCTTACGTTTGTCATGTGCTTCTTCCTCTCGAACTTCAGGCGGATCATTCTTCTCACTATCCTTACCTTCAGGTTCAGCACCGTCTTCAGTCTCAACATCGGATATAGATACACTGTTGGGATCAATAGCTGGCTCTTCATCTGCAATAGGATCATTAGAATTGTCAGTCTCCTTATGTTTCTTCTTTTTCTTTGGAGAGCCAACAATTTCTTCTTCCTGCATTTGAGAATCCTGCTCGATTATATTCGGATGTCCCTCTGGATAGAGAGGATCTTGAGTGATATTTCCTCCTCGGGTCTTAATCCCGAAAGCCTGCAAATTATCTTGTTTGGCATTGTTAGCAAGCAGATCTCTTTGCACATTAGAAATTTGGTCAAGCTGAGTTTGAACCATATGAAAATGCTTCACAAGACATTGAACATCATTAGCTGTTCTATCTAAAACATCAAGCAGTTTTTTGATAGCAAGAGAATTATCATGCAATTGACTTTGTATCCTCTCATTAAAATGGTTTTGTTTCATAATAAAATTATCAAACTCATCTAAACATTGATCAGGAGGCTTACCATGAGGGATGTCACTTGCGTTGAAATCTAAAAGAGAGTGTACCTCTACCATAGGAGGGTGAGTAGTAGGCTCACACAGCTTCTCAATAGGGGGTAGATTCTTCACGTCTTCAGCTTTAATACCTTTCTCTTTAATAGACTTCTTTGCTTCTCGCATATCTTCGGGGCTTAGAACAAATATGCCCCTCTTCTTTGGTGGTGGATGTGGTTCAGGGACGGACCAATCTTCATGGTTTTTGGCAATCCTGCCCATCAAATCCTCCGCATCGTCCGGTGTTCTTTTCCTGAAAACACAACCAGCACAACTGTCCAAATAGGACCTGGATTCATCAGTTAGACCAGCATAGAATATATCGATTAATTCATTCTTAGGAATTTCATGTCCTGGTCTAGCCCGAATCAGACCGCAGTACCTCACCCAAGCTTTAGGGAGGGACTCATCCTGCAACTGTTTAAAGTTATAAATTCTTTGTAAAGCAGCATGTTGCATGTGAGCAGGAAAGTACTTATCAACAAAAGAGTGAGCTAAGTATTGAGGACTCTTAATGGAACCACATGGGAGTGAATCATACCATGCTTTAGCACCTTCCTTCAAGGAGAAAGGAAGAAGCTTGGTGATATAAAAGTATCGTATCTTCTCATCTGTGGTAAACAGGCCACCTAACTCACCGAGTTTAGTCAGGTGTGCAATAGCATCATCATTTTCTCTGCCATAAAAGGGGTCAGCTTCAACCATAGGTATAATTGAAAGATCAACAGAGAAATCATAATCAGGATCATCAATGCATATAGGAGATGTAGCAAATTCAGGATCAGGAACGGTTTTGTTCTTCAAAGAGTATTTTTCAAATAGTTTCTTAATAACTTCAGGGTCAGAGCCAGAAAACTCTGTCAGTTCCCTGCATAAATCTTCATCAAGCATATAGTAATCATCATCAAGGAGCCTCTCTTTGAGTTTACTCAAATCAGGATAATCATAAGTTTCACCAATAGGGTAGCGAGTAACAGGAAGTTCAATTCCAGACTTTTTAGCAGCAGCAGCAATTTGTTTCTCAAGAGCATAACCAAGCGAACTAATATCATCAAAATTAGTAGAGGCATCATCAAGAGTATCGGACATAGTAACAGATTCAGTAGGAGCATCATGTGGTGGTGGTGAGGCAAACTTACTCATAAAAGAAGGTGAATCAAGTGTAGCACTAGTGCTCAGAGCAGTACCTCTTCTTGTAGTAGATAGTAAGATCGGAACCTTGGGGTCTCCTTTCTTACCCATAGTGGATGAAGTGCAGCAGGTAGGATACCTCAAGTAGACTTGTAAATATTGTTATTGTCCCCAGCAACGGCGCCAGAAAATGGTACTTGATAACCCTCAACCGTAATAGATCGAGATAGTCTTCGCGGGTAAGAATAACCCAATTTATTGTTTCGACACACGGGGAGCCAAAGAGTATTTATAAGCTTTGACAGTTGAGTTGTCAATTCAACCGCACCTGAAATATACTTACTTGCAACAAAAGATAAGTGGTAACAGTGATATGATAGTGATAATAGTGATAGTAAAAGTAAACAGCAAAAGTAAATAGTGAAGGTAAATGGCAAAAGTAGCAACTAGTGACAAGCAGGGTTTAAAACACTGTAGGCTAGGGAGATGGATGGTTGGGCGCTGCATGGATGAGATAGATTGTAACTTGGGGCACGGCACACGGAAAAGTAATGATCATCTAGGCAAATATCAAACATTAGGCATGTATCCCGTAGGTAGTTGTACGTGCTTGCAATAAGAACTTGCACAACATCTTTTGTCCTACCACCCCGCTACGAACGGGGCCAAAAGGAACTTATGGAGTTTAAGGTGCTCCTGTCAAAGAGCACCGGAACAGAGCAATGAACTCAATGGATACATGTAATTCTCAAACTACGGACCATCCCCTTTGGTGTCCCAAGCTGTCACTTTTGGGATCGCCGGTTCCGAACCGTAATAGGTGCAAACAACTCATAGATAGGATCTCGAACACAAATATATTCATGCAAACACATATGGTTCAGATCTGAGATCATGGCACTCGGGCCCTAAGTGTCAAGCATTAAGAATAACAAGTTGAAGCAAAGATGATAAACACCATAGTAGATGATAGGCAACATGCCCCCATCGATCTGACAAACTATTACATGATCTAACTCATCCAATCCCTACCATCCCCTTCGCCTACAGCAGGGGAATTACTCACACATGGAGGGAGAAGTCATGGAGGGATGATGGAGTGGTGATGATGATGACGATGGCGACGATCTCACCTCTCCGGAGGCCAATTCAGCCTCCAGATTAGCCCTCCCGAGGAAGAACAGAGGGTGGCGGCGGCTCCGCGACGGAAAACTGCGAAAAGAACTTCTGATCTGGGGTTCCGCGTCGTGAGTAAAAATACGAGGCAAAGTAGGGCACCAGGGGGTGTGGGCCCCACCCAGGCGACCCCCCGGCGCGGCCCGGGGGGGCGCCCACAGGGCGCCTGGGCACCCCCTGGCCCCCCTCTGGCCCCTCTTTTGGCCCCTGGTTCCTTCAGGTGCGTGGATTTTCTGTGATTTTTCGTGGATTTTTCTGAGATACCTAAAAATCCGTTTTCCTGCACACAATAAAACCATACAGGCAGCTCTGCTGAAAACAGCGTCAGTCCGGGTTAGTTTAGTTCAAATCATGCAAGAATGAGGTCAAAACAATATCAAAAGTGTTTGTAAAAGTAGATACGTTTGAGACGTATCAGTCATCCTCACAAGCATTGCAGAATTTCTCCTGTCGACGAACTGAGTTCGGAGAAATCCATTGATTCTGCAAGCCAAAAAAACATCTAACGTTTCTTCACAACCCTCGAGTTTAACGTAACCACCTATAAGATCTTATGTTGGCAAAGTCGTAACTTCTTCCAGGGGGTTTTCCTTCAGCAAGAGTGTGCTTGCATTCTTGACAGGTCCTGGGGCCTGTGGGTTATGGCTCATCTCACCACTAGTAACACTTGGTCTCATCATCGGGTTGCAAATGCTCATACTTCCAACATCCCACTTCATTGGCTATCTTAAATCCATCCAATTATCTCTTACTCCTCTTGGTTCATAACTGAGTGTGATTACTCACACTCATCCTTGGGCAATCCATTCCAAGTCTGACGTATCTAACCACTAGCTAGTGTATTCGGGTAACGGTGTTGGATTCTACCACACTTAAAATGAATAACACTAGTTTTCTTCAAAATCTCCTTCCATGCATCATGTCTTCACTCATCACTATAGAGTAACAACTCATAAAATTCAAAATCAATACCACGATGCCAACTGTATTGATTCTCAACTTACCACGGTCTACCGCTCTTTCATTTTCTTGCTTCAACTCCAATACTTAGCACCATTATCCTTCCTCTTGGTACACTCTATAGCAATATGCACTGCTTTACTACATCAGATACACATAACTATTGACAAGTCTCGTGGTTCCCTTATAATTACGTAGCCTCTTTTAGGTCCTCGACTTGTGGGTCCACTTCAGAACTTGTATATCCTTTACTCATCCTTGGAGTCACTATTGCTCCACATTTCCAGCATTTCACCCTCTTAAAATCCAATTGTACTTCTTTTCTTCTCATCCGTGGGGTAAACTTCATATCAAACATAACTCCAACTATTTGTGCAAACTCTACTCCTTGGAGCAACACTTTCCTTTCTATTGGTCCAGGGTTCACTCAATAAGGTTCAACTAAACAAAATGCACTGGTTCATCCATAATCCATATTATCCTCATATCAAAACTTTTATTTCTTCTTGAACCAGTATTCAATACTCCAATTTCCAAAGGTGCATCACTACAATTGCTACTATCCAGATAGTCTGGTAGGGTCAAGAATTCCTTCCATCTATATCCATTTGTCCTAGCTAAGGTTGCTTCAGTCCCACCGGAATTGTGCAACGTGATTCTTGAAATCATCAATCTTTTGCTTCATACTATTGGCTGTGTGCTTCATCTCCACCATCTCTGCATGCATTATACTCAGGCATCCCTGGGTATAACGAAGTCTTGCTTCGAGTATTTCTCCAATTTGACGGATGGCCTCCATAGCAGCTTCACGAACAGAGTCGAAGAATGTTGGCCGTGGTACTCGAGAGATGAAAAAGTATTGACCCATAGTCTTTGGGCAAACTCCTTTCACACAGTGGAGGTGTACCTCCACATACCAAAGTTCAACTCCATTCCCCATGAAGGGATAACCCTTGTAAACTGCATCTCCTTCCAGTTGTATATGCTCCGTCATGTCCTTCAGGATCTTTGGATAATCCTGATCACTAGTCAAGGTCATGATTGTTTCCGGGCCCTTGAGAAAAGACTCGTATAGGGTTTTCATCTGTAGGCATAAGAAAGAAGGGATTCTCAGGACGACATACGAACATCCTTGGGTAAAAATGGGCGTTTGTCCGAGAAATGTTTGGGGTCAACTGGTCCATGGGTTCTAGGTTTTGGTCGGGGTGAGATAGCAAGAGAGGCACTCACAATCATCCAACAACTCATAACATTTCCTTCTTAGCTCTCAATATATCAACTTCTATGGCTTCACGAACTATTACAATGTTCTTTCCATAACTCAACTCAACATTGTAATAAAGATGTATTCCATTTAGCTACATGCTTCATCCTAATATTATGATCTCAACTACTCTACTCCATTTTCCTCTGCTCTGAACATTCTCTTGGCGAAATGCTCTTCTTCCTTGTAGTGTAAACTAATGTCATAAGACAGATCTAAGGACTTCATGGTGAATATCCTGGTTCACTGGATTCTCCGTTTCCTGGTTGGGCAGTTGATAGCATAATGACCTAAATCCTTGCACCGATAACAAGTGATGTGACTCAAGTCCTTTTCCACAGAAATTGGGTTGTTCCTGGGACACATGCTCTTTCCCTTCCTCGACTTCCTTGTCCCAATCAATTCTTCTATCTTCTGTGGATCAAACTCCACTTCTTCTGTCGGGAAGTCTCCCGGATACTCTTGACTTTCCCTCGTGCATTGCTGTTAAAGATGTCCTTTTTCTCCACATGAGTAGCAAGCATGGGAGTAATATCTGTTTAGGCCTTCTCCATCAGGGTCGTCAATATCTTCCTCCATCGTGGAATCCTTTAAGGTTTCCTTCAGGACTTCTTTCATTGCTTCTTTCTTCTGCTGGACAGTTTGTTGCACCATGGGGTAAATGTGACATTGAGTAGTGTAGTGGGTAGTCCCTTCACACAAGAAACAAGTAATCTATCTAGTTGGGAATTCTTCAGCTAGGTGACTTCCTTCACAATTGGGGCATTCATCCTCGTGCTCCTCCTGGGTGTGTCCTATTTCTCCACAAATCCTGCAAGCACAAAGTTTCTTCTTTGGTTTGTCACCACGCTCTTGGATGAGACGGGATCCTAACAGAGTCTTCTTGAATTCCTTCCAACTTCCTGCTCCATTACATCCTTGTAGGTCTTGATGCATTCTCCACCATGTTGCAGCACTTTTTGTAAAGTACTGAAGAGCGTATTGAACCGCATACTTCCTCGCAACCAAATTTTTCCTGAAGTGATCCTCCATGCTTTGTATCCATAGTTTTGCCTCCGGTTGGGTCATTGGTCCAGAGACTTCAAGTCTATCTTCAATCATCCTCTATTGGTCCAAGGGTTTTGGGGATGAGATTCAGAAGGTTGGGAGAGAGATACTCAACACAAACAATGGTTTTGAAAAGACGGTTTTAGGTTGTGGCCGTCAGAAAACATCAAACAAATGAGGGCTCACAATCGTCGTATCTAATGTAAGTACATATCAGGGGTTTGGTTTTCTAAAGGTCATCATCTCTTCAAGTTGTCAACTCTTCACATCTTCGGAGTATCCATTGTTGTAGCTTCAACACTTCCAAGGCATGGTGAAATCATCTTTACTCTGAAGTGGTTCAAATGGTGAAGGGTATTGTCTAACTATTTAAGGTCAAAGGGAAGATTTGACAAAGCTCAGAAAAGAAGAGAGATAAGAATCCTTTTGAAAAGAAAGTTTAAGAGAAATCCTTTCCTATGGTCTGGCCAGTTTCTAGGGTCACGTCCTACAGTCAACATGTGCTCTGATACCATCTTGTAGCGACCACGGTCCGGATGGACCGAAGTCTCTATGTTCTGTGTCATCCCTGGATCGGTATGTTGACACGCACAGTACTCGAGGATTTATAACAAAGGTAAATCACATGTATAAAGTAACGTAAATACTATTACCTCAATCGATCATAGCGGAAGCAACAAAGGTTGTGCATTCCCATCAACACCAACGGCAAAGTTGAGTGTAGCAATCGTAACCCTAACGTATCACTTACTCGTCGTAAGGTAATCCTGCAACATGAGACGTTGCAGCCACAAAGGGTCAGTACATTGAATGTACTGGCAAATTCAAACTTCAATGATAATGATGAACAAAGCCTACAACTACATGCATATTTGGCTGGTGGAGGCTGCAAGGTTAAAGTTTTTGCGTAAAGCCAATTTTTTCCTACAACAAAGGAATGCATTTTATTTAACTACTTTTTTAAATTCAAATCATGAACAGTTGAGAATGGTACCCCCATCTCAATCCCAAATTAAAGTCATCATTAACCCAACAAATTAAATTATAGAGTGATGGGATCAACCAATAATCCACTTCTAGATACTCAAAGATGTCCATAACTGGGGACACGGCTACTCATGAATAGTTTGTACACTCTACAGAGGTTTGTGCACTTTTCCCACAAGACTCGATCGCCTCCGTTTGGTTTCTCGCACTTCATGGTGTTTGAGAAACGGATGACCGAGACACAGTCTTTCCGAAGAGGTCCCCTTAACGAGATAGATAGGCCGGTACACTTACAATCCCCCTACATCTGCTAGCCCATCATGGAAAGGTTTCCAACAACTTACTCAACTATGCCAGAGCCCATATTGGCATGTGGCTGCACATGGAAGTTTCTAGGCATGAAAATATTATATGATCCCTTTGAGCCTGGGTGGCATTCCAATAGGACAATCACACGGAAACCCCAGGATTTCCTAGGACAACACTGGCAACCCCAGGTGTCCGGGCAATCCACTGGTTCACTCCCAGGGTGGCCCAACCAATCCACCCAGATGTGTATTCAAGTAGCCACCTTAAGTTGAATCCTTAATTAACAACTCACATCTGTCATGGATTTCACTCAAACCCAAACCACGTCTACGAGCATAGCATGACAACCTAAGCAAACGTAGAAGTAACTCCCAAGGGTTTGAAAATAATGCAGCTAATAGGTTCTACCTCAATCTACTTCCCAGTCCCACAAGTTAATTGATCCTACTGATGCAATGTGTTTGAGGATGTAAGTAATGTAATGAAAACAGGGTATTGGAAAGTATGATCAAAGTGTGAACTTGCCTGCAATGTTGATGAAGATGATTCACACTCAAAACTCTTGATATCTCTACTCGTCACACTCCGGTCAATCTAACGTAAGCAAGCAATAGTAACCACACATAAGCAATCACTCAGAAATATCGAACAGAACGAATGAACACTTCGGAAAACTTCGAAAACAAACGAATGACTCTTGAAACATAAAACAATTTCCAACAGTACCAAAATTATGTGAATTTGGCCTTATCAGAAGGTTTAGGTCAAGAGCTTCGATTTGCAAAAAGAATCAACTGAAACGGAGTCACGAAACTCAAGTTATGATCGAAGGAAGTTTGAATCTAAAACTAGTTGAATTCAAATTTTAAAATTTTCAAAAACTTGTTTAAGTTCTATTACTGGAAAGAGGGCTTCGTAACAAAGACGTGGGCGTTGGTTTCACTTGATTTGGACTAACGAGCAAAAAGTTAAGGCCGTTTGAAGTTTAGGGCTAATCTGTAAAAATAATAATTATAGACAGGTCCCTGGCCGAAACTAAACAGAAAAAGAAAAAGTTAACAAACGAACGTTCGTTTTATAGGCCTAGCTGGTAAACGTTCACTGGATAGTTAGATCAAAAAGAAAAACCGATCTAAAACGAAAACCGAAGAAAAACCTAACTTAAAAGAAAAACTGGGGCGGTTCAGCGGTTCTTACCGTTTCGACGGTTTTTGCCGAAAAATCGACAGTGGATCGAGTCCGACGCGGGTCGGGATGGATCGGGGCTCCGGCGAAATGTCGACCGGCGGTGAACTCCGGTCGGCGAGGGGCTCGGCGGGGTGGCGTGGGTGGTGCGGGTGGCAGGCGGTGCGGCGTGGCGCGCGGCAGAGTGAGGGGGGGGGCGGAGGCGGCGGCTAAGCTGCGCAGTGGCGGCGGCGGCGACAACGGCAACCGGCGGCAGCGGCGGGAAGTGCGCGGCGGTGGGGCGTGTAGAGAGGGGCCGGGGCGGCGCCCTTTATAGGGGAGGGGTGGCGGCGATTGCTTGGAGAAGGGGCAGGGAGGAGGCGGCAAGGAGGAGTCCCGCCTGGACACGGCAATGCCGGCGAGTCGTGCGGCAGCTGGTCTCCAGCCAGAGGTCGGGGAAGAGGGGCGTCGGGCCGGCTGGGCCGTGGCCTGGCGGGCAGCTGGGCCGGCCCAGTTAGGTCGAGAAGACTTCTTCCTCTTTTTTTTAACTTTTTTTCTTCACAGACATAGAAAATGAATAAAAACAAAATAAATAAAAATATCCTATAGGCATATAATATATCAAAATTTGCAGAACAATAAGCCCTACAACATGAACATTTTCCTACTGTCAAATAAAATGCCCACAAATTCTAATAAATCAAAGAGTCCTACTGATGCAATAAAAACCAGTAAAAATCATTTTTAAAATACCAAAAGGAATTCAAATTTATCTCTCTCCAATTTTCTGCTGTAGGGAATTATATTACCCTATTTTCCTTGTAATTTATTTTTGGAGAAAAATAATTTGAATATAAACCAAATAACTCAATATTTGAAATTGAGTTGCAGAAAATTTCGGAAAAACTTCCAACTCATATTTCCTATATTTTGAAGAAGTCATTTTATCTTCTCTCGGGAAAATCATTGAGTTGCTTAAAGTTTCTGAATTCGAAATATCTCGAGATTGAAATTCAAAATCCTTTCAAACCCTTTATCATTTAAAATAAATGGAAGAAGTCATATTATCTTCACTCTAGGGTTTTGTGTTGAAAAGAAATTGAATTCCCGGAGATCGAAATGCAAACTGAAAGTTTTGGGAAAGTCATTTTATTCCCTCTCATTTAACTTCCGAAAGTTTCAAATTTCACTCAATTTCACTCAGTACATCAAACAGCAATCAAATCTATCTATTTATTATAACATTCCAAAATTTAGGATTTTGGGATGTTACAATAACTATGAATTATGAAAATGTAAATAAGATGTTGGAGATGAAATAACAATAGTGGACTAATAGTAGCAAAACATATTTCATTTTCATAATGTATTGTTAGCATTTCATATAACTGAAAATGAGTAATGCTGTTAATATTGACTTTTAAATACGTAATGATAGCCAATAAGATATTGCAATCAATGCTATCTTATGTAAAATTATATATGAAATGATATAGTTATAATTTGATAATAATGAAACTAGTTAGTTAATGAAATATGTAACACTCAACTACTATTAGTGAAATGTGTACCACTAAGGTAATAGTAGTGAATTAATATTATCTTATTGGATATATTCTTACAGTATTTGATTTGTAATGATATTTATTAATAGTGAATAAGAAATTGCAATTATTGAAATTAGTATCGTATTTTGATATGTGAAGAAGATGCTGCAAAACATATTTCATTTTCATAATGTATTGTTAGCATTTCATATAACTGAAAATGAGTAATGCGGTTAATATTGACTTTTAAATATGTAGTGATAGCCAATAAGATATTGCAATAAATGCCATCTTACTTAAAATTATATATGAAATGATATAGTTATAATTTGATAATAACGAAACTAGTTAGTTAGTGAAATGTGTAACACTCATCTACTATTAGTGAAATGTGTAACAGTAAGCTAATAGTAGTTATTTAATATTATCTTATTGGCTAAATTCTTACAGTAATTGATTTGTAATGACATGTATTGATAGTGAATTAGAAATTCCAATTATTGAAATTAGTATCATATATTGATATGTGAAGAAGATGCTGCAAATGAAATAACAATAATGTAGTAGTAGGGAAACATATTATATTTTCAAAATCTATTGTTAACATTTCATATAACTGAAATGTGATAGTTGATAGATAGCAGTATCGTTTTTGTTAACATTACTTATATATTTTAAAATGAAATGACAATACTGAAATAGTAGTAGTAAGAGGATGCTGCAAATGAAATAACAATACTGAAGTAGTAGTAGTAAGTTTTTAAAATGAAATTTTGATGTGTGATAGTGAATAACATATTAGATTTTGAAATATATTTTTAACATTTCATATAACTGAAATGTGAAATGCTATTATTAGAGACTTGGAAGAATCCAATGACCGGAGGGGGATATAAGACAGCGTAAGGAATACACATATTTCAGAAACAGAAAATGTTCAAAGCGGGTCATTCTTCTGGATCTTCCAGCCATCGGTCTGACCGATTGGTGGGAAAGTGCGGTAGAGATGCTACACGATTGGATCCACCAGAGCTTATGTGTGCTTGCAAGGTCGAGGCGAGGAAGATGATGTCATGCACTCCACGGAATCCAGATCAAGAATATCTTTCTTGTGGGAGCACTGTAAGTTTCTCCTTAATACTATCTAGAATTTGGATGTTGGCAGATATCTAATTACCGGAGGGCATGTTATATCTTCATGAGCAGCCAAGTAGATGAATCATTTGGATCTGGAGAGATATTTTAATGGAATATGTTGAGGATATGGTCGAATATTATGGAGCTCCAGTTAAGGAGATGCTGCATGATTCAAACAAAAAGCTTGCAGATAAAGCTCAATTAATTACATCTCTCCGGATAAAGATTGAACAAGATATTTGTGACAGAGAATTGCAGCATTCAGCGTACGAAGATTGTAAAACAAAGCTAGAAGTGTTAGTTAGAAGGTTGAAGATGTTTCTACGAGGAACAATCCTTTTCGTAGCTTCTTGGTTGGCTATTGTAGGATCTGCTTGTAGCTTGATGACTATCCTATTAGCTGTAACTTTGTTGTATCTTGTTGTAGGATAAGTTTGCCTTCCCCTTGAGAATGAATGTGCTATTTAGTGAGAATTTGGTGGAAGGAAAAGTATTTGATACTAATTTGGAATAGCAATTTGTAAGTGCTAAACTTAGTAACTGAAACTTAGTGAAATATGATATTGTTTTCCAGAATATGTGAAATGTATGAAAAAATAAAACATTCTCAAATACGTAACATCAAAGTTACTTGTTAACATTATGTTTTTTGTATGTGGAATGTGCAACATTAATAGCATGCATTTCAGAAAAATGAAATGAATTCTAATTTCACTTAAGGAACAAATGTATAGCGTGTTGAGAATGTTAAGGTATAATAAGCTGAGTTGACAAAATCATATAGTTCCCAAAAATAGAGTAAAATATTAGTTTATGTAGTATATTCATTATTCATTGCATGTATTATAGTTTCGGTATCAAAAGTAAGTTGTAGTGAACTGAATTATGAAATTGAAGACGTCGATAAAGGAGAGTCTATGGTTCCGATTATATAGATATACATAGTTAAAATAGGTTTTTGGTCCGTACGGGGCGGAATACCAAAATAGGTAATAAGCAGCATACATGAGGGGATGGAAACGGATGAACATTCTTCATCCGAATGCGAATGAAACTACTTGACTAGATGAAATAACATGCACCACTTGGCACACTTGAATAAGATAAGGACGCATCATCTTTTTCAGACTCGTGTTTTGTTGACTGATATTGGCAGTTTCTGAATGTCCTTCCTGGTTGGGTTAAGATCATTGAAGCGGTGTTTGATCAGAACATAACATATTTCCTTCCTGAAGACATCCATCGCTATCTGTATTTGATAAACATCAATTTAATTCAGCAAAATTTTGTAAAAAGAACAATTTGTGACTATAACTTCTTAGTGATGTCTGTTTGTACAATGTACAATACCTTGCAATTTCCAATGAGCTCTTTACCGTTGTGACACTGAAGAACTTTAATCACCCAGAAACCACAATCATGGTTGTCATAGTATAAATATTTATTAGTTCATCAATTGAATGTTGATAAAATAATATTGTAATAAGTTAGTACACATACAGGTTGTCTTGTATGCCAGCATAACCGTACTTCCGTGGATATTGAGTAAAATTGAAAGCAATATGATTCCGTCCATGATTCAATGCGTTTTGTAGATTGGTCCCCTGAAATGGAATACAATATTGTTTAATTTCAAAAGAAGTTTGTGGGAGAAAGTTATAAAAAACATTTGGCGAATATATACTGTTCTGAAAGAAAGTAAAACATTGAAACGTAAGCACGGTCTACAACTGACATACCATGGTTTCCCATATACCCCTGTGCGGGTCTTCACTTTCTTTAACCTTATTCAGGGAGTCATATATTTCGATAGTATTCTGTGTGAAGTTAACAACTACCAAAATCCAATGGTGTTCAGATAATGTTGGTAGGAAAAGCTGGATATCAAAATTGAAGAAATTCATGATTAATAAAATACTAAGTTCAAATATTTATGAGATATATATTCTGAATGAATAATTAAACCTGCTCAACATTCTGAAGAGAAAGCTTTTAAGCTTCTTGGCTAGTGTCTGTAGGTTGCATATGTTTCTGTTTTTTAGCAATTCAGTCTGTTGAGAATGTTGAGTTGTTAGATACTAAGATATAATCAGTTGATGTAACGAAAAATATGAAGTAGTGCTTACTATAATAGTCTGGTCCAAAATAACCTTGGTCTTTGATCCCCAGTCACGCATCATTGCCGCTGATACTAGCCACATGAATTTTTGGCAAATCTTTCCTTTCGGCATAAGGCACTGTACAAACTCCATTTCTGTGACTGAAGCTTGACCTATCCTTATCTTCGTACGACCATTATCGTTCCCGGATTTCTTATTTCTGTTGGACCTAACTGCTCTGAACTTGTTGTTAATGACAACAGATTTGTATAGATCATTCAACTTCTTTGTAGGGTACGACTTCTTCTTCACGAGCTCAGCTAAACCTTCGACTATTTCCTCGTTCTTCTGATAGCGCTGCTTTCTACTCCTCATAGAAGGATTAATGCTACTAGCATACACAAAAGACTCGCCGTCTGGTAGCGGGTCTGTTAGCTGAGGTATGTGCTTACAGTCAATACTCTTAGGAGATGATGGTTCGTCTTCAATGTCAAAAATCTCAAAATCTGCGAATTTGTTTCCTGGTAATGAATATTTGGCATGTGAGAAAAAAAGGGAGTGAAGAGAAATAGATGGAAAGAAATACATTTCAACAATGGGGTGAAGTATTACCTGACCAGGAGTCAAATGTGAAGTCGTACTGTCAGAAAGTTCTTGTAAAGAGACATTAATATGATCGTCTTCAGTTCGCTCAGAACTAACTTCATTTTTGGACTCGTTGGAGGACTTCTTTGCAGATTCATCTTTAGTTTGTTTCATATGCTTAAGATTTAATTGATGATCAGTTCTATCTATAAGCGGAAGTGTTCCACGGACTTCTTGTGTGCTTTGAGAAGATGTGTCATGTACTCCAGCTGTTGACTGAGTCTGTATTTCTGCTAAAGCAACAGATTGCTCAAAGTTTTCAGTAAGGACTTCTTTGATAGCAGTACTTAGAGTAGCATCACTCTCATTTGCAATTGTTACATGTTGTTGCTGATCATGTAAATTACTGGAGATGTCCATGGTATTACCTAGAATCATTTGTACACACATGTCAAGTTGATTTTTTTCAGATTCATCCATTGTTGCCGTCTTTGTAGGTGAAATCTCAGCAGTTGGTATTTTTTATTGAGGAGTGTTCGGAGCAAGGTTCAATTGATTCCTCATGAGATTGTTCACTGAAGTGAAACATGTTCTTATCCTCAGTTACTTCTAGTTGGTCAGATTTTGCACTGTCATCTGATGCCTTGCATACAATATGGATCTCAGGGAAGGTATCAGTTTGCTGAAATTCTTTAGATAGCACTACTTTTTATGCATGAGTTGCTGCATCATGATTACAACTTGCAGCTGCCGAACTATTTATCTTATCAGGTGTACTGATGGGACTGTCAATTGTACTCTGAATAATCATTTGCACACAATCATCGAGTTCCTTTTCTTCAAAATCTTCTATTGCTGTCGTATGCACTGATGTAGTTAAAGTTGTTGCCATATTTTGTAAATACTCTTCACCCCGTGGATGTTGCTTTGGCACCTCATCCAAACTCTTGCTATTATGTTTCCTTTGAACATCAATTTCAGGAATAATATTAGGTCCATGGAAATCATTCAGACAATCTTCATTTGTTGGCACTATCTGGATGTTAGATGCCTCATCAAATATTGTTGTGTCAAGAGTATTAGACTTGGTTTTATCCATTGTATCATATTCACGGGTCATCTGACTGACTGACATAATGCTTACTTCTCCAACAGTTTGGTAGGATAAAGGAGGGGAGGAAAGAATTCCAACATGTGATGTATTTTCATCATTAAAGCCAGTTTGCATTTCATTACTTGATTCATCTGCCTTATCATATTTGTCCCTAGATGATTTGACACTTTCATGTTGAACGGTAATCTTTTCTGTTTGTGAGTCTTTCACAATTTGTGAATCTGCCGAGCCGGATGAATGATGTTTTGATCCTTCAGTAATGCAGACCTTTTCAGCAATTTCATTACCAGTTTGTTGTACCACGTTTGTTGATTTTTTCATCCAAAGCAGGTTCATCGGGAGTAAGGGTTGTTGCACGTTGCACAGTAGCTTCACAATCAATTGTTGCGGAAGTGTTTAGCATATCATAAGTTAGATCTATACATGGAGGCAGGTGCTGAACATTATCTTCATTGGAGTGGAGTAATTCTTGAATTGAAGAAGATGGCTGGGAGTTGTCATGTGCGTCAATTTCAGTAAACAGTGATGGGTCTCATGTGGCGAGTCAGCAGTAGCAATGTCTTTATTTTCAGCAACCAATGGTGGAGATTGATGTTTCTCCAATGAGATATCTGCCTGCACATCAACCATCAAGGTATTGTCGGTAACAGATAGAACAACCTTTGAAGTAAGAATTCTAGTTTCATCTAAATTGCAATTAGATGGACTCTCTGTTCCTGTTGATGCTATCTTCGAAGTAGGATCATTAGAATATTCCACAATTGGTTCAGATGCAGAATCTATATTGGGTACCATTGCCTTATGTATCTCTTCCTGTACCAATGCCGCCATGTCTATGATTTTCTGATTTTCCAGCTCTCGAAGTTTGATCTGGAGCTTGCGCTCATATAAAGTAATGTTGTTCTAGTTTCGATATACGTTGAACCAAGTCCTGCAATTAGGACAAATAGATAAATACAGGCATATCAGATATAACATTATAAGTGAGATGTTATAACAATAGACAAGGGTATGTAGAAAACTATATTCACCTCGTCTGCAGGCTGATCTTGCTTCCTTTTCCTGGTAGTTTTAAGTATAGTTTTAGGTACGTTTTGTTTTATCTGGCATGGTTCTGGAAGTTTCTCACTTCGAACTGTTGTGTTGAAATTATTGGAGTTATCTGGGTAAAGAACATCATGATCATGTTGCTCTACTAGGGGGAACTTAGCTAACTTCTCGTCGTCCTGCAATAAATCATATTAAGATAACTTAAAAACTTAGATAAATACTGTGTTTATGAAATATACTTTTGCATAGGACATTATTACTAGTAAGTTTTCAAATTTCTGCCAATGATCATGTGTCTTCTTTTTCCCTGTACTATCTATTTGATCCATTACTTCCGTGCCAACGAATTTGATCCTTGGGTGACCCTGAGTGTAATGCCCAGGATGGAGTTATACCTCCTACGGGTCGAGGCCCGACTTAAAGGCATAAGTCCATCCTAGAATGATCTCAAGTTTGGTAAACTTTGCACAACTCATGTAAAAGAGGGATGGTAAACTTAAAATAGTCGGCTTACAATCGCCACGTCACAGAATAATAGTACAAGTCTCAAAACATCATACAATAAGATCACTACAACCCTCTAAGGGCAAAAATCCAAATGTCAAAGTACCAAACTCAGATAAATAAACAACCACAGGCGGATCGAATCCTAGTAAGAGTCTCCACTACTGATCGTCCGGGTAGCGCACGTAGTAACGACTACGCTCCTCGTCGTACTCCCAATCCAGCTCGGTGCCATCTCCTGGATAGCTCACGGCTGGACCTGCATCTGGTGTGTGAAGTAACTGTGAGCCACAGAGGACTCAGCAATCCCGTTCCCGGGTAACAGAACTATCAAAGCCTTTAGGTGAGGGAAAGGCTGAAGAAAGAAATGAGGTGAAGGAACAACAAAGAGTCTGCAGCAGCAACTAGCACTAACTTACGCAAGAGAGAGCGAGAAGAGAAGGCAAAGCGAGAAGTGATCACTAAGTGATCCTAGCTACAAGCTCACAAGCATAACCCCTCCGTGTTCAACTCCCGAATCCCTATTCGGAAATTGACGGTCACGGAACACACGCTGGTAGTGTATTAGTATCATT
>LR738712.1:201007749-201020630 GCA_902687465.1 Secale cereale
GCAGTGCTGAACCTGATCTTCGTGCCCATGGCGGACTGAAAGGAGTCCCAGAACTTTGATGTGAACAAACTGCCACGGTCTGAGGATATCACTTGAGGAATGCCATGTAGGGACACAATTCTGGAAGTGTACAGCTCTGCAAGTTGAGCTGCATTGATTGATTCTTTGACTGGAAGAAAGTGAGCGACTTTGGTAAGCTTGTCAATCACCACAAAGATAGCATCATTGCCTCGCTTGGATTTAGGAAAGCCAGTGACGAAGTCCATTTCAATGTGGTCGAACTTCCACTCAGGAATAGGAAGAGGTTGGAGAAGACCGGCTGGACGTTGATGTTCTGCTTTCACTCTTCTGCATACATCACATTCATTCACGAATTGGGCAATTTCCCTTTTCATGCGTGTCCACCAGTAAGATTGCTTGAGGTCTTGATACATCTTGGAACTGCCAGGATGAATGGAAAGAAGAGAGTCATGAGCTTCTTCCATTATGAGCTTCCTGAGATCACCTTTGGGAACAACGAGTCTGTCCTCGAAGAATAAGGTATCTCTCTCATCAACACGGAAGCACTTATATTTTGGAGTGCCCTTTGCAATCCCATGTTTCACCTTCTTCACCATGGTATCACTGAGCTGAGCCTCACGGACTTGATCTTCCAAGGTAGGAGCAATTTGGAGATTTGCAAGAAAACCCTGCGGAACAACCTGAAGGTTGAGCTTCCTGAAAGCTTCACAAAGCTCAGGCTGGTGTGGCTTGATAAGAAGGCTGTTGCAATATGCCTTTCTGCTCAAAGCATCTGCAATCACATTCGCCTTGCCTGGAGTGTACTCAATGCTGGGGTTGTACTCTTGGATCATCTCGACCCAGCGAGTCTGGCGGAGGTTCAGATGCGGCTGCGTGAAGATGTACTTCAAACTCTTGTGATCAGTGAAGATGTCGACCTTTCTGCCCAACAACAGATGTCTCCACGTAATCAGAGCATGTACCACAGCTGCTAGCTCGAGATCATGTGTGGGATAGTTCTTCTCAGCTGGCTTTAGCTGACGTGAAGTATATGCCACAATTCTCTTATCTTGCATAAGCACACCACCAAGGCCTTGAAGAGAAGCGTCACAGAACACTTCATAGGGCTTGGATTCATCAGGAGGAATCAGAACTGGAGCTGAGACAAGCTTCTCTTTGAGTGTTTTGAAAGCCACTTCACACTCGGGAGACCAAAAGTATTTGACATTCTTCTGGAGGAGGTTGGAAAGAGGCTTGGCAATCTTGGAGAAGTTCTCCACAAACCTTCTGCAATAGCTGGCAAGACCCAGAAAACTGCGGAGCTGCTTGACGTTCTGAGGAGCTTCCCAGTTGACAATTGCTTCAACTTTCTCGGGATTAACCGCAATACCGTCAGCTGAGATAATGTGGCCCAGGTAGAGAACCTTATCGAGCCAAAACTCGCACTTTGAGAACTTGGCATAGAATTTATGCTCTCTGAGTCGATCAAGAACCAGACGCAAGTGCTTTTCGTGATCTTCTTCATTCTTGGAAAACACCAGAATATCATCCAGATACACAAGCACAAATTCGCCAGTATAGGGGTTGAAGATGTAATGCATCATCCTTGAGAAGGTAGGAGGAGCATTGGCGAGCCCGAAGGACATGACGGTATACTCATATGAACCGTAGCTCGTTCTGAACGCCGTCTTGGGAATGTCTTCCTCGCGAATGCGAATTTGATGATAACCCATTCGGAGGTCAAGCTTAGAGAATACTTTAGCTCCTTTGAGCTGCTCAAAGAGTTCATTGATGTTGGGGAGCGGATACTTGTTCTTAATCGTCTTCTTGTTCAATGGACGGTAGTCAACACAGAGACGCTCCGTGCCATCTTTCTTCTTGACAAATAAGACACCACAGCCCCACGGAGATGTACTCGGTCTGATGAGACCCATACGCTCCTGTTCATCCAACTGTTTCTTCAATTCCTTCAATTCATCTGAAGAGAGCTTGTATGGACGCCGACAAACAGGTTCGGTGCCCGGCTCGAGTTCAATGACAAACTCCACCTGACGGTGTGGAGGCATGCCTGGAAGTTCTTCTGGAAAGACGTCTTGATATTCATTCACCACTGGAATTTGCTCTATGGCATTAATTTCACCCTTATCATTAAGAGAGAAAAGCCGAATAGTATTATCCCTGGAGGCGAAGATAATCACATCTTCATCAGAATGAGTCAACTTGACTTCCTTTTGAGCACAATCAATGTGAGCATCATGCTGAGAAAGCCAATCCATTCCGAGAATGAGGTCGATGTCAGAATGACCCAGAATCACCGGTTTAGCCAGAAAACGATAATCTCCCATGCGAATAGAAACATCCGGAGCATAAACACTAGAAGTCATAATCTTGCCCGGAGAAACAACTTGTAACTTCTGAGGCAGACTTTGGATGTCAAAATTATGCTTGGATGCAAAAGGTTGAGACATGAAAGAGCATGATGCACCCGAATCAAATAACACTTTAGCTGGGATAGAGTTCACTGGAAGGTTACCCAGAATGACATCAGAAGAAGCCTCTGCTTGTGCTGCATTCATCAGATTGACCCTTGCAGCCTTTGGATCATGCTTGACCATAGCGGTACCGACAGGAGGAGGCGGAGGAAGACGCTTCGGATTCGGACATCTGTTTGCATAGTGACCCTTCTGAGTGCATTTGTTGCAAGTCACTTCTGAGAGAGGACGAAACTGAGAACCACTGGACTTAGAGCCTTGAGACTGAAACTGCTTCTTCGACTGGTTGCTTGGGTTGGGTGGGTGGGAGAAACCACGACCACTAGAGTTCTTGTTGTTGGAGTTGTTGAAGTTGCTGGAGTTGTTGTAAGGAGCTCGAATCATTGGAGGAGGAGGAAGCCAGAATTTCTGTTGTTTCGCAGCCAACTGAGACGATGAGGTAGAGTGAACAGCATCTCGAATTCTCTTCTTAGAAGCCTCCATCTTGAGCTGAGCTGCTTCTTGTTTCAAAGCCATATTATAGAACTTATCGAATTCGTCTGGCTCGAACAAAGTGAGAGCAAGCTGAAGTTCATCTTTGAGACCTCCACGGAACTGATAGATTTTGCTCTTAGCATCAGGAATGTCTTGCTTTGCATAGCGAGCGAGGTTTTGGAACTTGACATTATACTGATAGACTGACATGGAGCCCTGCTTGAGGTTGCGGAATTGCTCACGCATACCCTCAATAACACTTGTAGGAATGTGATGCGAGCGGAAATCCTTGCAGAAATTCTCCCACGAGATCACTTGACCCGGCCTTGAGTCTTTATACTGCTGCCACCAGTCAGCTGCTTGATCTTTCAGTTGGAAGGCTGCAAACTTCACATAGTCATCTTCTTTCACGTTACTGCACTCAAAATGCTTCTTGATATCGGTCAGCCAATCCTCAGCATCAAGAGGGTCGACACAGTAACTGAAAGCTTTAGGATTGTTGGCCAGGAACTGATTCAGAGTAGCATGGTGCTGCTGGAAGAAGTTGCCTTGGTTCATTGGAATGCCCTGATTAGCTTGATTAGCTTGCATAGCCTGCATTTGCTGCATCATCTGCATCATCAACTGAGTGTTCTGAGCAGTAGTCTGCATAATTGCTCTCCAAGCCTCAGGCGGAGGAGGAGGTGAAGGAGGACGTTCTGGAACCTCTTCACCCTCTGGGTTGGCATTCGGAACCCTTTTCGGAGCCATCCTGTAAGAGATGACCACGAATCAGCAATTGATTGACAAAAGGAATAAGCTGAATCAATGGAATGAATTGCAACAAGTCTTCACAATAATCATTCGAACAATAAGAACGAATGAAATCATCCGAACAAGAGGAACGAATGAATTTCTCAGTTAAATGATAACATCAGTCTTCACGAGAAGCCACATAGGGATCAAAAGGATAAAATAATAAGAACAACAAGGTACGGAAAGGAACAAACACAAGAGAGGAGTTTCGTTCTAACATCTTTGTGCTGAAAGCATATGAACGCGTTACGAAAAGGTTTTGCAATCCCCGGATCAGCATAGCCAAGGACCCTTTAAGATGCAACTCCTGATAGTAACCTCGGTCATATAACTCCTTCACTCAATGTCGAACCCCGAACTCACTAACCTGCATTCGTTAGAAGAATGCCTACGATCTACTGGATAAAACCCACCTATAGCTTTCCGAAAGATTCCAGTTATGCAATCAGGTGTTGGGGATACACGGGAAGCACCGCGCAATCAACTCTAACCTACATCCAGGTGTATCCATCCTTCAACACATAACCAGTCTTTCTCGGAAACTGTGTACCTCGGACCTTCGAAAAGCATCCACTATAACAAGCTATGGCAATACTCCCGAACTACCTCCCCAGTACTGGGTGATGTCGGGGTTATCTTGCCACTGGCCGTATAGGGGAGATTTTCGATGTCGGCCGTCTTAAGTATTTAGTACTGTCGCGATATGCTTGTTACAGTGATACCCCGAAGCTCAACTCCTCGGTAACAGGAGGCATCAGGAACAATATCCTTGTCACAAGAACATCGAAACAATCCCAGAATACTCGCGGGAATCCTAAAAAAAAAAAATTTTGTGCAAATTTTGAAGATAGGAGAGACAAAAGCAGACGTCAGGAGTCCTCACCAGAGAGAAAGGGGATGAGAAGCAAAGAATCCTACTCTCCGATATAATATAGGACTCAAAAAGTTTTCAGTGTGTGCCTAGACTCAACCGTCAACGGTTCGATCAAACAGTGGGGGCTCCTAGGTCGGAGAAGGCTCTGATTACCAACTTGTAATGCCCAGGATGGAGTTATACCTCCTACGGGTCGAGGCCCGACTTAAAGGCATAAGTCCATCCTAGAATGATCTCAAGTTTGGTAAACTTTGCACAACTCATGTAAAAGAGGGATGGTAAACTTAAAATAGTCGGCTTACAATCGCCACGTCACAGAATAACAGTACAAGTCTCAAAACATCATACAATAAGATCACTACAACCCTCTAAGGGCAAAAATCCAAATGTCAAAGTACCAAACTCAGATAAATAAACAACCACAGGCGGATCGAATCCTAGTAAGAGTCTCCACTACTGATCGTCCGGGTAGCGCACGTAGTAACGACTACGCTCCTCGTCGTACTCCCAATCCAGCTCGGTGCCATCTCCTGGATAGCTCACGGCTGGACCTGCATCTGGTGTGTGAAGTAACTGTGAGCCACAGAGGACTCAGCAATCCCGTTCCCGGGTAACAGAACTATCAAAGCCTTTAGGTGAGGGAAAGGCTGAAGAAAGAAATGAGGTGAAGGAACAACAAAGAGTCTGCAGCAGCAACTAGCACTAACTTACGCAAGAGAGAGCGAGAAGAGAAGGCAAAGCGAGAAGTGATCACTAAGTGATCCTAGCTACAAGCTCACAAGCATAACCCCTCCGTGTTCAACTCCCGAATCCCTATTCGGAAATTGACGGTCACGGAACACACGCTGGTAGTGTATTAGTATCATTGTGTCAAGTTATCTACAACCGGAATTAACAAGCTCCCATCTGCCACATAACCGCGGGCACGGCTTTCGAAAGTTCAAACCCTGCAGGGGTGTTCCAACTTGACCCATTACAAGCCCACGATCCGCGGAGTCGCAACTCCAAAGTGGGAAGACCCGAGTATCCTCGGAATCCCGTGCTCAAGTTAAACCGAACTAAGGTAAGGCTAATCCAGCAAATCCTCCCGGCGTGTCGACACCCTGATCGTAGCCGCGCGTATCTAGGTCTCAGGACACGACCGGATGGGTGATTCTACAGGTTTTTACCAAACCTCGAGTTTCCTTGAGGTGGCCCCGCAGACTCCCCGTTTCGGACCAACACTCATGAGGAGCACTGGCCCGGGGTTGTTGATTAAGAAAGAGGGTTAATTACTCCCTTATGCAAGTTTAGTTTGTTATTAGGCAAATAGTACCAAAGTTGGGATTTGCTGGAAAAGACTTAGCGCATAGCGGTTTATCGAGGGGGTCCCATACACCCCAACCGTGTTAGGAACGCATACTCAAGGAACATAAAACCGGCTTATACGGATCCTAACGGCATGAGTGGAACAAAACACCAAGCAAAAGGCTTAGCCTTCCACCCTTGCCAATATATATGTGATTTCATTTAAAGCATTTATATAGTGTGATATAACCCAACCAAACTTCAACATGGAGCAAGCATCTTCGATCTTCATCTGCAACTAGCAACGCTATAAGAAGGGCTGAGCGAAGCGTACTTAGCCAAGCAACGGTTTGCATAGGTAGGGAGGTTAAACATGGCAATTGGTTACAAGTAGGAGGCTGACAAGAAGAACATGGGCATCGAGGCAAAACTATAGATCGAGACTACTAGCAATAGACAAAGATAGTAATGTTATCGGGGTTCGGTCATCTTGCCTGAAGAGAAGAAGTTCGGATCAAAAGAAGGGTCCTCTTGCTCAAACTCGTTGGAAACCTCGTGCTCAACCTCGTTGGAAAACTCGTGCTCAACTTCGTGCTCTAAACAAGACAAACACGACAAGCACCAATCAACACGATGCAATGCGCACTCGATAAACGTGTATGCATGATGGATGCACTAGAGATGCACATGGAGCACGTAAAACATCACTCAAGCAAAACACCTCAAAACAAGACAACAACCTGATATTATTAATCTACACAGAAAAACACCCAAGTTTGATATAAAGATCGCTGAAATCGGAGTTACGGGCTAAAAGTTATGCCCGAAACAAGATTTGAGCGAAAACTGCAAATTACAGCAACATAGCATCTTGGGAGCACAAAATAAATAATCTACAGCACCCAAAAGGCATGGCAAAGAACTTGAACATAAACTAGATATAATGTACAGCAACTAGGTCCAAAGTGCACCCCCAACGGAGTCACGGATCACTAGCAATGATCTTGGACATATAGAACTTTGAAATAAAATTCTGACAGCAGAATTTTATTGAAAGTTTGGAGCAAAAGATAAGCATGCTACAGCACCTCAAATGGACATGTGAGGACATGGATGGAAAGACAACAATATATACTTCATGGAACAATCAAAATCCACCCCAAAACTATCATGCATTTTCCTAGAACATCACACGAACATGGCATCGGAACATAACAGATTCCAGACTTAGTGAAATTTCACTAAGTCCTAAAACAGCAACATCATCATAGCATCAAAAAGAGCATGTTTAAGACACCTCGAAACTAAACATGGCAAAGGGTAAGCACCGCATCAAAATACATATGACGGTGATCCCGAAACACACAAGCATGCATCAATGTGATGAACACACCGATTACAACGAGCTCAACAAGATGGCATTTCATAACAAGTAAAAACACAACATTTGAACATGGCATCTTGCAACGATGATAACAAGGAAACAATACATCTACCATGCAACCTATCACACACAACACGTAGTTCGTGTCAAGACGAACACGTGGACATGTCATTTGCTTCGTTTGGACAAACGAGCTAAAAGATATCACATGTCAAAGGTGGCACAAAAATAACACATAGCAGCAGTTTATATCATCATACACTCTTGCAACAGCAAAACAAGGCCCTAGATGATCTCTAACATGCATGACTACAACAGGTAAAACGTAGAGGACAACTCCACGAACATCTGGACATATCACACGCTCAAAACGGAGCAACAGGTAAAAAGTTAGAGCAGTTTAAAGATTGCATTCTCAGATAACAGGAAAACTGGACTTAGGGTTAGAAGAAGTCAACCTCAGAACAGATCTGATCCGGATCGGAAAAAAAACGGAGAACGGGCCGGCGGCTGGATCTGGATCCGGCCCGGAGTGAACAGTGGCGGCGGCTGCGGCTGGGCCCAGCGCGGCGCGGTGCGGTGGCGGCCCGCTCGGGCGGAGGCCCACGCGGCGCGGTGCGGCGGCTGCTGGAGGTCGGGCCGCGCGGTGCGATCCGGCGCCTGGCTGGAGGTGGCTGTACGGGCCGGCCCGGTGGAGGAGCTAGCGCGGGGCGCTGAGGCGGAGGTGAGCCGGCCTGGGGCGATGTGGTCCTGCTCGCCTGCGCTTTCGGGCCAGCGGCGGCGATGCGAAGGGAAGGCCCAGGCGCGTCGAGCGCGAAGGAGGACGGGCCGGCGACTCGGGCCTGCTGGAGATCCCAGCGAAGTGGTCCAGCCCCCTCGATCCGCTGGACCCGACGCGGGCGATCTGGCGGAACGAGCGACTGGTCGAGGCAGTCGCGGGCGTTGACTTCGGCCAGGAACGAAGGAAAACGTCCGCTCGGACGGCTGGATCGAGGGATCCTACGGGATCCCGAGGGGATCTGGCAGGATTTCGGATCTGGAGATAAAAGGAAAAAAAGAAGAAAGGAGAGGGGAGGAAGAAGAAGGGGAAAACCACAATAGACTAGGGTCTATATATAGCAATTAGACTAGGGTTTGAGACTAGGGGATGTTTAGGAGCCCTCCGATCTGGATCCAACGGATCCGATCGCGGGGACGATTTTAAAAGGACCAGACGGAGATAAAAGAATACCACAGGGGTATTTCCGGGACACGAAGTAAGGACACTTCGGACCCACACGGACAACGGAGGGAAAAGTCAACGGAGTCCAAACGAGACGAGATTTGAGAGGCGGGTTGCACACAACAAAACAACAACACACAACACAACCTCGCGGCACACCGGTAACGAAAAACGCCCGAACAACAAAGAAGGCCTACGGGACGTCACGGACACGTGCGGGAGCTCCGGAACACGAAACGGACAACGGGAAGAAACGCCACGAACCGGAAACAACCCACAACACAGATGCAATGCAATGCACATGTCTACATGATATGAATGAATGCCACACACTCACACAACAAAACGACGAAAGCCCGAAAGACAAAGAACCCGAAATGGAAATAGATGAAGCCGGAGATATATTATAAGCCCAAAAGGGAAAGTATTACATCCGGGGCATTACAAACTCTCCTCTACTACAAAAAGATCTCGTCCCGAGATCTAGGACTGGAAAAAGGAAGGGTACTCGGAACGAAGATGATCTTCTCGTTCCCAGGTAGCTTCTCGGTCTGTGTGATGTGACCACTTGACTTTCAGAAACTTGATGGTCTTGTTGCGAGTCTTGCGTTCGGTTTCTTCGAGAATTGCAACTGGATGCTCTCGGTAGGAAAGGTCTTGTTGAAGATCGATCTCCTCAAACGGAATCATGCGCTCAGGTGCCTTGAAGCATTTGCGAAGCTGAGACACATGAAAGACATCATGAACATTTGCAAAGTTGGAAGGGAGCTCGAGCTGATAGGCTAGATCGCCTCTTTTGCCAAGAATTTTGAAAGGACCGACGTATCTAGGAGCAAGCTTTCCTTTGATACCGAACCTTTGGGTTCCTTTCATCGGAGAAACTCGGAGATAGACATGATCACCGATGTCGAAAGCCAAATCACGATGCTTTCCGTCATAGTAACTCTTCTGACGCGACTGAGCGGCCTTGAGATTCTCACGTATGACTTTGCACATTTCTTCGGCTTCAGAGATCAAATCATTGCCAAGAAGTTGGCGTTCGCCTGTTTCAGACCAGTTGAGAGGGGTACGGCACTTTCTGCCATAGAGAATTTCAAACGGTGCTTTGCCTGCACTTGCTTGAAAGCTGTTGTTGTAAGAGAATTCGGCAAATGGAAGACAGTCCTCCCATTTCATACCGAAGGAGATGACACAGGCTCTGAGCATATCTTCAAGGATCTGATTCACACGCTCGACTTGACCACTAGTCTGAGGGTGAAAGGCAGTGCTGAACCTGATCTTCGTGCCCATGGCGGACTGAAAGGAGTCCCAGAACTTTGATGTGAACAAGCTGCCACGGTCTGAGGATATCACTTGAGGAATGCCATGTAGGGACACAATTCTGGAAGTGTACAGCTCTGCAAGTTGAGCTGCATTGATTGATTCTTTGACTGGAAGAAAGTGAGCAACTTTGGTAAGCTTGTCAATCACCACAAAGATAGCATCATTGCCTCGCTTGGATTTAGGAAAGCCAGTGACGAAGTCCATTTCAATGTGGTCGAACTTCCACTCAGGAATAGGAAGAGGTTGGAGAAGACCGGCTGGACGTTGATGTTCTGCTTTCACTCTTCTGCATACATCACATTCATTCACGAATTGGGCAATTTCCCTTTTCATGCGTGTCCACCAGTAAGATTGCTTGAGATCTTGATACATCTTGGAACTGCCAGGATGAATGGAAAGGAGAAAGATGGCACGTGGGGCAGTCGGCTGCTTGATCTTTCAGTTGGAAGGCTGCAAACTTCACATAGTCATCTTCTTTCACGTTACTGCACTCAAAATGCTTCTTGATATCGGTCAGCCAATCCTCAGCATCAAGAGGGTCGACACAGTAACTGAAAGCTTTAGGATTGTTGGCCAAGAACTGGTTGAGAGTAGCATGGTGCTGCTGGAAGAAGTTGCCTTGGTTCATTGGAATGCCCTGATTAGCTTGATTAGCTTGCATAGCCTGCATTTGCTGCATCATCTGCATCATCAACTGAGTGTTCTGAGCAGTAGTCTGCATAATTGCTCTCCAAGCCTCAGGCGGAGGAGGAGGTGAAGGAGGACGTTCTGGAACCTCTTCACCCTCTGGGTTGGCATTCGGAACCCTTTTCGGAGCCATCCTGTAAGAGATGACCACGAATCAGCAATTGATTGACAAAAGGAATAAGCTGAATCAATGGAATGAATTGCAACAAGTCTTCACAATAATCATTCGAACAATAAGAACGAATGAAATCATCCGAACAAGAGGAACGAATGAATTTCTTAGTTAATTGATAACATCAGTCTTCACGAGAAGCCACATAGGGATCAAAAGGATAAAATAATAAAACAACAAGATACGGAAAGGAACAAACACAAGAGAGGAGTTTCGTCCTAACATCTTTGTGCTGAAAGCATATGAACGCGTTACGAAAAGGTTTTGCAATCCCCGGATCAGCATAGCCAAGGACCCTTTAAGATGCAACTCCTGATAGTAACATCGGTCATATAACTCCTTCACTCAATGTCGAACCCCGAACTCACTAACCTGCATTCGTTGGAAGAATGCCTACGATCTACTGGATAAAACCCACCTATAGCTTTCCGAAAGATTCCAGTTATGCAATCAGGTGTTGGGGATACACGGGAAGCACCGCGCAATCAACTCTAACCTACATCCAGGTGTATCCATCCTTCAACACATAACCAGTCTTTCTCGGAAACTGTGTACCTCGGACCTTCGAAAAGCATCCACTATAACAAGCTATGGCAATACTCCCGAACTACCTCCCCAGTACTGGGTGATGTCGGGGTTATCTTGCCACTGGCCGCATAGGGGAGATTTTCGATGTCGGCCGTCTTAAGTATTTAGTACTGTCGCGATATGCTTGTTACAATGATACCCCGAAGCTCAACTCCTCGGTAACAGGAGGCATCGAGAACAATATCCTTGTCACAAGAACATCGAAACAATCCCAGAATACTCGCGGGATTCCTAAAAAAAATTTTGTGCAAATTTTGAAGATAGGAGAGACAAGAGTAGACGTCAGGAGTCCTCATCAGAGAGAAAGGGGATGAGAAGCAAGAAATCCTACTCTCCGATATAATATAGGACTCAAAAAGTTTTCAGTGTGTGCCTAGACTCAACCGTCAACGGTTCGATCAAACAGTGGGGGCTCCTAGGTCGGAGAAGGCTCTGATACCAACTTGTAATGCCCAGGATGGAGTTATACCTCCTACGTGTCGAGGCACGACTTAAAGGCATAAGTCCATCCTAGAATGATCTCAAGTTTGGTAATCTTTGCACATCTCATGTAAAAGAGGGATAGTAAACTGAAAAATAGTTGGCTTACAATCGCCACGTCACAGAATAACAGTACAAGTCTCAAACATCAAACAATAAGATCACTACAACCCTCTAAGGGCAAAAGCCAAATGTCAAAGTACCAAACTCAGATAAATAAAACAACCACAGGCGGATCGAATCCTAGTAAGAGACTCCACTACTGATCGTCCGGGTAGCGCACGTAGTAATGACTACGCTCCTCGTCGTACTCCCAATCCAGCTCGGTGCCATCACCTGGATAGCTCACAGCTGGACCTGCATCTGGTGTGAAGTAACTGTGAGCCACAGAGGACTCAGCAATCCCGTTCCCGGGTAACAGAACTATCAAAGCCTTTAGGTGAGGGTAAGGCTGAAGAAAGAACAAGTCTGCAGCAGCAACTAGCATCTAGCTTACGCAAGTGAGAGCGAGAAGAGAAGGCATCGCGAGAAGTGATCACGAAGTGATCCTAGCTACAAGCTCACAAACATAACCCCTCCGTGTTCAACTCCCGAATCCCTATTCGGAAACTGACAGTCACGGAACACACGCTGGTAGTGTATTAGTATCATTGTGTCAAGTTATCTACAACCGGAATTAACAAGCTCCCATCTGCCACATAACCGCGGGCACGGCTTTCGAAAGTTCAATCCCTGCAGGGGTGTTCCAACTTGACCCATTACAAGCCCACGATCCGCGGAGTCGCAACTCCAAAGTGGGAAGACCCGAGTATCCTCGGAATCCCGTGCTCAAGTTAAACCGAACTAAGGTAAGGCTAATCCAGCAAATCCTCCCGGCGTGTCGACACCCTGATCGTAGCCGCGCGTATCTAGGTCTCAGGACACGACCGGATGGGTGATTCTACAGGTTTTTACCAAACCTCGAGTTTCCTTGAGGTGGCCCCGCAGACTCCCCGTTTCGGACCAACACTCATGAGGAGCACTGGCCCGGGGTTGTTGATTAAGAAAGAGGGTTAATTACTCCCTTATGCAAGTTTAGTTTGTTATTAGGCAAATAGTACCAA
>LR738712.1:201031878-201042003 GCA_902687465.1 Secale cereale
AAACGGACGCGTCGAGTCTACACGGAGGGGATGTAGGTGTGGGTTTGGCCCGGATGTTGCTCCCAGGTGTCCCTCTGTGCTGACCTGACACAACCGGGTGGAGTGGTCCACTGTTCAAAGCCTGTCCGTGGGAAGTCAAAGGGCTAGATCTTGTGGTCAACCGCTCCAGGGTTAGGCAGACGGGGGCCCTGTGGGTAGTAATGCCACCGAAGCGTCGCACCGGCACCTCATACATGCGGGGTGGTGTTGTGGCATGTCCGAAGAGACGTCACGTGTCTCCGGGATGTGGCCCCCTGAAGGAAATATGCCCTAGAGGCAATAATAAAGATGTTATTTGTATTTCCTTATATCATGATAAATATCTTTTATTCATGCTAGAATTGTATTAACCGGAAACTTAGTACATGTGTGGATACATAGACAAAACAGTATGTCCCTAGTATGCCTCTACTAGACTAGCTCATTGATCAAAGATGGTTATGTTTCCTAGCCATAGACATGAGTTGTCATTTGATCAATGGGATCACATCATTAGGAGAATGATGTGATGGACAAGACCCATCCGTTAGCATAGCACTATAATCGTTTAGTTTTTCTGCTATTGCTTTCTTCATGACTTATACATGTTCCTATTACTATGAGATTATGCAACTCCCGAATACCATATGAACACCTTGTGTGCTATCAAACGTCACAACATAACTGGGTTATCATAAAGATGCTCTACAGGTGTCTCCGAAAGTATTCGTGGTGTTGGCATAGATCAAGATTCGGATTTGTCACTCCGAGTGTCGGAGAGGTATCTCTGGTCCCGCTCGATAACACACATCACAATAAGCCTTGCAAGCAAAAGACTAATGAGTTAGTCACGAGATGATGTGCTACGAAACGAGTAAAGAGACTTGCCGGTAACGAGATTGAACTAGGTATAGAGATACCGACGATCGAATCTCGGGCAAGTAACATACCGTTGATAAAAGGAACAACGTATGTTGTTATGCGGTTCTGACCGATAAAAGATCTTCGTAGAATATGTAGGAGCCAATATGAACATCCAGGTTCCGCTATTGGTTATTGACCGGAGATGAGTCTCGGTCATGTCTACATAGTTCTCGAACCCTTAGGGTCCGCACGCTTAACGTTTTGATGACGATCGGTATTATGAGTTTATGAGTTTTTGATGTACCGAAGGTAGTTCGGAGTCCCGGATGAGATCACGGACATGACGAGGAGTCTCGGAATGTCCGAGACATAAAGATTGATATATTGGACGGCTATATTCGGACACCGGAAGTATACCGGAAAAGTTTCGGATTTATCAGGATTGCCGGAGGGGGTTACCGGAACCTCCTACGAAGGGGGATGGTCCATAGTGGGCCTTATGGAAAGGAGAGAGGCAGCCCATAGGGCTGGCCGGCGCCCCACCTAGTTCCTAGTTGGACTAGGATTGGTGGGAGGCGCCACCTCTTCCTTTTCCTACTCCATCTCTTCCTTCTTTGGTGATTCCTACTAGGAATAGGATTGCAATCCTATTCCTAGTAGGATTCCTTCCCTAGCCTCACCATAGGAGGTTGGCCGGCCCTCCTCCCTTGCTCCTTTATATACGGGGGCAAGGGGGCACCCAAAGACACACAAGTTGAATTGTTTTAGCCGTGTGCGGTGCCCCCCTCCACAGAATCACACCTCGGTCATACCGTCGCGGAGCTTAGGCGAAGCCCTGCGCCGGTGAACACATCATATCCGTCACCACGCCGTCGTGCTGACGAAACTCTCCCGTGAAGCTCAACTGGATCAAGAGCTCGTGGGACGTCATCAAGCTGAACGTGTGCTGAACGCGGAGGTGCCGTACGTTCGGTGCTTGATCGCTTGGATCACGAAGAAGTTCGACAACATCAACCGCGTCACTTGACGCTTCCGCTCCCGGTCTACGAGGGTACGTAGACACACTCTTCCCTCTCGTTGCTATACATCTGGTAGATAGATCTTGCGTGATCGTAGTAAAATTTAAAAATACTACGTTCACCATCAGTGGCATCATGAGCCAGGTCTATGCGTAGATGATATGCACGAGTAGAACACAATGAGTTGTGGGCGATACTAGTCATACTGCTTACCAGCATGTCATACTTTGCTTCGGCGGTATTGTGAGATGAAGCGGCCCGGACCGACATTATGCGTACGCTTACGCGAGACTGGTTTCACCATTACGAGCACTCGTTGCTTAAAGGTGACTGGCGGGTGTCTGTCTCTCTCACTTTAGCTGAATCAAGTGTGGCTACGCCCGGTCCTTGTGAAGGTTAAAACAGCACATACTTGACGAAACATCGTTGTGGTTTTGTATGCGTAGGTAAGAACGGTTCTTGCTAAGCCCGTAGCAGCCACGTAAAACTTGCAACAACAAAGTAGAGGACGTCTAACTTGTTTTTGCAGGGCATGTTGTGATGTGATATGGTCAAGACATGATGAGTTATACGGTTTTGTATGAGATGATCATGTTTTGTAAAGTTATCGGCAACTGGCAGGAGCCATATGGTTGTCGCTTTATTGTATGAAATGCAATCGCCATGTAATTGCTTTACTTTATCACTAAGCGGTAGCGATAGTCGTAGAAGCAATAGTTGGCGAGACGACAACGATGCTACGATGAAGATCAAAGTGTCAAGCCGGTGACGAAGGTGATCATGACGGTGCTTTGAAGATGGAGATCAAAAGCACAAGATGATGATGGCCATATCATGTCACATATTTTGATTGCATGTGATGTTTATCTTATTATGCTTCTTATTTTGCTTAGAACGACGGTAGCATTATAAGATGATCCCTTACTAAATTTCATGGTATAAGTGTTCTCCCTGAGTATGCACCGTTGCGAAAGTTCGTCGTGCCGAGACACCATGTGATGATCGGGTGTGATAAGCTCTACGTTCAAATACAACAGGTGTAAGCCAGTTTTGCACACGCAGAATACTCGGGTTAAACTTGACGAGCCTAGCATATGCAAATATGGCCTCGGAACACTGGAGACCGAAAGGTCGAGCGTGTATCATATAGTAGATATGATCAACATAAGATGTTCACCATTGAAACTACTCCATCTCACGTGATGATCGGACATGGTTTAGTTGATTTGGATGACGTCATCATTTAGATGACCAGAGGGATGTCTATCTAAGTGGGAGTTCTTTAATTTAATATTATTAAATCGAACTTTAACATTATCATGAACTTAGTCCTGATAGTTTTTGCATATCTATGTTGTTGTAGATCAATGGCCCGTGCTACCGTTCCTTTGAATTTTAATGCATTCCTAGAGAAAGCTAAGTTGAAAGATGATGGTAGCAATTACACGGACTGGGTCCGTAACCTGAGGATTATCCTCATTGCTGCACAGAAGAATTATGTCCTTGAAGCACCGCTAGGTGACAAGCCCCCTCCCGCTAATATAGACGCTTTGAACGTCTGGCAGTCGCGGTCTGATGACTACACGATAGTTCAGTGTGCCATGCTTTACGGCTTAGAACCGGGACTTCAACGACGTTTTGAACGTCATGGACCATATGAGATGTTCCAGGAGTTGAAGTTAATATTTCAAGCAAATGCCCGGATTGAGAAATATAAGATTTCCAATAAGTTCTACAGCTGCAAGATGGAGGAGAATAGTTCTATCAGTGAACACTTGCTCACAATGTATGGGCACTACAATCATATGACTCAACTTGGTTGCCAAGTTGATGAGAATAGTGTTATTGATAGAATTCTTCAATCACTGCCACCAAGCTATAATGGCTTCGTGATGAACTATAATATGCAAGGGATACAAAAGACAATTCCCGAGCTCTTCGCTATGCTCACAGCTGCGGAGGTAGAAATCAAAAAGGAGCATCAAATGTTGATGGTTAACAATACCACTATTTTCAAGAAAAAGGGCAAGGAAGGGATTTTCAAGGAGAATAGCAAGATTGTTGCTGCTCTCACATAAAACCTCAAGTATGGAACCAAGCCTGAAACTAAGTGCTACTACTGCAAGGGGACTGGACACTGGAAACGGAACTGCCCCAAGTATTTGGCAGATAAGAAGGATGGCAAGGTGAACAAAGGTATATGTGATATACATGTTATTGATGTGTACCTTACTAATGTTCGTAGTAGTACCTGGGTATTTGATACCGGTTCGGTTGCTAATATTTGTAACTCGAAACAGGGACTATGGATTAAACGAAGATTGGCTAAGGACGAGGTGACGATGCGCGTGGGAAATGGTTCCAAAGTCGATGTGATCGCCGTCGGCACGCTACCTCTACATCTACCTTCGGGATTAGTATTAGACCTAAATAATTGTTATTTGGTGCCAGCGTTAAGCATGAACATTATATCTGGATCTTGTTTATTGCGAGACGGTTATTCATTCAAATCAGAGAATAATGGTTGTTCTATTTTTATGAATAATATCTTTTATGGTCATGCACCCTTGAAGAGTGGTCTATTCTTATTGGATCTCGATTGTAGTGATACACATATTCATAATATTGAAACCAAAAGATGCAAGGTTAATAATGATAGTGCAACTTATTTGTGGCACTGCCGTTTAGGTCATATTGGTGTAAAATGCATGAAGAAACTCCATAATGATGGACTTTTGGAATCACTTGATTATGAATCACTTGGTGCTTGCGAACCATGCCTCATGGGCAAGATGACTAAAAACTCCGTTCTCCGGAACTATGGAGCGAGCAACAGATTTGTTGGAAATCATACATACTGATGTATGTGGTCCAATGAGTGTTGAAGCTCGCGGCGGGTATCGTTATTTTCTGACCTTCACTGATGATTTGAGCAGATATGGGTATATCTACTTAATGAAACACAAGTCTGAAACATTTGAAAAGTTCAAAGAATTTCAGAGTGAAGTAGAGAATCATCGTAACAAGAAAATAAAGTTTCTACGATCTGATCGTGGAGGAGAATATTTGAGTTACGAGTTTGGTCTTCATTTGAAACAATGTGGAATAGTTTCACAACTCACGCCACCTGGAACACCACAGCGTAATGGTGTGTCCGAACGTCGTAACCGTACTTTATTAGATATGGTACGATCTATGATGTCTCTTACCGATTTACCACTATCGTTTTGGGGTTATGCTTTAGAGACAGCTGCATTCACGTTAAATAGGGCACCATCTAAATCCGTTGATACGACACCTTATGAACTATGGTTTGGCAAGAAACCAAAGTTGTCGTTTCTTAAAGTTTGGGGCTGCGATGCTTATGTGAAAAAGCTTCAACCTGATAAGCTCGAACCCAAGTCGGAGAAATGTGTCTTCATAGGATACCCAAAAGAGACTGTTGGGTACACCTTCTATCACAGATCCAAAGGCAAAATATTCGTTGCTAAGAATGGATCCTTTCTAGAAAAAGAGTTTCTCTCGAAAGAAGTGAGTGGGAGGAAAGTAGAACTTGATGAGGTAATTGTACCTTCTCCCGGATTGGAAAGTAGTACATCACAGAAAATTGTTCCAGTGATTCCTACACCAATCAGTGAGGAAGTTAATGATAATGATCATGAAACTTCGGATCAAGTTTCTGCTGAACGTCGTAGATCAACCAGAGTACGTTCCGCACCAGAGTGGTACGGCAACCCAGTTCTGGAAATCATGTTGCTAGACCATGATGAACCTACGAACTATGAGGAAGCGATGATGAGCCCAGATTCCGCAAAATGGCTTGAAGCCATGAAATCTGAGATGGGATCCATGTATGAGAACAAAGTGTGGACTTTGGTTGACTTGCCCGATGATCGGCAGGCCATCGAAAATAAATGGATCTTCAAGAGGAAGACCGACGCAGACGGTAATGTTACTGTTTACAAAGCTCGACTTGTTGCAAAAGGTTTTCGACAAGTTCAAGGAGTTGACTACGATGAGACTTTCTCACCTGTAGCGATGCTTAAGTCTGTCCGAATCATGTTAGCAATTGCCGCATTTTATGATTATGAAATCTGGCAAATGGATGTCAAAACTGCATTCCGGAATGGATATCTCAAAGAAGAGTTGTATATGATGCAACCAGAAGGTTTTGTCGATCCAAAAGGTGCTAACAAAGCAAACTCCAGCGATCCATATATGGACTAGTGCAAGCATCTCGGAGTTGGAATATACGCTTTGATGAGGTGATCAAAGCATATAGTTTTATACAGACTTTTGGAGAAGCCTGTATTTACAAGAAAGTGAGTGGGAGCTCTGTAGCATTTCTAATATTATATGTAGATGACATATTGTTGATTGGAAATGATATAGAATTTCTGGATAGCATAAAAGGATACTTGAATAAAAGTTTTTCAATGAAAGACCTCGGTGAAGCTGCTTATATATTAGGCATCAAGATCTATAGAGATAGATCAAGACGCTTAATTGGACTTTCACAAAGCACATACCTTGATAAGATTTTGAAGAAGTTCAAAATGGATCAGTCAAAGAAAGGGTTCTTACCTGTATTACAAGGTGTGAAGTTGAGTAAGACTCAATGCCCGACCACTTCAGAAGATAGAGAGAAAATGAAAGTCATTCCCTATGCCTCAGCCATAGGATCTATCATGTATGCAATGCTGTGAACCAGACCTGATGTTTGCCTTGCTATAAGTCTAGCGGGGAGGTACCAAAGTAATTCAGGAGTGGATCACTGGACAGCGGTCAAAAACATCCTAAAGTATCTGAAAAGAACAAAGGATATGTTTCTCGTGTATGGAGGTGACAAAGAGCACGTCGTAAACGGTTACGTCGATTCTAGCTTTGACACTGATCCGGATGACTCAAAGTCACAAACCGGATATGTATTTTTATTGAACGGTGGAGCTGTCAGTTGGTGCAGTTCCAAGCAGAGCGTCGTGGCGGGATCTACGTGTGAAGCGGAATACATAGCTGCTTTGGAAGCAGCAAATGAAGGAGTCTGGATGAAGGAGTTCATATCCGATCTAGGTGTAATACCTAGTGCATCGGGTCCAATGAAAATCTTTTGTGACAACACTAGAGCCATAGCCTTGGCGAAGGAATCCAGGTTTCACAAGAGAACAAAGCACATCAAAAGACGCTTCAATTCCATCCGCGATCTAGTCAAGGAGGGAGACATAGAGATTTGCAAAATACATACGGATCTGAATGTTGCAGACCCGTTTACTAAGCCTCTTCCACGGGCAAAACATGATCAGCACCAAGACTCCATGGGTGTGAGGATCATCACTTTGTAATCTAGATTATTGACTCTAGTTCAAGTGGGAGACTGAAGGAAATATGCCCTAGAGGCAATAATAAATATGTTATTTGTATTTCCTTATATCATGATAAATATCTTTTATTCATGCTAGAATTGTATTAACCGGAAACTTAGTACATGTGTGGATACATAGACAAAACAGTATGTCCCTAGTATGCCTCTACTAGACTAGCTCATTGATCAAAGATGGTTATGTTTCCTAGCCATAGACATGAGTTGTCATTTGATCAACGGGATCACATCATTAGGAGAATGATGTGATGGACAAGACCCATCCGTTAGCATAGCACTATGATCGTTTAGTTTTTCTGCTATTGCTTTCTTCATGACTTATACATGTTCCTATGACTATGAGATTATGCAACTCCCGAATACCGTATGAACACCTTGTGTGCTATCAAACGTCACAACGTAACTGGGTGATCATAAAAATGCTCTACAGGTGTCTCCGAAAGTATTCGTGGTGTTGGCATAGATCAAGATTAGGATTTGTCACTCCGAGTGTCGGAGAGGTATCTCTGGGCCCTCTCGGTAACACACATCACAATAAGCCTTGCAAGCAAAAGACTAATGAGTTAGTCACGAGATGATGTGCTACGGAACGAGTAAAGAGACTTGCCGGTAACGAGATTGAACTAGGTATAGAGATACCGACGATCGAATCTCGGGCAAGTAACATACCGTTGGCAAAAGGAACAACGTATGTTGTTATGCGGTTCTGACCGATAAAAGATCTTCGTAGAATATGTAGGAGCCAATATGAACATCCAGGTTCCGCTATTGGTTATTGACCGGAGATGAGTCTCGGTCATGTCTACATAGTTCTCGAACCCGTAGGGTCCGCACGCTTAACGTTTTGATGACGATCGGTATTATGAGTTTATGAGTTTTTGATGTACCGAAGGTAGTTCGGAGTCCCGGATGAGATCACGGACATGACGAGGAGTCTCGGAATGTCCGAGACATAAATATTGATATATTGGACGGCTATATTCGGACACCGGAAGTATACCGGAAAAGTTTCGGATTTATCGGGATTGCCGGAGGGGGTTACCGGAACCTCCTACGAAGGGGGATGGTCCATAGTGGGCCTTATGGAAAGGAGAGAGGCAGCCCATAGGGCTGGCCGGTGCCCCACCTAGTTCCTAGTTGGACTAGGATTGGTGGGAGGCGCCACCTCTTCCTTTTCCTACTCCATCTCTTCCTTCTTTGGTGATTCCTACTAGGAATAGGATTGCAATCCTATTCCTAGTAGGATTCCTTCCCTAGCCGCACCATAGGAGGTTGGCCGGCCCTCCTCCCTTGCTCCTTTATATACGGGGGCAAGGGGGCACCCAAAGACACACAAGTTGAATTGTTTTAGCCGTGTGCGGTGCCCCCCTCCACAGAATCACACCTCGGTCATACCGTCGCGGAGCTTAGGCGAAGCCCTGCGCCGGTGAACACATCATATCCGTCACCACGCCGTCGTGCTGACGAAACTCTCCCGTGAAGCTCAACTGGATCAAGAGCTCGTGGGACGTCATCAAGCTGAACGTGTGCTGAACGCGGAGGTGTCGTACGTTCGGTGCTTGATCGCTTGGATCACGAAGAAGTTCGACAACATCAACCGCGTCACTTGACGCTTCCACTCCCGGTCTACGAGGGTACGTAGACACACTCTTCCCTCTCGTTGCTATACATCTGATAGATAGATCTTGCGTGATCGTAGTAAAATTTAAAAATACTACGTTCACCATCACCCCCCTCACGGACGGCGCCGCCGCTGGCGTGTGGAGGGGGGAAACAGACGCGTCGGGTCTACACGGAGGGGATATAGCTGTGGGTTTGGTCCGAATGTTGCTCCTAGGTGGCCGTCTGTGCTGACCTGACACGACTGGGTGGAGAGGTGCATTGTTCAAAGCGTGTCCGTGGGAAGTCAAAGGGCTAGATCTCGTGGTCAACCGCTCCAGGGTTAGGCGGGACGGTGGCCCTGGGGGTAGCAATGCCACCGGAGCGTCGCACCGGCCCCTCATACATGCGGGATGGTGTTGTGGCATGTCCGAAGAGGCGGCACGCGTCTCCGGGAGGTGGCCCCCATCACGGACGCCGCCGCTGCCGGCACTTGGAGAAATACTCAGATCAGCCACTCGCTTAGAAATTTATTTTGAAATATTTTAACACAATGTACATTATTTAGTACAATTAAGCAAATATTTATATCATAAGAAATGTTGCTGACCATAGAAAAAAAATATACATAATAATTTAGAAAAATGTTGTACAATATAAAAGAAAATCATGTAATTAAAAATAATGTTTCAAACCATTAAAGAAAATGCATTGTACATTTTAAGTAATGTTCATGCATGTCAAAAATAATGTTCATAATGTTCATTCAAAAAAATTCAAGAACGTGTATTTGAAAATATTTAATATGCACGTACAAATATTTTATATGTATTTCAATGCGTATGAAAATAATATACACTAAAAATATATTTGAAGGCAATTAATAATATATTTGAAAAATGTTAAACATGTATAAAAATTGTTGCTAATAAAAAAATATGGCACCTCGCTGAAAAAAATGCCTACGGCTAAACCGTCGGCATAGGTGCCACGTGGCGCCTTCCCCTATGCCGACGGCTTAGCCGTCGGCATAGTTTGCCTTATCCCCTCACGCTTTCTCCTCCGCTCGATTCCTATCCATTCTCCTCTTCTCCCGCTACCGCCGACCCCGCCCCTTGTCGCCGCCGCCGCACTCGGCCCCGCCCCCTTGCCGCCGCCGCACTCGCCGCCGCCGCCCGCCGCCGCCGCACTGGCATCGCCACCGCCCACTCGCCTCGCCCGCGCCGCCTTCCGCCCCAACCCGCATCG
>LR738712.1:201042252-201101994 GCA_902687465.1 Secale cereale
CTACTCCACCTCCGCCCTGCCCCGGCCCCGGACGCCCTGCCCCGCCCCCGGACGCCCTGCCCCGCCCCGACTCCTTGCCTGGTCCTTCTCTGGTGAGGTGGGCCCCTTCTTTTTTTCAATTTATTTCATTTGTTAGATGAATGCTACTGTTTGATGCATGAACGGATATTAGATGCATGGATGAATGGATATTAGATGTGTATGCTAGATATATGAATAAAATGTTTTTTGTTGTTTTCTTAGTTTTATTAGGTTTTTAGATGCATAGTAGATAGTTTTTATTAAGTTTGTGAATGGATGTTAGTAAAGTTAACAAATGTTTTAGACACTTAGTTTCATGTTCATTCATAAGAGGCAATTCGACACACTTAGTTTCTAAAATAGATAATGATTTTTTTTTGCAAGTTGACATGTTGTTTCATGTTGATTCATAATGTTGTGACAATGCTTAATGTGAGGTGATGACCTAATTTTTTTCACTCGTTGGAATTTATAGGATTTGTGGTGTTCCATCTTCGTGGAGTGATCGTCGACATTGGAGGTGTTGGTCCACGATCGGTCGTCCTTTGATCGACTACATCCTCTACATCAGAGGGTGAGCAACAATTCCATGACCTCATCAGCTTTTTCCCAACTTTAATATGCCGATAAACTTTGCCCAGAGGGACCGTGGTAGAGTGGAGGTGATACGACAACGCGTCGTTGGTTATGAGGACGATGGGGTTAGAGACATGCTAGATGATGTCTTTGCTGCACAGCCGACACCTCCGTCACATTGAGCAAATGAACCGGAGGAGCTGGAGGAAACCGCAAAGGCCTTCCTTGAAATCTTGGCCTCGTCAAAGAAACCTCTCTATGAGGGTGCCAAGCTGTCTGTGCTGGATGCCATCTCGCAACTGATGGCAGTCAAGGCTGAGTACGGATGTAGCCGAGGTTGCTTCGAAGCATTTCTGGGAGTATGGGCTAATAGCCAGCCTGAGGGCCATGAACTGCCGAAAACCATGTACGCTACAAAGAAAATCATGAAGGCGCTCTCCATGGACTATGAGAAAATACATGTTTGTCCAAAGAATTGCCTTTTGTTTAGGCATGAGTATGCGGATGACAACTACTGTAGGAAGTGCGGTTCCTCTCGGTATATTGAGGTGGTCGATAAGCATGGTCAGAAGCGGCAGCTAAAAATCCCATGTGAAGGTTCTTCGGTATCTTGATTTTATAAAAAAGACTGCAGCACCTTTTCATCACCGAGGAGTCCGCCAAAATGATGAAGTGGCACAAGGAAGAGAAAAGGTACAATCCAAACAAAATTGTACATCCATCAGAAGGTGAAGCATGGAAGTCATTCGATATAGAGTACCCGGAGGAAGCAGCCGAGGCTGGGAATGTTAGAATTGCTATAACAGGTGATGGGTTCAATCCATATGGTATGTCGTCTAATTCATATAGCTGCTGGCCCGTATTTGTTATTCCGCTCAATCTCCCTCCCGGCGCCATAATGCAATGCAAGACCATGTTCCTGTCGCTTATAATTCCAGGGCCTGAATATCCGGGGAAGAATTTGAGTGTGTTTATGCAGCCATTGGTGGATGATTTGCACCATTCTTGGTACTTCCCGAGGTTGACATACGACCGGCATCTGCAGAAAAATTTCTCGATGAAAGTTTGGCTACAGTATTGCATGCATGACTTTCCCGGCTATGCCCTGTTCCGCGGATGGTGTACAAGTGGAAAGATGCCTTGCCCAGTGTGCATGCAGTCCTTGATTTTCATTTGGCTGAAGAAGGGTAGCAAGTATGTTGCCTTTGACCTGCATCGATAGTTCCTCCCTCCAGACCATCCTGATAGGGAAGACAAGAAGAACTTCACAAAAGGCAAAGTTGTCCATGAAGTAAACAAGATTCCAACGTTTTCTGGTGCGGATGTGCTTGCTCAGCTGAAAGCTCTTAAGCCTGCCGGCGAAGGGAATGGCAAAGGCAAAGGCAAAGGCAAAGCCACAGGCGAAGAGGAGGGCAAGGGTAAAGGAAAAGGTAAAGGGAAAAAAAGAATTGAAGCTTATGGTGAGACGCACAACTGGACTCACATTACCCCCCTTCACGCAACTTCCCTATTTTAAGGACCTCAAACTTTCATACAACATCGACATGATGCACACCGAAAAAATGTTGCAGAGTCCCTTTTTTGCATGATCCTCAACATTCTTGATAAGACAAAGGATAATGCTAATGCTAGAGTCGATCAACATAATATATGTGATAGACCACGTCTACACATGCAGCCTCCCACAGGCAGTCGAAAATCTTGGTTCAAGCCAGATGCTGATTTCGTACTTAAAAAGGATCATAAGATGGAGGCATTGAAGTGGCTGAAACACGTCGTGAAGTTCACTGATGGTTATGCGTCGAATATAAGTAATGGGGTCAATCTTTCAACGGGCAAAGTGATCGGGCTCAAGAGTCATGACTATCATGTATGGATTGAGCGGATTATGCCGGTGATGGTTCGGGGCTATGTTCCCGAGCGTGTCTGGCGTGTGCTTGCGGAGTTGAGCCATTTCTTCCGCACGCTTTGTGCTAAAGAAGTATGTCCCGAGAAGATAAAAGAAATGCATAAGAAGGCGTCGGAGTTGATATGCAAGCTACAGAAGATCTTCCCGCCAGGCTTCTTTACTCCGATGACACATCTTATTTTTCACCTCGCGAACGAGGCATTGTTGGGGGGCCCTGTGCAGAATCGTTGGCAGTACGACCCTGAGAGATAGAACAAGCATCTGAGACAGAAATGTGGAAACAAAGCTAAGATTGAAGCTTCCATAGCTAAGGCAGTTATTCTAGAGGAGGTGGCAGACCTCAGGACAGCCTACTATCCGGACCATGTTCCCACGTTGCACAATAAGGTGTCTCGATACAATACAGAAGAACCCAAGTATAAACCCAAGTTTCCTCTATTCATCGGGCAAGGTGGCAGGGCTGGATGCTCGACACCTTATCTCATGCCACGAGATGAGTGGGAGGATGTCATGTTCTATATCTTGCACAATATCAAGGAAGTTGAGGATGAGTGGATGAGGTAATACCTTTGCACCATTCTTTATGTTCACTTTGCCTAGTTCTTATACCATTTTTCTTATTGTAGTCGATTCGTTGATGAAGAGTGGACGGGAATGTTGCCTCTTACTGAAGCGGAGGCACTTGCTCTTCTCCGAAAGGGTGCTGATGGAAGGAAAAATTTCGTTGCGTGGTTCATGGAGAAAGTAATTTTTCACACTTCCCTATTACCTATTTCAATTAAACTCGTGCACCCTACAATTCCAACTAAACTCATGCACCCTATAATTTCAATTAAACTTGTAGGGAAATGATCCAAACGAATTAATGGATGAAGAATTGAGATGGGCTTCCATGGGTTTTGACCCTACCGTCATGCCATGCCAAAAGTAGGATGTGAATGGGTATCGCTTCCATACAGAGGAGCACCAGAATAGTCAGCCTGATCCCAAAACCATAAATACAGGAGTCTTCACTGAAGGAGATAATAAAGTAGATTACTACGGAAGGGTAGGAAAAATATACGAGATTACATTCAAACGTGGCCGTGAACCCCTAAGTCTCACTGTGTTCAAATGCCGATGGTTCGACCCCAAAAAGGGTCTGAGACATACGCCTTCTGTTGGTTTAGTTGAAGTTAAACCATCAACCGTCTACGCCGGAGCTGATCTCTTTATCGCTGCTACCCAGGCCACACAAGTATATTATCTGCCTTACCCATGCCAGAAAGAGTACCTAAAGGGTTCGGGAGTTGTGTTCAAGGTGTCGCCACATGGTAAGCTACCGGACCCGAATGATGATGATTACTACAACATAAACCCCATGACATACGAGGGAGTGTTCTTTCAAGAGGAACATGATGACGTGACCCGAAACAACGAGGATGATGACTTGGGTTATGTTGACCTGGACCCAAATGACACGCGAATTGATGGTGAGGCAGTTGTGAATCAAAGAGACATAATTATGCTTGAAAAGTTAAATGAAGATGCTGACGATGAGGAAGATCCTCCACCTCCGTCAGACAACGAAGAAGATATGCGTGATAGTGATAATGAGATCGGTCGACAAATAGATTACAATAGCGATGATTCATACGGGTTCTAGAAAATGTAAGTTCTTTTAATTATCATTACAATAGTATGCTTAATGTGCTCATCTGTTATTAATATTCTTTCATGTGTGCTTGTTTATTTGATATCCTTACTAATTGTTTATTCTCTTCTCAATGCAGGTTTGCTAATCATGGGCAAGTCCCGCGGCGCCTGTTTCCTCGGTAAATTCAAAAGACTTACTCGGAGTGGACGAGCCCACAAGGTTCCCTCCCGACTACGCGAGGATGACACCTCAGAGGGATGTGGATGGGTCGGGGGAGGAGCCCCTAGAGGAGGAGGGGGTGGGGGAGAGCCCCTAGAGGAGGAGGAGCTGGGGGAGAGGCAGCCGGGGCAAAAAACTCCGGGCCGTGTTCGAAATAGGAGGGTCTTCTTCGATGCCCTCCTATACTAAGGCACCTTCTGAGTCTGAGGAGGAGGAGTATGTTCCTGATGGCGAGGAGGAGGAGGGTGAGGAGGAGGAGGCCAAGGAGGAGGAGGTCGAGGAGGAGGAGGCCGAGGGGGAGGGTGAGGAGGAGGACGAGGAGGGTGGAGGGGAGGTTGACCCCGAGTTGTGGGGTGACTTGCCACCGGGTGCTCCGAATGGGTGGCTGCGTGGTAATGCCGAACTACCTACAACACCTTCTATCGAGGCGCACAAGTGGCTCATTGAACCTGCAGGGCCAGAGTAAGTGCCTCTCAGTCATATTTTCAACCCATGACAACATTTTCTTATTGTACACATGGCAACCCTTTGATTCTTTTGCAGTAACTGGATCCTTCACGGAAAGGGCCGTAAACCGAACGGCCTTATCACTGTCCTGTTGAAGGAGTTTTGGCCTGGCCTATTCTGCCCGCGGCCAGACAGGGACCCGCAGCTGCGGGTTTTGGCCACGAGCTGGGCCCACTACGAGGCTTCCACCAATGCGGAGTACGGGACGGCCGCTAAGGCCGTGATCACAAAATTTTGGGTAAGTTCTCTTCTGAATCACTTGTCTTCAATTTCGTTCATAGTTTATCATTGAATCACTCAACTCATGCCTTGTTTGCTTCTGGTTTATTCATGATTGCAGCAACTCTATAGAGTTCTTGATGAGCACAAGGCCCAAGCCAATGTGGTCTTGCTTGCGACTGCGAAGAAGAAAGCTCGTCAGTTGCAGTACGAGGTGCGGTGGGTTGCCGTCTCGCAGTACTACCACATCTACCTACAAAAAAAGATGACCAAAACTCAAGCGCATAGGCAACGACTTACCTTGAAGAGGGAGCAGTTCATGAAGGTAACTATTACTGACTTTTCAATGTTTCAAGCAGTCAACTATATGTTTCGTGCTCACATGTCATGCTTCCAAAATTCGCATAGGTTGTTCCTCGTTGGTGCTATGCAAGGCATGACGGATGGGCGAGTTTGGTGGATAGGTGGCTCGGCGACGATGCAGAGTTTGCTGCCAAGAGCAGCAAGGGCCGGGCTAACCCTGGAAAAGATGGGACACACGACCAAGGAAACAGGAACCACTGGGGCTTCAAGGCCATGAAGGTATATCTATATGCATGATGCATTTTTGTTCTTCTTTACCGTCATGTTCTTATGTATGGCTAACTTCTATTTGAAGTTGCAGGAGAACAAGTTGAAGAGGCCGCTCTCAGACATGGAGTCATGGAAGATGGCCCGTGAGCAGAGTGATCGCAAGGACGGCGAGAGCCAGTACTATGGCAAGACCGAGATGCACCTGGATTCTTACACTCAGAACTATCAGAGGTTGCATCATGATGTTCCTGTTGCTGAGGTCGCCCAGTCTCAGATCGATGACACGGCGGTGGTGGCCATCCAGGGGAAGTCACATGGCTGGTATTCGTGTTTCGATGGCTTGATCACTCCTTCGATCTCGTACACACGGCTTCGGGCTAGCAACCCGAGCCAGTTAGAGAGTATGGGGTGTTCACAGACTCCCTTAGCCCGGCAGCATGCTGTAAGTACTTCCCCTTTATCTTTTTCTCTCTAGCATTCTGAGTTTATTTTCAGCATTTCTCACTTAGAAACAACCTAAATTATGTAGGCATATAAGGCCTTTGTCGAGCATAGGAATCTCGAGGTGCGAGAGTACTTGCAACGAGTGAAGGCAAACGATGATTACAACCGTTAGATGATGGCGGTTAGTTTTGCCCTCTTAAAACATAGCCAAATTTTTGCACTTTTATTCCTTCTGACCTTTTAGTTTGCTTGTTTAACTAACATCCAGGCTATGTTGGCGTCTTGGAGTAACCGCACGGATCCACCAGAAATGGGACCACCACCACCACCTGCGGGAGAACCCCCACACGTTCCCACGTTCAATGAATAGGTGGCACTAGGCAGTGATAGTCCGGTTAGTACATTTGCCTAACTACAAACAAACTAGTTCAAGGTTCATTCAACACTATCATATCATATTTACCGTTAGAATCTTCTCTCATACATGTAGGGGACCGGTAGCTCGACTCCTGCTTCCTCGACCCCAGTCACTCCGATCTGGCAGAGTGGTGGTTTTGGCGGAGGTGGTTTTGACGGAGGTGGTCTTGGCGGTGCTGGTTTTGGCGGAGGTGGTTTTGGCGATGGTGGTCTTGCTTGATGTCGATGATGATACCCGTGCATGTGGCCGTCGTGCCATACCTTTCATGTTCCTACTTTTATGATGTTCCATGTCTTGCACTACTTTTATGATGTTCCATGTCTTGCACTACTTTCGTGTATGTTTCGATGATGAACTGTCATATTTCTGCATAATCCCATATTATTCTGCTTTGAAATGCTGTCAAATGAATTGAAAAAGAAAAAAACAGGAAAAAAGCTATGCCTACGGCAAAGCCATTGGCATAGATGAGCCCAGGACTTCCCAGAGCGCGCCACGTGGCAGGCTATGCCTACGGCAAAGCCGTCGTCATAGATTGAAATCAATCTATGCCGACGGATTTGCCGTAGGCATAGCCTTGCCGCCAGAAGGAACCAGTTGACGACACGTGGCAAGGCTATGCCTACGGCAAAGCCGTCGGCATAGCTTCCATCTATGCCTACAACTTTGCCGTAGGCATAGCCGTGCCACCAGGAGGCACCATGGGACGACACGTGGTAGAGGTATGATGACGGCTTGGCTGTCGGCATATCTCTGCCATGTGTCGTCTCGTGTATCGTCACCGCTTTTGACGGCCCCGTCCGTTGCCGTCAGGCGAAATACACTGCCGACGGCTAAACTATGCCGACGGTCGAACAACGACCGTCGCCATAGGCACCTATGCCGATGGCTAAACTATGCCGACGGTCTGACAAGACTACGCTGACAAGACTACGCTGACGTGATCTACGCCGACGGGCCTATGCCGACGGCAGCCATAGGCATAGATCTGTGCCGACGGCAAAGGACCTATGCCGACGGCCCCTGGCCGTAGGCATAGCCCGCGAGTCCCATAGTGAACTATTTAGATATGACGCTGATAACGCCCACGCGTGTGGTGGGAATACACTCACCCACACGCTCTAATACAAAGATTACGCCACGTCACCGCAAGCATGTGGGAATCTTTTTGGATTTCCGGTTTTTAAAATGTTTTATCACTTAAATGAAAAATCCGATTGAAAATCCATTTTCACCATTAAATCCATCGCGACGAGATCTTCGAAACCAGATCTTATATCAATATGTTTCAATGACTTTTTTGGCTTAAAAGTTGCCATGTCTATTGCACATGAATTGCCATGGTGTTTACACTGGAGTTGCCATGATATATTTCAGCTATTTTTCCTCCTCCCCTTTTAAAGTAAATTTTGACATATTATAAAATGGGGATTAAGAAACTAGATGTGCCATGAACAATAAACTAAAATTGACATGCTGAATTACTTAAATTTTTCATGATACATGCACTTAAATGTGTCATGGTTCATACAAAAAATAATTTTCATGGTCAAAGTATTGGAATTTCCATAATCTGTAAACTAAATTTGCCATGATGGATTACTAAAAATTGCCATGATCCATGCATGAAATTTGCCATGGTTAATTACTAAACATTGGCATGGTCAATTAATAAAAATTGCCGTAAAAAGTAGTTGAAAATACAACAATAACTTTAAATCTAGAAGAAAAAAAGAGATAAAACATGGCATGGCAACTTTAGTGCAAATACTATGGCAACTACAATGTAAACATCATGGTAACTTTTGGCCAATTGTTTTTTCGTCGAAACATATCAACATGGGGTCTAAGTTTTGAAGATCTCGTCGAGACTGATTTAATGGTGAAAACGGATTTTTATTTGGATTTTAAATTAAAAGATAAAACATTTTAAGCCGAAAACTAAAAAGATTCATGATGATGTCATCTTTTTTGATGCGGTAAAATGGATGGTAACGAAGGCGTTTGGGCCATGTTGCTTCGTGCCACACGTGTGGGCGGCTCGGCGTTAACATTTTCGTTTAGATATTACAGATTATAGATTACAAATGTGTGAGTGTGTGTGTCTTACGGGCACATGCTAGCTAGTAACAAATCACATAGTTCAACTAGCCAATTAGTATGCGTACCAACATGTGGTTGGATGGTTTGGAGGAGATTGGTATCCCCAGCCCACCACTGGTGCTCGCATTTTCTTGGATTTAATTCAGACCTTCGGATGATGATGTTCAGTGGGAGAGGACATTCCAGTAGACTACGAAGGCATCTGTGACAACTTCTTCAATCTCAAAATAATGTGTGTGTGTGTGTGTGTGTGTGTGTGTGTGTGTGTGTGTGTGTGTGTGTGTGAGCTTGTGTGTCGGTACTAAGTTTAAAAAACGAGCCTATCTGTATTTTATCGTGAAATTTCAATAAATTCATTGGTTTGTGAGGTAGGCTTTCACATTGCTTTACAGATAAAGGCAAACCAACAGATTACAGAACACGAGCCATATGAAGAAAAAAGAACACAAATCATGTGAAATGAAGAACATGTAACATCCCAAAAATTTAAATTTTGGAATGTTATATTAAATAAAAACTTAGGATTGTTTGTTTGATTATTGGGTGATTGGTTGTGTTAAATTGAATGAAATTTGAAACTTTTTGAAAGTTGAATGAGAGGGAATAAAAGGACTTTCCCAAAAGTGTTTCCATTTGAAATGAATTGAAACCTCATTTGAAAATATTTCAAACTTCAAGCCACTCAAGGATTTTCAGGAGGGAAGATAATATGACTTCTTCAAATATTAGAAATAGAGTGGGAAGTAGAAGGACACTTTCAAAATGGCATTTGAATTTGAAAGATTTCATTTGACTTCAATTCAAACCTGGCATTTAAATTTTACTCCAAAATCCCTGACAAAAAAATACTTTGATAAAAAATATGAGAGGAGGTGACATGACCCTTCAAAAAGTCAGAATAAATATGGCCAAAATATTTGAAAGTTAAATTTGAAATTTATTGGATTTTTTTAAGATTTTATAAAAGATTTTATTCTAACTGTGAAAAATAGTTCATCCTTTGGGGATTATTTTTCTAGATCATTTTGAGATATTATATGTCTATATAATATATTTTTATTTTTATTTCTCTATTCCTTTTTGTTTTTGTTCAATTAAAAAAAACAACGAGGAACAATGCTTGGCCAAGCCCAGCACTAGGCGAAGTGCACCGCACTGGGCCGGCCCAACTACAGCGTGCGCCCAAGCGAATCCACCACGGATCGGCTGGCCAATCCGCTGTCCCCCTCCCGCTATCACTGTTGATCGGGCCCTACTGGCGGATCCCGCTCAAGCCGCATGTGACCTTCTGCCTCCCCACGCCAGAACTCACCGCCGCCGCCGGAATCCCGGCGATCTCGGGATCGCTAACCCTCGCCCCTCCACCGAGAAAATCCCCTCCCCCTATATATACCCCTCTCCCTCGCCCGTTTTGCTCTAAAGTCCTAACCCCGACCCCCCCTCTCGACGCTAGAGTCACCCGCCGGAGTCCGAGACCTCCGCTGGCGCCATTGCCATGCACCACCTCCTCCGACCTCCTCAAAGCCACACGAGACCACCATCATACTCCCCTCACTCCCCACACCTCCCCGACCACTCCGATGAGTCGTAGGATCACCGGAGCGCCGTAGCCGCTGACCGCCCGACGTCGTCTCCGCCTTGACCTCGTCGCCGATCTACTCAGACCAGCTCCGACGATGTCACGACCACCGCCGAGCTCGTCGTCGACTGCCACATCCACTCGACATCTTCGCCGACCCCGACGACGACCGGAGCGCCGCTGACGACGACGTGCGAGCCGCTCGTCGTCGACCTCCCCAAGGTGAGCCTCGCCGAATCCTCACCACCGTTCGATCTCAATATATGGCGTTGATTAGATATGTGTAGGGGTTAGGTTTATTTATTGGTCGGTTTTATTTACGATTTCGTCTAGAATGTTTTAGCCGTCTGGTGCTCTTATTTAAACGCACGTGCGCGGTTTAGTTAGTTTTCGGCCAGGCACCGTATAACGTCGGATCGCACACCACTCGGCTCAATAGCAACCCACCACGTAGCGCTTGTCCAATTAGTTTTTTTGTTTATGTTTTAAAAACAGAAATAGTTTTAATTTTAGTTTGCTTATATATTTTATGTTTTAGAACCAAATTAAGTGATTCTTTTTGCATAGGATTAAGAATTTCATCTAGTTTCTGTATCTAGAATTTTTGACCATATTTGAAAATTTTAACTTTGAGTCTGCATGAATTTGCCCCCAAACACTGTTTTTTGAATAACTTGAGTTTAAAAATAGCTTTTCGGTTAATTCTTTTTGCTACTGATCACTTGATCTTTTGTCTAAATAGTACGATTTTGCAAATTAGTTTTTGTTTATTTTAAATTAGGGTTTTAGGCAAAACAGTACTGTTTTACATAGTTTAATGTTATTTTCTTTTTCCTTAGTATTTTATTTTTTAATTAATTTTTCTTCTTCTTTTTGACGAACTTAGTTTTGCTTCTGTTGTTAAACAGTAGAAAACATTATTTTAGTTTAAAAAATATATTTTGTAGTTTTGCATGAAAACTTGTATAGGTCATAGTTAGAGTGTTATAAAAGCTTTTTATAAGTTTCTTTTTGCTACTAAAAGTTTATGAAAATTATTTCTGTTTTTTATGGAAACCTATTTATCTTTCTGTTAATTTATTAGTTTAGTATTTTATTTTTTGTTAAAGCCTTATTAGATCAACAACTACTTTTTTGTTGGTTGTAGTAAAAACTGTAGTTTTCCTTGAAATTTTCTTTGGATTTCTATTTGGTTTTTTATGGAGTTCTTTGTAACTTTTATTTGTTGACTTTTATTATGGGTATTAGAATTTGCTTGCTAGTATGTTTGCTTATATGAATGCTATTACTGTTTAATATAGATTTACATTGGAGTGACGGATAGTATCAAGTTATTATCGAGAGTGTTATAATCTTCACCATGTAATACCAGGCAAGTTCACTTTGACCATGCTTTTCATACATATATTTTTATTGCATTTAGTGTCACCATTCTACAATCCATCTCGTACTGATATTGAATCCTTGTAGTTTAGTAGTATGCATGAGGTAGGAACCTATCACCCTATACCAAGCCCGGGGCATTATTTAGTTTTAAAAGCTACGCTATAGTAGACGGGGTTGGTATGAGTGTTTGGGAGTAGTGTGAGAAATGGAGGACTCCACACCAATGATGAAAACTTCATGATGGCTTCTGCAAGGACTGCATCTTCAGGACCTCAAGACTTCAAGACTCGAAACAAGAATTCAATACACACTACTGGGTGAAGGATGGTTTAGATGGGCACCCTGGAGCAACCAGTGGATGACCCGGGATGCATGGAGAAGCACCATGACATCTTGCGGAAACCTTCACCAAGACTCAAAGAGACGGAAGAATACTTCATGCCCGGAAGCTTACATGTGCAACTGCAAGTCATTTTGGGTTCTAGCTTGGTTGACCTTAGTTGTGACTCTGGCTGGGACGATGCTAGCAGATATAGAACTACGGTAGGATTGGATGAGCACTGGACAGTGGTCAGAGGAACTCTTCGGAAGACCATGTTTCAGTCATCTTATTCTCAAACACCCTGAAGTGCGAGAATGTAAAAGGAGGGATCGAATCTTGCGGGTAGAGTGTAGAAACCTCTGTAGAGGGTTAAAACCTATCTCTTAGCCGTGTCCTCTATTAGGGACAACTTCAGCCTCTGGACTAGGATATATCTCGAAACTCTCAACACTGGATCGATAATTGAATGTGGGCAACTTGTGATGATTTGGGCTATGAGAGATCGGTTGGCGGAACAATGTCAGGTATAGTATCTGCTTTATAATAGAGATTTCCTTGACTATCCTTTGTTGTAGGGGAAAATAAAATTAGCTTTTATGCAAGACAAAACTCAAACATAGAGCCACAAAGCCATATTGCATATAGTATAGTTTTATCATCTGCTCTTCTTACAATGATCTCGCTGGTACATTCAATATACTGACCTACACGACTGCAATGTCTCATGTTGCAGGAATATATCTACGACGAGTAAGTTTCGTTGTTGGGTTATGGTCTACACTCAACCCGCCAATTGCGTTGATGGGACTCCACACCCGTTTGATTCTTTCCACTCAGACTTGTGAGGTATATATCATTTTTTCATTATTTATACATGTGATTGCACTTTGATATATACATTGATGTACTATGTGTGCCAGAATACCGATCCAGGGATGGCACAGATACACAGAGGCTTGACCATTTCAGGTCAGGTCATTACATATATGATATCAGAGCACATGTTGACTATAGGACGCCACCCTAGAAATTAGAAAGCCCCTAGCACATGATATTTTGAAAACTTTATACTCAAAAACATCCTTTACTTCTCATCTTTTCTGATTTTATCAAATAGTTCCTCTTACCTCAAATAGTTAGAATACACCCCATTCCCTTTGGACCGCAAGGAGGATCAACTGAAGCCGCTCCAAAAAGGACAACATATCGAACAACTGATGACCTCTTTAGAGTAAAGTGGATTTCACCATGCATTAGAAGAGTTGAAGCTACAACAGTTGAAGACTCCGAAGACATGAAGAATTTGAAGAATCTAAAGATTTATTTGACCTTTAGAAGACCAAACCCATGTAATTACTTACGTTTGATGCGACAATTTGCGAGCTGTCATTTGTTTGATGTTTTTTCCCGACAGCCAGAAAATAAAAAAAAATTGTTTTTTTCAATACTATTGTTTGTATTGTGTGCACTCTCTCTATCACTCGTATTTCACCCAAAACACCTTGAAAACAATAGATGATGAATGAAGATGGACTTGTATTCTATAGACCGATGACTCAGCCCGAGGCAAAGCTATGGATTCAAAACATGGAGGATCACTTTGGGAAAAATTTGATTGCAAAGAAGTATGAGGTTCAATAAGCTCTTTGGTACTTTATAGGAAGTGCTACAACGTGGTCGAAGATGCATCAAGTCATACAAGGATATAATGGAGCAACAACCTGGGAGGAATTCAAGACGACAGTACTAAGATCTCGTCTTATCCAGAAGCCCCGTGACCCTAAAGTGAAGAAACCTTGTGCCTGCAAGATTTGCGGAGAAATATGACACACCCAGGAGGAACACCAGGAAGGATGCCCCCATTGTGAGGATAATCACCCATCCGAAGAATGCCCCACTAGGCAGGTGACTTGTTTATTGTGTGTGAAGGGACTATGCACTACCCTGGTTAGTGTCACATTTACCCCAAGGTACAAGAAATTACCAAGAAGCAGAAAGAAGCCCTCAGGGAAGTTGTTGAAGACCCTAAAGAAGGATTAATTAGATTTTAATCCAACACTTGCTATTCATGTGGAGAAGAATGACATTATTCCCAGTATTGCACAAAGGAAAGAGAAGAGTTTCTCGGAGACTTCTCGACAGTAGAAGTGAAGTTTGACCCTCAGTAAATAGAAGCTCTGATCATTACGGAGAAGTCTAGGAAGAGAAATCGAAGGCATCCCCAGAACAACCCAATTTCTACAGAAAAGGACCTGAGTAATATCACATGTTTCACCTGCAAGGATTTAGGTCATTACGCTGATAAATGTCCAGAAAAGAAGCTAAAAAATCCAAGGATCCTACGTAATCACAAAGAAGCCCCGAGACATGTCGGAAGTCATTTTTTTTTCACTGCAAGGAAGCAGGACAGTTTGCTAGGGAATATTCAGATCACATGAGAACTAGAGCTGAGTACTTGGAATTTTGATAGTGGTAATAAGTGTAGTAGGAAGCATTTATTTTCATAAGGATATGGAGTTGAATTTATGTAATGGGAGTCTTGGATATTGTAATGAATTCATGAATCAATAAACTTAAGGTGACATGATTTCATACGTTGAATTATATGAGTTGTTACTCTATGAACAAGGATCTTGACCATATTCGAGGATATGAGAAATATGGTCTATGGATGAATTTGTGAATTTCATCTTAAGGGTGGTACCTCTGAGAACACTTAGAAAAAGTACTCCATAGAGTATAGTTCTAAGTTTTTGTTGGTTACCCCAAATCTAAGAAGCAAATGGACTACTATTTGATTTAAATGAGTGTGACGCCCCCGTTTTGACCGTACACTAATCATGCACGCAAATGTGTACGACCAAGATCAAGGACTCACTAGAAGATATCACAACACAACTCTAGACACAAATTAAAATAATACAAGCTTTATATTACAAGCCAGGGGCCTCGAGGGCTCGAATACATAAGTTCGAATGCACAAGAGTCAGCAGAAGCAATAATATCTGAGTACAGATATAAGTTAAACAAGATTGCCTTAAGAAGGCTAGCACAAAAACAACACGATCGAAAAGGCAAGGCCTCCTGCCTGGGACCTCCTAACTACTCCTGGTAATCAGCTGTCTCCACGTAGTAGTAGGCTCTGTCGGGGTAGTAGCAGTCGTCAAGTGTGGCATCTGGCTCCTGGACTACACCATCTGGTTGCATCAACCAGCAAGAAGAAAGAAGAGGGAAAAGGGGGAGCAAAGCAACTTTGAGTACTCATCCAAAGTACTCGCAAGCAAGGATCTACACTACATATGCATCGGTATCAATGAAAAGGGTAGTATCTGTGGACTTAGCTGCAGAATACCAGAATAAGAGGGGGCGAAGCTAGTCCTATCGAAGACTAGCATCTTCTGGAAACCACCGTCTTGCAGCAACAGGGGGGAGTAGAGTAGTATAACATAAGTCATATTTATGTTGTTGTTCCAATGCTCCGGGATCCTTTCTCGACTCCCTAAGCACCATATACAAACAATGCCTCAGCATCCAGTTCTAGTTGTAGCGATCGGGATACAAATCCAAGTGTCCGTTACCGTAGGACAGGCTATCGATAGATGTTTTCTTCCCTGCAGGGGTGCACCAACTTACCCATCACGCTTGCTTAACTCCGGCCGGACACACCATCAGGTCATGCCCGCCCTCGGCCAAACAATACGCCACAACCCAACCTAGGCTTAATAGAGAGGTCATGCACCGCTCAGTCGCAATGACGTCAGTTAAGCTTCGGCTGATGCATACAACGCAGAACGCCCATACTATGCCCACGTGATGGTTAGCGCTATCGGGCCAGAGGCCCCTCAGATCAAATATCCAAACCGTTTTGTGTCTTGGGAACGCGCAGTAACGTGCAGAGACTCATGAAAGATGTGACCCCATCGCCCCGTCTCAAGAACTGGCGGCAAGGGTGAGTGCCCAGCCACGCCTCGTATTATCTCGCGGGCACCTTCCAGGTCAACCCGACTACACATCACTCGCCATTAAGCTCGCGCGGGTACCCCTCTGGGTCGACCCGTCTTTAGTAACCAGGTTCAGTGTAAAGTCATAGTAACCATAGTAACTGTGTGTCTGACACCAAAGGGAAACCTGAGGAAATCACCCTTGATGGAATTCCACCTGATGTTTATCGTCAAGGTGAACGAAAGAGGAGTCACCCTCGAGGTCCACTCTTGAGGAGTTGCACGACAGTGTCGTTATCGGGAGTGGAGAAAGAGGAATCACCCTCGATGACCACAACCGATGAACTAACCTACAAGGTTAACATCAGAAGTCCTGATGAGGTCTCACCCTCGGCACTCGATAGTAACCCAGTAGTGTCGAGCAACTAAGGGGAAAGTGATGTGCGGTGCCGGGTCCTGGTCTTCGATCCCGTTGATCGGGTCTTCTGATAATCCAGCGGGGCAGTCGAGACAAGGTAGGGGGTCACTGGTGAATCTCTAACCAGCCTATACTAAGCAGTTTAGTATAAACATGTAAGGTATGAAAGCAGTAACGACAACAGGCTATGCATCAGAATATGATCATACAAAAAGTAGTAGCAGTTCTAATGCAAGCATAAGAGAGAAGAGAATGGGCGATATCGGAATGATCAAAGGGTGTTGGCTTGCCTGGTTGCTCTGGCAAGAAGGAGGGGTTGTCGTCGATACAGATGTACCGGCGAAGGGGGATAACACTGGGGAAAGTATCGCCGGTGTTACGTGTTTTCGGACAGATGAATCGGAGGGGGAAAGTTGCAGGTTCACTATGCTAGGGACGTGTGGCGGACGAACGGACCACGTATTCGGATTCGTCTCGTCGTTCTGAGCAACTTTCATATATAAAACATTTTCATCCGAGTTACGGTTTATTTTATATGATTTTCCAAAGTTAAAGCATTTTCTGGAATTTATTTAATTTATTTAAATCAGCATTATCCAGAATAGTGAAAGGTGATGTGAGCATGACATCACCATGGCGTCAGCAGGTCAAACCCGGTTGATCGGAGTCAATCCTGACGTGTGGGGTTGTGTTGTCATAGACTAGTAGCTAATTAACAGTTTAATTAGTTAAAAAGTTAATTAGGTTAATTAACAGGATTTAACTAAGTTAATTAATTAATTAATATTATTTAAAACTTTTTTAGAAAAACTCCAGGGGCGGGCCCCATGTGCCATAGGCACAGGGGCCTAGCGGGCTAATGGGCGCATGGGGGGTGCGGGCGTTGCCCCGAACGGGCGCGGCCCGATCTAGCAACGGGACCGGTGCTGGGACGCTGCACGAGCAGAAGGCGCCGGCGGCCTCGCTCGGCAGCGACCCGGGCGGGGAGCAGGGGAGGCCTCGGGCGGCAGCGGCCCTGGCGGGGCGGCCAGGCGACAGGCGCGGACCGGCTCCTGTGGGCGCGGCCAGAGCGGCGGAAGGAGGCGGGGCCGACGAGCTGCGGGGATGGCCGGCGCTCGGGGGTCTCGGCCCTTGGCCGGCAGGCGGCGGAGCCGCGGATCCGAGGGGACGCAACCCCTGGCCAGCAGGGGGCCGTGAGCGCGCGCGCACGCGCGAGGCGCAGCCGAGGCGCGGGGCTGGACACGTAAGGGAGCAGAGCTCCATCCGTCGCGTGAGGTCGAGGGCGGCGGCTTAAGGCAATAGAAACGAAAAAGGGGGAATAGGAGGGAGGGGAATCAGGGGAGGAGAAGCTCACTGCGGGGGGAGGGTGTAGGCGAGCTCGCGAGAGGTCGGGGCCTACCAGACGCGGGGGCGACTCGGGGAGGACTGGACGAAGCAGAGGAGCGCGCGTAGGGACGAACGACGAGCTGCGGGGTGGCCCGGTTCGTCCTAGTGCTCGGGAAGGATGAGGACGGGAGCGCCGATCCTCCTGGACGTCTTGCGCAGCTCAGGGAGGAGGGTGGCCGCGGCGATTCCGGAGCCACGGCGACCGTGTCGCTCAGCTCTGATCTCAATCGAGAGAGAGGTGAGCGAGGGAGAAAGGGAGAGTAGAGCAAAGCATTAGGGTTTGCCGGGGGAGGAGGGGCTTGGGGGTGCTTTTATCCATCCCCTCGACCGCGGGATGAATGACAGCGGCGGCATCGGTGGCCATGGAGGGATGGATGGCCGCCACGCCACCCCAAGTGTACAGAGGAAAAGGATGAGGGGGACTGTGTCGGGCCTTGCTCTATGGTCTTATGGCCTAGACCACAGTGGAGGCCTTTTAGATTCCTATTACCTTTTCCTGTGTTATCCTTTCACCGCTATTTTCTATTTCTAACTACAGTTTTCTATAAAATAGAAAAACTAAATGAGTTTTGTTAGAAATGAGACTTGTCACTTAAATCAAGCACATTATTTCTAGGAGTCACAAAAGTCCGAGGCCAAAAGGAGTTGTCTAACCATTTTTAGAAATTGGAAAGGCCAATTTTAAATGTTGTTGGACCACTAAATAAATTTCCAGGGGCACCTGGGAATCCACAAGAGGTTGGTTCCAACATGATAAAATAACCAGAGATTATTTTCCACACTTTGAACATTTTAGATTTTATGTTTGAATTTTTTTATTTTTGACTTAAATTTAAATTTGAAATAGGACCAGATTCGAACCAACGCGAGTTTAACAGTAGTAACCGAAGAGACATGGCATCATTACGACAGGGTTACTGTAGCTTGATTACCCGGGCGTCACAATTCTCCTCCACTACAAGAAATCTCATCCCGAGATTTAAGGGGTGGAGTAAGGGGGAAAGCGATAAGGTCGAATGTCTGAAAGGATCCGCATCCGACAGTTATCTCAAGGAAGGAGATTTTATAAGCACAGGGAAACGTAGCGAGTGCTATAAGGAGTTTCAACAAGTTTCAACCAGGTAGGCATTCGACTGATGCCTAAAACAGGTGATGAAGGGGTTCAGAGCAATGATTATAATGTTGCCTCTGATACCAGAATAGATCAATAGGTAGGTGGGTCGCGAACTGGACACGAAGCCAAGCGTGAGGGACAACCTTGGAAACGGGGGTTGTACACGGGAGTCAGGTTTTGATCCTGGGGAACTGTGGGTTATGGGCCCACCATGTGGTTAACTAGATGACCCGTTGCGCCAATGGCGCAAAGGGCGAGAACAAACCAAGTTTTCTCAGAATATTTGAAGACCGATATTCTTTAAACATGAGGAAATCGTTCATACATAGCACTATATATTACATTGACGGTAAGTTCATAGGCCAAAACAGTCATGAGATCAGTTTATGCTAAGCAAAGCTACATAGATGGAGATGCATCATGTAGATTGATTTGATCATCCAACTTCTGTTAACTAAGATATGAAGTCTTTCGCTGTCCTCATAATTAGCTTTTTTTGCTTTTCTTGTCCTCATAATTAGCTCTTTTTTTTGCTTTTCTTGTCTTCCATGCCACTTCCACAGAATAAAACTATACAATATTGAATAGGAAAACTAATTGTAGCTGCACACACAAAAATATTTGGTGGAAGAATTTTGTAAGGTGACTACTGTTCCATCTAATAAGTAATTTCCTAAGAAAGGGCATCATCTTTCACGCAAAAAAATGAAAAGGTTAAAAAAAAGACATCGTGCAACAACTTTAGCTTTCAAGAAACACAAACAAATGAAAGAAAAAAAATGTGCATTTAGCAAGAAGTGGATAAGAAGGAATATCAACTTCCTCTCTCCATAATCCTTTTGAGTTCCCTACTGAAAAATTTAAGGACTACAATAAATCACTGGAAAGTAGCATTTCATGGTGATTATCTCTTTTCTCAAGGATTTCTACATACCTATCCCAGGTTACACTTCCTTGCCAATGGTTTCTTCTTGGTTAAAGTTGGTTGTTGAATCCATTATATTTAAGTGAATAATAGATATACAGCTAGACTAACTGGCATACAGAAGGAAATCTAACAGAACATGCACAAGATAGCACTGGCATTTGGCCCAACCCAAATACATCTAAGCCCAATACACCGACTAACTCCCACGCACGCTCGTCTCTCCTCCTTTCCCCCAACCAGACCTTATCCGTTCTCCTCCTTTCCGCAAATCAACCCAGAGATCTTTCACTACTGTTGCCAACTGCTGGTCACCGGCCTTGCCAACTCTCGCTGCCCTCCGCAGCTAGAGCCCTCCAAGCCGCCACGCTGGGTGCCGGGTGTCTGCTGGTATTGGCTGTTGGCTGCTGCCGCCTCTCCTTCTCTCATTGTCTTTTCCGCTCGTGCTACCTGCTGCCGTGCTGCAGACCACTGCTGCTGCCGTCGGCTCATAAACTAACCAGTTAACTGTTGTTGAAGCGCCGAAGGTTCAAGGCTGGTGCAAGAGCAAGGTATCTTTCGAAGTTAATTAAAGAAGAATGATTCAATGATGTTCTTCACAAACTTGCATAAAGCTTTGATTGCCATGAATTTTTGAAGTTCCTATCCGAGTCAGCCATGTACTGTGCCAAATTTTGATAGCCTACACATCTGATTTTTGTGCTATATACGCCAGTAATGAAGTACAGTTTCAGATCCATCATTAATTCATGCTTTTTGGGCTATATGCCTTTTTTAGTAGTATCGGACAGTCATCCATCTTCTGATTCAGAAGAGAGGTGACGATGTTTTTCGAATTTTTTGTCTCAGGTGACACTGGTGAAACAGAAAACCATAGTCCAGGAGAGCATATCTGTAGTTATTGGTTGTAGGCATCTTTTGTTATGTCCGGTGTGTTCCACAGTTGTGGCTATGGAGCATTTTTGGCCAGTTTGGTGTATTCTACGGTTGTGGCTATGGAGCACCAGATAATAGTAAATGTCCACAATAGCATGTATATGTTGGTGTTACCATGTATCTTTGTAAACATAAATAGTGAGCACTGGATAATAGCAGGTATGTACATTTTTCTCCAGTCTAGTACTCCCTCCGTCCGGAAATACTTGTCATCAAAACGAACAAAAGTGGATGTATCTAGATGTATTTTAGTTCTAAATACATCTTTTTTTGTCCATTTTGATGACAAGTATTTTCGGACGGAGGGAGTATGTTATAACATTGTTAGACGCATCTATTTTTGTGCACCTTTTGCTTTGTATTCGAACCTGCCAGATAGGAAAAATAAACTATACGTAGATGAACTGAATTACCCCGGGCATCCTAAAGGTAGTGGGTAAAAACAATGGAACAACCTGAAAGCAAGAATGCAGCAAATGCAAAAACTTATAATAATGAAGGCCTATAAAAACATAGCTATTTTTTGGCAAAAAGAATCAATTATTTCTAGTGCCCTAATTCTGGAGCTACACATTTGCAGTTATTGCAATTTATCTGCAATAATCTCGCAAAGTACTGCATGCACCAAACATTTGCTAGCATAGCTGAAAGCTGAAACTATCCGACCAAAGGACTATCTAATTTTCCAAGGCTGTTAGTCACTATGTGTGAACAATGCCAGATCACTAAAATATCAAAAGCTAGCTAAGGATCCATCTGCAGATTTTTCTTGTGCTCGCTATATGTCTCTCAAACAGACAATAGTCAAAGAGTCTACTAATGAACAAATGTAAGCAGGCACCATATCAACAGCTAACAGCATCACACAGCAACCCGATCACACATCAAGATGGATTGATGGAAATGGAAAGATAAAGTATGCTCTCGCAGTAGAACCAAAATTTTCTAACTTATGAACAAATGGAAGCATGCACCATATCAACAGCTAGCAGCATCACACAGCAACCCGATCACACATCAAGATGGATTGTTGGAAATGGAAAGATAAAGTATGCTCCTCTCACAGTAGAACCAATATTCTCCAACCTGTAACCGTGAAAATACCCGAATACAACAAATTATATCTCACCCATGCCATCTCAAGATTCTGAACCATCCAAACAAATTTTATACCAAGATTATGGATGCATTCCTGTAAAAGAATAAGATACAGAAAATGTCATAAAAAACTTAAGTGAATGACTATTTAAAATTAGGATATTTTGTACATACCTTCTTTATGAATCTCCGAGGAAACAAATATAAATGATGAGAAGGATATCAGGATTGTCCAAGTAGGTATGGAATCCGAATAGAAGTAAGGCATGAATCCTTACTTCCATTGGTGCATTTCACTCGTAACAAAGGCTTTGAAAACAAATATCCTTTGGTTATTGCGATTTGCGCAACTGTTGGGTCTAGGAGGCTAGGAAGATAGATCTTTTAATTATGTATTAAGCCATATTAGGTACCTAAAAATTGACAAAAGCCAATGATATGATCACATGAAGCTATAAGAAGATACCAACCCCAAGATACTTTGCACTTCAAATATTTTAAGTGATTCTGTAAGACATGCAGATTATGAATACCAAATATCTTCCTTGTGGTCCTAAATGTGGATTTAGATGAATAAACCTATTAGTCATTTCAATTAGGAATGGTAAGATTCTAATTACCCTAGGCTATATATGAACTGCAATTGTTTGACTTGTTCTATATCCAATTTCAATTGCTTTGTTCTATGGAATAAGGAGGAGAAAGTGTAGTTTTTGACAGCACGGTGAAAAACCTCCATTGAGGCAGATAGAGCGACTTGTCACATCTAAATTACTCTATATATTCACTACCAGTTTCAAATGACAAAAGGAGCAAGCAAAACCAAAAGAACATTGCATAAAAGAAAAGGTACTCGCCTGAATAGATATGTAAAGCTTCATTCTTGTATTATTCGCTTATTCGCACAACTATTGTATCTATGAGGCTTTGTTCAAAAAAAAACATGATACGTAGGCTCATTTGATTTGCTTGCCTAAAGAGCATGTTGGCTTTGCAATAAGCATTACTGCATTATTATACAAATAGAAACATCGTGATACATAAAGATAGGCTAGGGACATATGTGTTACCTTGCGAAGCACCACAACTTTGGCCATCATGTGTGTACCATCTCTCCTATTTTTCATGTGTTAAGAGGAACACAAAATTAGGGGCCTTCTCCTTGCGGCCGCCAAACAATAGCCAGTGGTGAGGCGCAGGCCTGCCGGTGTCACCTCTCGCACTTTGCCGTGGATCCGCGGATCCGGTGGTGATGCCTGATCTCTGCATACCCTCGTCTCCCATCTCCTCTACAATGGATCACCCCCTCCTCAATCTCACATCCTCTTCTTTGATGTGCCATCGTCGATCTTCTCCTTCCCTGCTACTGAACTCCGATGCAGGGCTGGGATGGGGGGCAGCAAAGAACATATGAAAGCAGAAATTAACAGCAGTCACAAGCAATAATCAAGAACAAGCAACATAAGGTAAAGACATGAAACGACACAACGCACGGAACACACACAGTTAGAACCGGTATCTGAATCTGAAATGAGTGTAAGAAAAGAAAATGCTTGCTTAGGAGGAGATGAAACCTTGGCACGACGAAAGAGAGTAGTCAAGGCATCGAGCGAGCTGAACTGCAGCAGAATCTTCAAAAAACCGGAGTGAGGAGGTGAGCTGACGATGGAGGCAGAAACAACTGCTGCTCGACAAAATGATGGCAGCGGTCCGATGGCAAGAAAAAGAAGAGGGTCCTGAACACACGCCTTCTTAAATTTGACCCAAGGTTTTATTGGTACAAATTAACGAAGCTTGTGAACATAATTTGTTTTATTCTAATATATGAGAAACATGATACAAGCGCATGTGTAGATTAAGAAAAACATCAATGACACACACTACTAAGAGGCAAATGTGCCAAGGGATTGCTGACTATTAGATCATAATCTATTTACAACATGTCAACTTAGCATACTTATCTCATAAAATTTAGGCTAACCAACTTACCAAGCTAGGAAAGCAAAAGGCAAGCAATAGGATACCGAGGCAACAGGCAAGCAATAGGATGAACTTGTCTTTGGTGAGGTCTGAATCTATACATATTTACAGTGTTACTGCACCAAGTCCGTAAATCTCGCAAACTTTGCTGCACAAATATTATAAGTGTCATTATTTTCCTCAGCCAATGTATAGCAGCAGATTCACAACTCGAGTATGCTACTCTTCAAAATAAAAATCACATCATACCATACCTCAGAGCCTGTGGTAAGCAACACCAGCTCGGACGGCGTCCATCGGCTGCTGGTCTTTGTCTTCTTCAGCTGCAAGTAATGGTGAAGCAGACGACGAGCTAGCGCGTGAGGCCACGCCATGTTCCTTCCCCAGATGGTCTCGCTCGCCCAATTCCTTCCCCCTGCTGGACTTGCCGATTTATTCAAAAAAATAAAAAAGGAACCACAACACCTTCACAATATCGGATAGATGGGAAGAGAGAGCGACAGAGATCAGGAGCAAAGGGTGAGAAGGACGCAGAGAACCTCGACCTAAGAGCGCCTCTCCGTCCGGATCCCTGCATCCCCGCCTCGGGTCATCGCCTTGCAGTTTTGCCAGCCCCAACTCGATCTAAGAGTGGCTCCTCCATCTGCGGGCAGGAGATGCGGCCGCCGCCTCGACCCGTCGCCTTGTAGCCTCGCCCGCCCCCACTGCCGTTGCCAGGAGATGCAGCCGACGCGTTCTCCGTCGGCCAGATGCGCTGTTGCACGGGGAGAGAGGAGGAAAGACAGTGGTGGTGGCGGCGGCTGGAGGGGGTGAATGGGGGGAGAAGAGTTGGTGGCTAGGGTTGTGCCTGGCTGGAGGATACGGGGATGAGTTGTCCAGGAACGTCGCGGTTATTTTTTTCCTCCCAAGACGCATGGCTCGCAGTCTCGCACACACAGCAGGCACACTGGCAAACCAGGCCTGCGATTAACGAAGGCCCACCCATCATCCGCTCGAGCAAGAAACATCAGCGTGGAAAGAAACATGCCGTTGGATTTTTGACAGCACCGTGGTGACATCTTGCACAATCATGTAAGCAAGGCATGTCAGAGGATAGCATGTCAGTTATGCCCGCAACAACATCGGTACCAAGGGCGAGGGACGAAGAGAACCATTTTCCTGCTCGTTGAAACGAGGCGGACCAAATAGGCAAAGTTCTCGTCTATCGGTGGTTACTGGAATGCTATCAACAATAGTAACGGGGTTTTACTGACATAGTGGTACACCAAGGTGCTTACATAAGTAGAAAATTATTATTGCTTAGATTATATGTAGATCAAAGAAAGGTTAAACAAACAAATGGAAAGGAAAATGTGTTTAAGCACAATGAATGGGAGTACATCATCCCCAAGATTAAGCAGGGCATGATATACATGTCAGGAGATCAAAGTCATGACCATATAGATAAAAGGGGTAAGAAGAATTATGATATGTACCCACACAACGATGTTGGATAGTTGATCAAGAACATTTGGCATTGCGCTTACAATGTTCTTGTGGATCTTCAGAGTACCACAGACATGCTTCGAGATATCACCGACATGGTCATTAGGTAAAGATCGGACTTTGAATACACAAAGGATCCATCCGGAACAACTTATAGATTAAGTCATACATGTTCAGTAAGGAAAAGATGAGGATGTGGCTAATGGGTTCAGCAACGATTCATCGAGATTCCCATAAGCATGGATTTCTACATTCAAGTGAACAAGATGAAAACATTGGACATACCGCAGTATATTAGAAGAGAACATCCATAAGGAAACCTTGAGTGGAACATGCACCTGGAAAATGGACTGAGTAGCACGATCAATATTATAATGGTGATTCAATAACCAAAGGACCGAGAATGAGACTATCAATCATTCACTTCAAAGCAATAGGGTTGCTAGAAGTTTTTTTTGAATTCGCACGTAATACTTCAATTGTTGGGTTTCCGTATAGAAACAACACTAGGACCAAGGAATGAACAGGTATGGAAAGAAGTATCACATGTATCAAGAATTCTTAAGATGTGGTGAAATTCTCACGACCTTCTTGACATAATAGATGGTAATACTCCGAGGTAAAGAACAAATGCTGGATAGCAAGGATCCCAAGGTATAACACGAAACACGAACAAGTTTGTGTTGGAGGGAAGGCAATAATGTTGTCGATGATAACTCAAATCATCCAGGGGAAAGGAGCCAGGTAGCCTAGTTAAAATTAGTCCGATAATGAGATAGACGATCAGGCTAGGTATGACATGAAGGAGTATGAAACTCGTAAGCAACAAAATTACTTATATTTATTGAATCGGAGTGCAAAATTGATTCACTTATCGGGGTCCTTGAGTGTCAAACATCTCATAACCCGAGGAAAATTACAGTCATGAAAATTTAACACATAATGAAGAACTCATAAGGAGCTATGCAGTTCCGTGATAATCTCGAGATACCAGGGGGGTAATACTCGACGACAGCTCAAACTAGAGGTTGGGCTGGGGGTATTGCTCTGTAGGAGACAAGTGCTTAAACATGCACGTGAAATGGTATTTAAGGGAGAACATGGTCGGAACCACGATTGCAAAAGGCCAGATCCCAGATATTAGATGCACTTACATCAAGGGGATAATTAATTTAAGAGAAGCTTTAATGATAGGATCAACAACGTGTCCATGGGCATGAACAGAAAGTTCAAGGTTGACTCCCACTTCTTCAAATACATAACCTTCTATTCACTCCTTATTTTCGAAGAATTTGTAGTGCGAAAGGTTTATCTGACATAACAATAGTAGAGTATGACCCATAGTAGTTTCCAGGTTCATATAGATTAGGGAAGGCATAGATTCAACCCATCGAGGTAACTTAGGTACATACCATGCAAACTTCAGGAGCAAAAATACAGCGGGAAAGTAGAGCATGGTTGAGAAAGCAGATGATATAATTTACCCAGGGCATTATATATCATGGCAGAACTCACAAGGTGTTTGAATATGAAGGATGTTGTCGGATAAAATCCCACAAAGGATCCGGTGGTCTACAAGGGATCTGATGTGAGCATCGGTACTCAACCAGAAGAAGAAAGAATGTAAGGATATCAGTTTATAGAAACAACTAACTAATTCAAGACTCAAATGCTAAAGGACTTATGATTTCCAAATCAAGGGATCAGAAGCGAGCGCTCTGATTAAGGATGGGTAAGTTGAAATTACTTAGGGGTGCAATCGACGATAATTTGGTTGGTCGAGAACCAGCTCATATTCGGAATGACGTCTGAGCTAGAAGAACGAATTCTAGTTTGACTGATGATTGCGAGTATTTGCAACCTATTGAATGAATAACATCATAAAGTCAATCTCAAAGGATTTTAACGAATATTGCCATACATATGGAATTAAACATAATGCAAGCAGGTAAAACTTTCCAAAGCAATAGGTTGCTGAGGATTTTGGAAGATTGAATAGCGTTTCGAAGACATTTGTGAAACGCTCGAACAACTGAGGATGAACGAATCCTCGCTAAGTGTGAGGAATTATTCATACATGTATTCATGCAGAAAAGGAGCTGCAAGGCAGCAGGCACAAAGGATTCTCGGAATATCCGAAGTATTTCAGGGTATCTTGTAATACCAAGAACAATTGAAATGAAGGTATGGACGACAAGTTTATGCAGCTATCCTTAGGGATTTATCGGTGATATGGAATTGCAACGGTGAAGGGCACAAGGTCTCGAGAGAACATCGTAAAGTATCTTCGGAAGCTTTTGGTGCAGCAGACCATTATCTTGAATGAAGGGCTCTCCGGGAGAAAGTATTTACGAGAACCTAGAGTTAGAGTCAGCAAAACCATTTAACCCGAAGAGAAGAGATGTCAGAATCCCAGAGTATAGACGAGGAATAAAATATCCTAATACCACCCAATTGGCGACGTGGGCCCGTCAGACACACAGCCAAGTTAGTAAATTAGTTTTTAAAGACTAGACTCAACTTTGGCCAAGGAGTTGGAAAGGAGGGTTCCTACAGGCAGTCGGCTCTGATACCAACTTGTGACGCCCCCGTTTTGATTGTACACTAATCATGCACGCAAATGTGTACGGCCAAGATCAAGGACTCACTGGAAGATATCACAACACAACTCTAGACACAAATTAAAATAATACAAGCTTTATATTACAAGACAGGGGCCTCGAGGGCTCGAATACAGAATCTCGAATGCACAAGAGTCAGCGGAAGCAATAATATCTGAGTACACACATAAGTTAAACAAGATTGCCTTAAGAAGGCTGGCACAAAAACAACGCGATCGAAAAGGCAAGGCCTCCTTCCTGGGACCTCCTAACTACTCCTGGTAGTTAGCTGTCTCCACGTAGTAGTAGGCTCTGTCGGGGTAGCAGCAGTCGTCAAGTGTGGCATCTGGCTCCCGGACTACACCATCTGGTTGCATCAACCAGCAAGAAGAAAGAAGGGGGAAAAGGGGGAGCAAAGCAACCGCGAGTACTCATCCAAAGTACTCGCAAGCAAGGATCTACACTACATATGCATTGGTATCAATGAAAAGGGTAGTATGTGTGGACTAAGCTGCAGAATACCAGAATAAGAGGGGGAGAAGCTAGTCCTATCGAAGACTAGCATCTTCTGGAAAACACCGTCTTGCAGCAACATGGGGGAGTAGAGTAGTATAACATAAGTCATATTTATGTTGTTGTTCCAACGCTCCGGGATCTTTTCTCGACTCCCGAAGCAACATATCCAAACAATGCCTCATCATCCAGTTCTAGTTGTAGCGATCGGGATACAACTCCAAGTGTCCGTTATCGTAAGACAGGCTATCGATAGATGTTTTCTTCCCTGCAGGGGTGCACCAACTTACCCATCACGCTTGCTTAACTCCGGCCGGACACACCATCAGGTCATGCCCGCCCTCGGCCAAACAATACGCCGCAACCCGACCTAGGCTTAATAGAGAGGTCATGCACGCCGGACTAAACCCTATGCCCCCAGGGGTCATGGGCCAATCGCCCCGGTAACTCCTGCACGTTGCGTACGCGGCCGGTGAGCAGACCTGGGCAACCTCCTTAAAAAGGTAGGTGCTTATGCAGTCCAACCCGGCGCGCGCCGCTCAGTCGCAATGACGTCATTTAAGCTTCGACTGATGCATACGACGGAGAACGCCCATACTATGCCCACGTGATGGTTAGCGCTATCGGGCGAGAGGCCTCTCGGATCAAATATCCAAATCGTTTAGTGTCTTGGGAACGCGCGGTAACAAGCAGAGACTCATGAAAGATATGACCCCATCGCCTCGTCTCGAGAACTTGCGGCAAGGGCGAGTGCCCGGCCACGCCTCGTATTATCTCGCGGGCACCTTCCAGGTCAACCCGACTACACATCACTCGCAATTAAGCTCGCGCGGGTACCCCTCTGGGTCGACCCGTCTCTAGTAACCAGGTTCGGTGTAAAGTCATAGTAACCATAGTAAGTGTGTGTATGACACCAAAGGGAAACCTAAGGAAATCATCCTCGATGGAATTCCACCTGATTTTTATCGTCAAGGTGAACGAAAGAGGAGTCACCCTCGAGGTCCACTCTTGAGGAGTTGCACGACAGTGTCGTTATCAGGAGTGGAGAAAGAGAAATCACCCTCGATGACCACAACCAATGAACTAACCTACAAGGTTAGCATCAGAAGTGCTGATGAGGTCTCACCCTCGGCACTCGATAGTAACCCAGTAGTGTCGAGCAACTAAGTGGAAAGTGATGTGCGGTGCCGGGTCCTGGTCTTCGATCTCGTTGATCGGGTCTTCTGATATGTGACGCCCGAAGACCGACGTCCCAGAAGATTCCAGAAGATTCCAGAAGTCTCCAGATGTTCCGGGTTGCCCGTGTGTTCTTTTGTGCTTGTGTTATTATTATTTTTTGCATTGCATCATGTCATCATGCCATCATGTCATTTTTTTATTTTTGCATCTCAACCTAATAAATTGTGTGGACCTTCGGTCCATTTAAATCGAGGGAAGGTGACTTCTCTTTATAACATATAAAAGCCTCTCAATATCTAGGGAGCTATATTAATAATATTCCATTCGTTGGAATTAACCCAACACACTTGCATAATTTCCCCATGCCTATTTCACTTCGAGTTTCTCCATCTAAACCTTGCCAATAATTCTTTTCCGTTGTTTCGAGATTCCTCCAAAAATTCGAACATTTTTGGACCCTTCAAAATCCTAGTCTTTGATCAAGCCATTTGAATTAAATTCCAGGTATTTGAATTTAATTTCCAATCCTGCCACTTCTATTTTTTTATATGATCAACTCATTTTTTTTTATTCCAGGGATTTTACCCTATCCCATAATCCTATTCAGATCTCCTCCTTCCTTTTCTTTATCCTTGTTGTTTTATGTTTCTTTTTGGGAAAACAGCAGCAGTTTTAATAAAGAGAAGAGAGCAGCCAGGCCAATAGGCCCATCTCCTTCCTCCCTCCTTGGCCCAAGGCCATTCTGGCCCAGCCGCCTCAGCCTTTGGCCCACTGGCCCATCCCGCGCCGAACCCTAGAGCGACGCTCTCTCCCCTCGCTAACTCCCTCCGCCGCCAGCTTCTCGTCTGCATCGCCGGAACCCCATCGCCCCCTTGCCCGACTCCCTCTCCCTCTCGATCTCCCTCGCTCGCTCGCCTCCGGCCGAACACCCCGACCCGCACCTCTCCGCGATCTCCCGCGTCGCCCTAAGGTCCTCCAGCGCGCCGCGCCATGGTGCCCGTCCGCCCACGCACGAGGCCGCGCCCGGCCTCCTCCCCGCGACCTTCGCCGCCGTTGCCTCTAGGCCCGCCGGCCGGATCCCGCGGCGCGTCGCCGTCCAGCGCCTCGCGGCCGCACCCTCCATGCAGGTTCAGCCGAGTTCGATGCAAGAGTTGGTTCAAGTTCTTCACCGGGAGCTCGATGAAGAGTTTGGCCGTATGCTTGTGACGTTTCGATGTTCAGTAGTGGTTTCTACTAGGATTCGATCTAGGCCTGTGGCTTTATGTTGTTTTGGTATCTTTCTTTTGATCTTCGCCCGTAGTCGGGTTGTGATGTTTTGAATAATGTTATGCTTATGTAATGTATTGTGTGAAGTGGCGAGTGTAAGCCAACTATCTCATTTTGCAATTTAATCCCTCTTTTACATGAGTCGTGCAAAGATACCAAACTTGAGATCATTCTAGGATGGGTTTATACCTTTAAGTCGTGCCTCGACACGTAGGAGGTATAGTCCCATCCTGGGCATTACATGATAATCCAGCGGGGCAGTCGGGACAAGGTAGGGGGTCACTGGTGGATCTCTAACCAGCCTATACTAAGCAGTTTAGTATAAACATGTAAGGTATCAAAGCAGTAACGACAACAAGCTATGCATCAGAATAGGATCATACAAAAAGCAGTAGCCCCCTGGTTGGCTTGCCTGGTTGCTCTGGCAAGAAGGAGGGGTCGTTGTCGATGCAGTCGATCACCAAGGTAGCATTAGTCTCGCGGTCTACCGGAGAGAAGAGGGGGAAGAAACAATAAATACAAAGCATATAGATGCAACATAGAAGCATGACATGTCAACACGCAGTGCTAGGGTGCTCTAACGCGGTGGTACACGGTACCGGCGAAGGGGGATAACACTCGGGAAAGTATCCCCGATGTTTCATGTTTTCGGACAGATGAATCGGAGGGGGAAACTTGCAGGTTCGCTATTCTAGGGACGTGTGGCAGACGAATGGACCATGTATTCGGATTCGTCTCGTCGTTCTGAGCAACTTTCATATATAAAACATTTTCATCCGAGTTACGATTTATTTTATATGATTTTCCAAAGTTAAAGCATTTTCTGGAATTTATTTAATTTATTTAAATCAACATTATCCAGAATAGTGAAAGGTGATGTCAGCATGACATCACCATGACGTCAGCAGGTCAAACCCGGTTGACCGGAGTCAATCCTGACGTGTGGGGCCGTGCTGTCATAGACTAGTAGCTAATTAATAGTTTAATTAGTTAAAAAGTTAATTATGTTAATTAACAGGATTTAACTAAGTTAATTAATTAATTTATTATTATTATTATTATTATTTAAAACTTTTTTAGAAAAACTCTAGGGGCGGGCCCCATGTGCCATAGGCACAGGGGCCTAGCGGGCTAAATGCCGCATGGGGGGTGCGGGCGTTGCCCCGAATGGGCGCGGCCCGATCTAGCAACGGGGCCGGTGCTGGGACGCTGCACGAGCAGAAGGCGCCGGCGGCCTCGCTCGGCAGCGACCCGGGCGGGGAGTAGGGGAGGCCCCGGGCGCCAGCGGCCCTGGCGGGGCGGCCAGCCGACTAGCGCGGACCGGTTCCTATGGGCGCGGCCAGAGCGACAGAAGGAGGCAGGGCCGGCGAGCTACGGGGATGGCCGTCGCCGTAGACGCATGGCGGGGCGAGCTCGGGGGTCCCGACCCTTGGCCGGCAGGCGACGGAGCCGCGGATCGGAGGGGACGCAACCCCTGGCCAGCAGGGGGCCGTGAGCGTGCGCGCACGCGCGAGGCGCAGTCGAGGCGCGGGGCTGGGCGCGCAAGGGAGCAGAGCTCCATCCGTCGCGTGAGGTCGCGGGCGGCGGCTTAAGGCAACAGAAACGAAAAAGGGGGAAAAGGAGGGAGGGGAATCAGGGAAGGAGAAGCTCACTGCGGGGGAAGGGTGTAGCCGAGCTCGTGAGAGGTCGGGGCCTGCCGGACGCGGGGGAGACTCGGGGAGGACTGGACGAAGCAGAGGAGCGCGCGTAGGGAGGAACGACGAGCTGCGGGGTGGCCCGGTTCGTCCTGGTGCTCGGGAAGGATGAGGACGAGAGTGCCGATCCTCCTGGACGTCTCTGCGCAGCTCAGGGAGGAGGGTGGCCGCGGCGATTCCGAGCCACGACGACCGTGTCGATCAGCTCCGATCTCGATGGAGAGAGAGGTGAGCGAGGGAGAAAGGGAGAGTAGAGAAAAGCATTAGGGTTTGTCGGTGGGAGGAGGGGCTTGGGGTGCTCTTATCCATCCCCTCGGCCGCGGGATGAATGACAGCAGCGGCATCGGTGGCCATGGCGGGGTGGATGGCCGCCACGCCACCCCAAGTGTACAGAGGAAAAGGATGAGGCGGACTGTGTCGGGCCTTGCTCTGTGGTCTTATGGCCCAGACCATAGTGTAGGCCTATTAGATTCCTATTACCTTTTCCTGTGTTATCCTTTCACCGCTATTTTCTATTTCTAACTACAGTTTTCTATTAAATAGAAAAACTAAATGAGTTTTGCTAAAAATGAGACTTGTCACTTAAATCAAGCACATTATTTCTAGGAGTCACAAAAGTCCGAGGCCAAAAGGAGTTGTCTAACTATTTTTAGAAATTGGAAAGGCCAATTTTAAATGCTGTTGGCCCACTAAATAAATTTCCAGGGGCACCTGGGAATCCACAAGAGGTTGGTTCCAACATGATAAAATAACCAGAGATTATTTTCCACACTTTGAACATTTTAGATTTTATGTTTGAAATTTTTTATTTTTGACTTAAATTTAAATTTGAAATAGGACCGGATTCGAACCAATGCGAGTTTAACAGTAGTAACCGAAGAGACGTGGCATCATTACGAGAGGGTTACTGTAGCTTGATTACCCGGGCGTCACAATGAGGTGTAATATGGAACAAGATTAACTCAAAGGATGAGTTAAAGCTATACAGGTGTGAAGTGGACCCAGAACCCGCAGGCCCAAGGATTAATAAGGATCGAGTACCCTCTGGAATAAGCTATGATTCCATCAGCAGACTTTCCTTATGAGGATATGAAAACCCAAGAGTTGTGAAGAATGATAGATGTTAAGTTCAGCTTGCAGAGTCGATGGATTTACCCGGAACCAGTTCATCGACAAGAGAAATTCTGCAATGCTTGTGAGAATGCCCGAGTATTAGAAATGCGAGATTCGCTAAACCTTATACATGGTAATGATCTGGGTGCGGAATGGATTGATCACCATACAGACTTACTCTTGCCATTTTCTCTTGCTATTCGGAATGGTAAATCTAGAGTGACTTACCCATAAAAGAGTGGCGACGATATCAAAACCCCGTTTAAACCTTAGAATGATAAGACAGTGGAACCCTGTATAGGAACCGTTGGCAATCGTAGGTTATACGGTGAGATTTAGCCCAGATCCATTTTCCTGCAGGAGAAACCATGAATTGTTGACCAACATGAGATATCAATGGTTGTATAGAATTGGCGCAGACCTGTCAGTTACGAAGACCCAGTCTCGGAAGAACCTTACCATGAGGAAAGGACACAAGATTTTGAAGAAAAGGTTATGCCCTATTCGGAAGAGCATCATTGAAGGAGTTATTCCGGAGATGTGAGAAGACCGACACCTTCAACCCCAAGGATGGAGTACACGAGTATTGTTGGAACCGTATCCTTGCTTTTAGGTGTGGTAGCACCCCAGACCTCTCCGGTTGATGGATTTGCTGGAAGACACCCAAACCCAAACCTTTTTCTTTCTAGCCTCTTTGAATCTCGAGGACAAGATTCATTTTAAGTGTGGTAGTTTGTAAAATCCCAAAATTCTAAATTTTGGAATTTTATATTAAATGAAAACTTAGGATTGTTTGTTTGATTGTTGGGTGATTGATTGTGTGAAATTGAATGAAATTTGAAACTTTTTGAAAGTTGAATGAGAGGGAATAAAAGGACTTTCCCAAAAGTGTTTCCATTTGAAATGAATTGAGACCTCATTTGAAAATATTTCAAACTTCAAGCCACTCAAGGATTTTCATGAGGGAAGATAATATGACTTCATCAAATATTACAAATAGAGTGGGAAGTAGAAGGCCAGTTTCAAAATGGCATTTTAATTTGAAAGATTTGATTTGACTTCAATTCAAACCTAGCATTTGAATTTTACTAAAAATTCCCTAACAAAAAATACTTTGATTAAAAAATATGAGAGGAGGTGACATGACCCTTCAAAAAGTCAAAATAAATATGGCCAAAATATTTGAAAGTAAAATTTGAAATTTATTGGAATTTCTTTTTTTAATATTTTATTCTGCCTCTGAAAAATAGGTCATCATTTGGGAATTATTTTTCTGATCATTTTGATATATTATATGTCTATATAATATAATTTTTATTCTATTTCTTTATCCCGTTTTGTTTATGTTCTATTAAAAAAAGAAATCAACGAGGACCAGTGCGAGGCCAAGCGTGGTTCTCGGCGAAGTCCATCGCACTGGGCCGGCCCAAGTGCAGCGCGCGCCCAAGTGAATCCACAACAGATCGGCTCGGCGATCCGCTGTCGCCCTCCCACTCTCGCTTTCGATCGGGCCCCACTGCCCGATCCCTATCAAGCCGCCTGCAACCTTCTTCCTCCCCACGCTATAACTCACCGATGCCACCGGAATCCCAAAGATCTCGGGATCGCTAACCCTCGCCCCTCCTCCAAGAAAATACCCTCCCCTATATATACCCCTCACCCTCGCCCGTTTCCGCCCTTAAGCCCTAACCCCGACCCCCTCTCGACGCCGGAATCGCTCGCCGGAGTCCGAGACCTCTGTCGGCGCTATTGCCACGCCCCACCTCCTCCGACCTCCTCAGAGCCACCCAAGAGCACCATCATACTCCCCTCGCTCCCCCACACCCCCGACCACTCCGATGAGCCATAGGATCACCAAAGCGTCATAGCCGCCGACCGCCCGACACCGTCTCCGCCTCGACCTAACGCTAATCTCCTCAGACCACCTCCGATGACATCGCGACCACCTCCAAGCTCGTTATCGACTACCGCATCCACTCGACATCTCTGCTGAACCGCCGACGACCGGAGAATCGCCGACGACGACGTCTGAGCCGCTCGCCGTCGACCTCCCCAAGGTGAGACTCGCCAAACCCTCACCACCGTTCGATCTCAATATACGGCATAGATTAGATCTGTGTAGGGGTTATGTTTTTTTGGTCGGTTTTATTTATGGTTTTTACGGTTTAGTCTAGACCGGTTTAGCCAGCTGGTTCTTTTATTTAATCGCATGTGCGCGGTTTAGTTAATTTTTGGCCGAGCGCCGTATAACGTCGGATCGCACACCACTCGGCTCAATAGCAACCCACCACGTAGCACTTGTCCGATTTGTTTTTTGTTTTTGTTTTTTCCGTTTCAGTTTAAAAAATAGAAATAGTTTCAATTTTAGTATGCTTATGTCTTTTATGTTTTAAATCCAAATTGAGTGATTCTTTTAGCATATGGTTAAGAATTTCATCTAGTTTCTGTATCTACAAATTTTGGCCATGTTTGAAAATTTTAAATTTGAGTTTGCATGAATTTGCCTCAAACACTGTTTTGTGAATAACTAGAGTTTAATAATAGCTTTTTGGTTAATTCTGTTTGCTAGTGATCACTTGATCTTTTGTCTAAAGAGTAGGATTTTGTGAATTAGTTTTTGTTTATTTTAAATTAGGGTTTTAGGAAAACAGTATTGTTTTACATAGTTTAATGTTATTTTATTTTTCCTTAGTATTTTTTTATTAAAAATGTTTTGTCTTTTTGACAAACTTAGTTTTGTTTCTGTTGTTAAACAGTAGACAAATTTATTTAGTTTATTTTTTTATTTTGCCACTAAAATTTTATGAAAAAATATATCTATTTTTATGAAAACCTATTTTCCTTCCTGTTAATTTATTAGTTTAGTATTTTATTTTCTATTGAAGCCTAATTAGATCAAAAACTACTTTTGTGTTGGTTGTAGTAAAAATCGGTAGTTTTCCTTGAAATTTTCTTTGGATTTATATTTGGTTTTCTTATGCATTTCTTTGTTACTTTTATTTGTTGATTTTATTATGAGTGTTAGAATTTGCTTGCCAGTACGTTTGCTTATATGAATGCTATGACTGTTTAATATAAATTTACATCGGAGTGACAGATAGTATCAAGTTATTATTGAGAGTGTTATAATCTTCACCAAGTAATACCAGGCATGTTCACTTTGACCATGCTTTCATACCTATATTTTTATTGCATTTAGTGTCACCATTCTGCAATCCATCCCGTAGTGATATTGAATCCTTGTAGTTGAGTAGTATGCATGAGGTAGGAACCCATCACCCTGTACCAAGACCGGGACGTTGTTTAGTTTTAAAAGCTACACTATAGTAGACGGGGTTGCTATGAGTGTTCGGGAGTGGTGTGAGAAATGGAGGACTCCACGCTAATGACGACAACTTCATGATGGTATCTGCATGGACTGCATCTTAAGGACCTCAAGACTTCAAGACTCGAAACAAGAATCCAATACACACTACTGGGTGAAGGATGGTTTAGATGGGCAACCTAGAGAAACCAGTGGATGACCCGGGATGCATGAAGAAGCGCCATGACATCTGATGACCCACAAGTGTAGGGGATCTATCGTAGTCCTTTCGATGAGTAAGAGTGTCGAACCCAACGAGGAGCGGAACGAAATGATAGGCAGTTTTCAGTAAGGTATTCTCTACAAGCACTGAAAGTATATGTAATAGATAGTTTTGTGATAAGGTAATTGGTAGCAAGTGACAAAAGGTAAAAGTAAATAAAGTGTAGCAAGGTGGCCCAATCCTTTTTGTACCAAAGGACAAGCCCGGAAACACTCTTATATAAAGGAAAGCGCTCCCGAGGACACATGGGAATTATCGTCAAGCTAGTTTTCCTCACGATCATCTGATTTGCGTTCGGTACTTTGATAATTTGGTATTTGGGTGCACCGGTGCTTGGGTGCTGTCCTTACTTGGACAAGCCTCCCACTTATGATTAACCTCTAATGCAAGCATCCGCAACTACGAAAGAAGTATTAAGGTAAACCTAACCATAGCCTGAAACTTATGGATCCAAATCAGCCCCTTACGAAGCAAAGCATAAACTAGGGTTTAAGCTTCTGTCACTCTAGCAACCCATCATCTACTTATTACATACCAATGCCTTCCTCTAGGCCCAAATAATGGTGAAGTGTCATGTAGTCAACGTTCACATGACACCACTAGAGTAGAGACAACATACATCTCATCAAAATATCGAACGAAGACCAAACTCACATGACTACTAATAGCAAGACTTCTCCCATGTCCCCAAGAACAAAATTAACTACTCACAAGACATAATATGGTTCATGATCAGAGTGGTATTAATATGCCTAATGGATCTGAACATATGATCTTCCACCAAATAAACTAACTAGCATCAACTAGAAGGAGTATTCAACACTACTAGCAACCCACATGTACCAATCTGAGGTTTGGGTACAAAAATTGGATACAAGAGATGAACTAGGGTTTGAGAGGAGATGGTGCTGGTGAAGATGTTGATGAAGATAGCCCTCCCCAAGATGGGAGAATTGTTGGTGATGATGGCGGTGACGATTTCCCCCTCCCGGAGGGAAGTATCCCCGGCAGAACAGCTCTGCCGGAGCCCTATATTGGTTTCCGCCCCGGTTCCGCCTCGAGACGGCGGCGTCTGGTCCCGAAAGCCTCCTTGTGATTTTTTCCAGGTCAAAACACCTCATATAGGAGAAGATGGGCATCGAGGTACCTTCGGTGGGCCCACGAGACAGGGGGTCGCGCCCTGGGCAGGGGGGGCGTGCCCCCACCCTCATGGACAGCCGGTGGACCCCCTCGTGAACTTCTTTCACGAGGTATTTTTTATATTTTCTGGAACAGAGTTCTGTTGAGTTTCGGGGCTTTTGGAGTTGTGCAGAATAGGTTTCCAGAGTTTGCTCCTTTTCCAGCCTAGAATTCCAGCTGCCGGCATTCTCCCTCTTCATGTAAACCTTGTAAAATAAGAGATACAAAGGCACAAGTATTGTGACAAAACATGTAATAACAACCCATAGTGCAATAAGTATCAACATATAAGCATGATGCAAAATTGACGTATCAACTCCCCCAAGCTTAGACCTCTCTTGTCCTCAAGCGAAAGCCGATATCGAAAAATATGTCCACATGTTTAGACATAGAGGTGTGGATAAAAACAAAATACGGACATGAGGGCATCATGATCATTCTCATAGCAGCAACATAAATATATATTGTCATATGATTCTTATCTAAAGTAACAATTCATCCACAATATCAAGCATGAATCATAAACTTCATTAAAAACTAACAAATTTTGATCTTGGTCATTGAAGCAATTGCAATTTATCGTAACATCGGAAAGAGTCAATATAAGAGCTTTTCAGCAAGCCTACATACTCAACTATCATATAGTCTTTCACAATTGCTCACACTCACGCAATACTTATGTTTATGGAGTTTTAATCGGACACAGAGAAAGATAGGGGCTTATGGTGTTGCCTCCCAACCTTTTCCCACAAGGGTAATGTCAACAGTAATAGACCATGAAAACTTACATCCAAGTGGGTATATATGCCAGGATCTTTCCAACACAATCTGCTTGCCAAAGGATAAAATGTAAAAAGGAAAGGTGAAATTCACCTTGACTCTTATAAGGCAAGAATAATAGATATGCCCTTCGCAGAGGGAAGCAGAGGTTGTCATGTGTTTTTATGGTTGAATGAACAAAGTCTTAGCATAGAAGAACTTCACTTTATATTGCCACTTGTGATAAGGACCTTTATTATGCAGTCTGTCGCTTTTATTACTTCCATATCACAAGATCGTATAAAGATAATTTCTCCCACACTAATAAATCATACATATTTTAGCGAGTTTGCAACATGCCAACTTACTTGGAAGGATCTTTCTCAATCCATAGGTAGGTATGGTGGACTCTCATGGCAATACTGGGTTTAAGGATATATGGAAGCACAAGTAGTATCTCTACTTAGTGCGAGGAGTTTTGGCTAGCATGAGGGGGATAGGCAAGCTCAACATGTTGAATGATTCATGACAATATACTTCATTTCGGATATAAGAAGACATAACCCATTATGTTGTCTTCCTTGTCCAACATCAAGTCTTTAGCATGTCATACTTTAATGAGTGTTCACAATCATAAAAGATGTCCAAGATAGTATATTTGTATGTGAAGCCCCTCTTTCTTTATTACTTCCTATTAATTGCAACGATGACCAAAACTATGTTTGTCAACTCCCAACAACTTTTATTTATCATACTCATATATGTGAAGTCATTACTTCCCACAAGATCAATATTATCTCTTGGATATTCTTTATGTTTTCTTTCTTTTTATGTTCACCCAAGTGAGGAAATCAAGCCCTTGACTCAACACTAATCTTTATTATATAGCTCACGGACTCGATTACAAAGGGTAAAGATCATAAGGCAAAAACTCACAACTAGATCATGCTAATTTTATTCTACTAGATCAAGATACTACCAAAAGGATCGAACTAAGTAAAACGGTAAAGATAGGAGTGATGGTGATACGATACCGGGGTCACTCCCCCAATCTTGGTAGTTGCCAAGGGGAGTGCCCATACCCATATGATTATGTCTCCTTCTTCGGGGGTGTTGAGGTAGGAGTTGAAAGTAGTGACGTCGGATCATCATATATCGAGCGTAGGAGATCCTCCATCTTGCGGATAATACCTTTGAGTGCAGCTATGTAATCCTTCAACAAAATATTTTCACTTGTGAGATGCTTGTTTCAAATTTGAGCCAACTCAATCATCCTGAAAGCTTCAATCTCAGTTGAGGTAAAGAGATCAGGAAGAGATTTAGGGGTGTCTTCTTCTCCCGATGCCGGAGCCGGATCTTCCACCTCCATCTTGATCTTCTTCTCCTTGTGGATCTCCTCGGGTCCTTCCCTCTTCAGGTCTATCTTCATTAGCCAAGCATCGTTGCCTTCGTTGTTGGAGGAGGGAGAAGACATGATGCCTGGCTTCGCAAACCCTGGCAGAAAACAACTCGAAACAAGAACAGAGGATTTTTGCGTGATACAGAGGTCAAAACCTTCGGGAGTATATATAATAATTTTTTACTGACCAAAAGGAGTAACCCACAAGAAAACAGAGTCTGGGAGGCACACGAGCTACCCAAGAGGCAGGGGGGCGCGCCCTGGGCAGGGGGCGCACCCTCCACCCTCGTGGACAACTCGTGTCTATTCCAGACTGAGGCTTATTTTTCTATTTTTCTAAATATTCCAAAACGGAGAAAATTTGCCTTTAGAGCTGTTTTGGAGTCGGTTTACTTACCGTATCACATACCTCTTCCTTTTTGGAGGCTGAATCGTTCTGGAAAGTGTCCCTTATGTATTCCTCCGGGGTTACGGTTTCAATAACATTGGTTTCAACATTTATAGGATTACTTGAGATATAATGTTTGATTCTTTGACCGTTCACCACCTTCGGATTTGTGCCTTCGAAATTGTTGATTTTTATGGCACCGGAACGATAGACCTCCTTGATAACGTAAGGTCCTTACCACTTGGAGAGAAGTTTTCCTGCAAAAAATCTTAAACAAGAGTTGAATAGCAAGACATAATCAACTATGATAACTCACGTTTTTGTATCCTTTTATCATGCCATCTTTTAACTTTTTCTTTAAACAGCTTGGCATTCTCATAGGCCTGGGTTCTCCATTCATCAAGGCAGCTAATGTCAAATAGCCTCTTCTCACCGGCAAGTTTGAAATCATAATTGAGCTCTTTTATAGCCCAATATGCCTTATGTTCTCGCTCAAGAGGTAAGTGACAAGCTTTTCGATATACCATCTTATATGGAGACATACCCATAGGATTTTTATATGCAGTTCTATAGGCCCATAATGCATCATCAAGTTTCATGGACCAATTCTTTCTAGACATATTAACTGTCTTTTGCAAAATTAATTTTAGCTCTCTATTACTTAGTTCTACTTGACCACTAGTCTGTGGGTGATAAGGGGATGCGATTCTATGGTTGACATCATACTTAGCAAGCATTTTACGGAAAGCACCATGAATAAAGTGTGAACCACCATCAGTCATTAGATATCTAGGGACTCCAAACCTCGGAAAAATAACTTCTTTGAGCATATTAATAGAGGTGTTGTGATCAGCACTACTAGTTGGAATAGCTTCTACCCACTTAGTAACGTAATCAACATCAACTAAAATATGTGTGTACCCATTAGAGGCAGGAAATGGTCCCATATAATCAAAGCCCCAAACATCAAATGGTTCAATAACAAGTGAATAATTCATAGGAATTTCTTGACGTCTACTATTATTACCAATTCTTTGACATTGATCACAAGATAAGACAAACTTACGGGCATCCTTGAAGAGAGTAGGCCAATAAAAACCAGATTGCAATACCTTGTGTGCAGTTCTATCTCCCGCATGGTGTCCTCCATAAGCTTCGGAGTGGCACTTGCGTAGGATCTGTTCATGTTCATGCTCAGGTACACAATGTCTAATAATACCATCTACTCCTTCTTTATAAAGTTGTGGGTCATCCCAGAAGTAATGACTCAAATCATAGAAGAACTTTTTCTTTTGCTGGTATGTGAAGCTAGGAGGTATAAACTTAGCAACAATATAATTAGCATAATTAGCATACCATGGAGCAGTACGAGAAGTATTTATGACAGCTAATTGTTCATCACGAAAGCTATCATCAATAGGTTGTGGGTCATCAAGTGTATTCTCTAACCTAGACAAGTTATCTGCAACGGGGTTCTCAGCTCCCTTTCTATCAATAATATTCAAGTCAAATTCTTGCAGCAAGAGAACCCATCTAATAAGTCTAGGTTTAGCATCTTTCTTTTCCATAAGGTATTTGATAGCAGCATGACTAGTGTGAATAGTTACTTTAGAATCAACAATACAGGGTCTAAACTTATCACTAGCAAATACAACTGCTAAAAAATCTTTTTCAGTAGTAGCATAATTTCTTTGGGCACTGTCTAGAGTTTTACTAGCATATTGGATAACATTCAATTCTTATCAACTCTTTGCCCTAGAACAGCTCCTACAGCATAATCACTAGCATCGCACATAATCTCAAAAGGTAAATTCCAGTCAGGAGGCTGGACAATAGGTGCAGAGATCAATGCTTTTTTAAGTATTTCAAATGCTTCTAGACAATCATCATCAAAGACAAAAGGAATATCTTTTTGTAAGAGATTAGTCAGAGGCCTGGAGATTTTGGAGAAGTCGTTTATGAACCTCCTATAAAACCCGGCGTGACCAAGGAAACTTCATATACCTTTGATGTCCATTGGGCATGGCATCTTTTCAATAGCATCAACTTTAGCTTTGTCAACTTCAATACCTCTTTCAGAAATTTTATGTCCCAAGACAATGCCTTCATTAACCATAAAGTGGCACTTCTCCCAATTCAAGACAAGATTAGTGTCTTCACATCTCTGCAAAACTCGATCAAGGTTGCTTAAGCAATCATCAAAAGAAGTTCCATAAACGGAGAAATCATCCATGAAAACCTAAACAATCTTTTCACAAAAATCAGAGAATATAGCCATCATGCATCTTTGAAAGGTAGCAGGTGCATTACATAAACCAAAAGGCATACGTCTATAAGCAAAGGTACCGAAAGGACAAGTAAAAGTGGTCTTTTCTTGATCCCCTTTTGACATAGGTATTTGAGAAAAACTAGAATAACCATCTAGACAGCAGAAATGAGTATGTTTGGATAACCTTTCTAGAATTTGATCAATAAAAGGCAAGGGGTAATGATCTTTCTTAGTAGCTTTATTTAACTTACGGAAATCAATTACCATCCTATAACCTGTAACTATTCTTTGCAGGATCAATTCATTTTATCATTAGGAACGACAGTCATACCTCCCTTCTTAGGTACACAATGGACAAGACTTACCCACTGGCTATCAGCAACTGGATAGATAATACCTGCCTCTAGAAGCTTTAGTATTTCCTTCCTTACCACTTCTTTCATCTTAGGATTTAACCGTCGCTGATGATTAATAACCGATTTAGCATTTTCTTCCAAATTTATCTTGTGTTGGCACATAGTGGGACTAATGCCCTTAAAATCATCCAGAGTATATCCAATAGCAGCACGGTTCTTCTTCGGAGTTTTCAATAGTTTTTCTTATTCCTGCTCTGAAAGTTTAGCACTAATAATAACAGGATATATCTTCTTTTCATCAAGATAAACATACTTAAGATTATCAGGTAAAGGTTTAAGTTCAAACACGGGATCACCCTTGGGTGGAGGAGGATCCCCTAGGATTTCAACAGGCAAGTTGTTTTTCAGTACGGGCCCCTGTTTAAAGAATATTTCATCTATTTCCCTTCTCTCATTCATATGCATATCATTTTCATGGTCTAGCAAGTATTGTTCTAAAGGATCATTCGGAGGCACGGCAATAGAAGGAAGACTAATAATTTCATCCTTACTAGGTGGTTCCTTTTCAAGGGTTGTCTACGGAATTTAGCAAAGTTAAAATCATGAGACATATCCCCTAACCCCACAGTAACAATATCTTTCACGTAGTCTATCTTGGCATTAACAGTATTCAAGAAGGGTCTACCAAATATAATGGGACATAATTCATCTTGTGGGGAATTAAGAACAATAAAATCAGCAGGGTATTTAACCTTCCCACACAATACTTCAATATCTCTAACAATCCCAACTGGTGAAATAGTGTCTCTATTAGCTAGCTTAATAGTAACATAAATCCCTTCTAACTCAATAGGTGCAATATCATGCATAATTTCTCGATATAAATCAAGAGGGATAATACTCGCACTAGCACCTACGTCACATAAACCATGATAGCAATGATCTCCTATCTTGACAGAGATAACAGGCAAGCCTACAACAGGTCTATGTTTATTCCTAGCATTGGGTTTGGCTATTCTAGCAGACTCTTCTTGGAGGTAAATAACATGTCCATCAGAATCTTCTACCAAGAGACCTTTAACCATAGCAACACTAGGTTCAACTTTAATTTGCTCAGACGGTGTAGGTGTTCTAGTATTACTCTTACAAACTACAGTTGAAGCTTGATCATGATCCTTTATCCTAACAAGGAAAGGTGGTTTCTCAATATAAGCAGTAGGAACAATAGGATCAACATTATAAGTGATAGTCTTTTCTTCAACTTTAACTGGTTCAACTACTTTTACTTCAATAGGGGGATGTTATTTAAACCACTTCGCCTTAGGGAGATCAACATGAGTAGCAAAAGATTCACAGAAAGAAGCTACTATCTCAGAGTCAAGTCCATATTTAGTGCTATACTCATGGAAAACATCGGTCTCCATAAAAGCTTTAACACAATCAAACTTAGGGGTCATACCTGACTCCTTACCTTCGTCGAGATCCCAATCTTCAGAGTTGCGTTTAATTCTTTCCAATAAATTCCATTTGAATTCAATAGTCTTCATCATAAAAGAGCCAGAACAAGAATTATCAAGCATGGTGCGATTATTGAGAGAAAGCCGAGCATAAAATTTTTGAATGATCCTTTTTCTTGAGAGCTCATGATTGGGGCATGAATCTAACATTGAATTAAGCCTCCCCCCAAGCTTGAGCGATGCTTTCTCCTTCGCGAGGCCAGAAATTATACATATAATTATGATCACGATGAACCTAGGGCATAGGTTAGAACTTCTGATGAAATTCCAACTTTAGACGATTATAGTTCCATGATCCCATATCATCACATAGCCTAAACCATTTCAATGCATCTCCCTTCAAAGATAAAGGGAAGACCTTCTTCTTGATAACATCCTCGGTCATACCTGCAAGCTTAAACAATCCACAAACTTCATCCACATAGATTAGATGTAAATCGGGATGCAATGTTCCGTCTCGTGTAAAAGGATTTTCAAGTAGTTTCTCTATCATACCCGAAGGAATCTCAAAGCAAAAAATTTCAGTAGGTGCAGTAGGTTGAGGAGCAACTCTTTGCTCTTCTGTTCATGGTGAAGATACCCCGAACAAGCCCCTCAAAGGATTTTGAGCCATAGTAACAAGTCACAATAAATTTCAGCACACTATATAAATTTTTCCTTACCAAATTCCACTTACCAAAGGCGCTTCACTCCTCGGCAACGGCGCCAGAAAAGAGTCTTGATGACCCACAAGTGTAGGGGATCTATCGTAGTCCTTTCGATAAGTAAGAGTGTCGAACCCAACGAGGAGCAAAAAGAAATGATAGGCAGTTTTCAGTAAGGTATTCTCTGCAAGCACTGAAATTATAGGTAACAGATAGTTTTGTGATAAGGTAATTGGTAGCAAGTGACAAAAAGTAAAAGTAAATAAAGTGCAGCAAGGTGGCCCAATAATTTTTATAGCAAAGGACAAGCCCGGACAAACTCTTATATAAAGGAAAGCGCTCCCGAGGACACATGGGAATTATCGTCAAGATAGTTTTCATCACGATCATCTGATTCGCGTTCGGTACTTTGATAATTTGGTATGTGGGTGGACCGGTGCTTGGGTGTTGTCCTTACTTGGACAAGCCTCCCACTTATGATTAACCTCTAATGCAATAATCCGCAACTACAAAAGAAGTATTAAGGTAAACTAGGGTTTAAGCTTCTGTCACTCTAGCAACTCATCATCTACTTATTACTTCCCAATGCCTTCCTCTAGGCCCAAATAATGGTGAAATGTCATGTAGTCGACGTTCACATGACACCACTAGAGGAGAGACAACATACATCTCATCAAAATATCGAACGAAGACCAAACTCACATGACTACTAATAGCAAGACTTCTCCCATGTCCTCAGGAACAGAAGTAACTACTCACAAGACATAATATGGTTCATGATCAGAGTGGTATTAATATGCATAATGGATCTGAACATATGATCTTCCACCAAATAAACCAACTAGCATCAACTACAAGGAGTAATCAACACTACTAGCAACCCACAGGTACCAATCTGAGGTTTGGGTACAAAGATTGGATACAAGAGATGAACTAGGGTTTGAGAGGAGATGGTGCTGGTGAAGATGTTGATGAAGATAGCCCTCCCCAAGATGGGAGAGTTGTTGGTGATGACGGCGGTGATGATTTCCCCCTCCCGGAAGGAAGTATCCCCGTCAGAACAGCTCAGCCGGAGCCCTAGACTGGTTTCCGCCTCAGTTCCGCCTCGAGACGGCGGCGTCTGGTCACGAAAGCCTCCTTGTGATTTTTTCCAGGTCAAAACACCTCATATAGGAGAAGATGGGCGTCTGGGGACCTTCGGTGGGCCCACGAGACAGGGGGTGCGCCCTGGGTAGGGGGGCGCCCCCCACCCTCGTGGACAGCCGGTGGACCGCCTCATGAACTTCTTTCGCCGGATATTTTTTATATTTTCTGAAATGGTGTTCTGTTGAGTTTCGGGGCGTTTGGTGATGTGGAGAATAGGTTTCCAGAGTTTCTTCCTTTTCCAGCCCAAAATTCCAGCTGTCGGCATTCTCCCTCTTCATGTAAACCTTGTAAAATAAGAGAAAAAAAGGCATAAGTATTGTGACAAAACATGTAATAACAGCCCATAGTGCAATAAATATCAACATATAAGCATGGTGCAAAATGGATGTAGCAACATCTTGCGGAAACCTTCATCCAGACTCAAAGAGATGGAAGAATACTTCATGCCCGGAAGCTTACCTGTGCAACCGCAAGTCATTATGGTCTCTGGCTTGGTTGACCTTAGTTGTTACTCTCGCTGGGACGGTGCTAGCAGATGTAGAACTACGGTAGGATTGCATGAGCACCGGACATTGGTCAAAGGAACTATTCGGAAGACCATATTTCGGTCATCTTGTTCTTAAACACCCTGAAGTGAGAGAACGTAAACAGAGGGTTAAAACGTAATCGATTAGGCGTCTCCCCGGTTACGGACAACTTGAGCCTCGAGACTTGGATCTATCTCGGACCTCTCAACACTGGATCAATAATTAAATGTGGGCAACTTATGATGATTTGGGATATGAGACATCGGTTGGCAGAACCATGTCAGGTATAGTATCTGCTTTATAGTAGAGATTTCCTGGACTATCCTTTGTTGTGGGGAAAAATAAAATTAGCTTTTATGCAAGATAGAACTCAGACACAGATCCACAAAGCCATATTACATATAGTATAGTTTTATCATCTGCTCTTCTTACAGTGATCTTGCCGGTACATTCAATGTACTGACCTACACGGCTGCAACGTCTCATGTTGCTTGATTATTTCTACGACAAGTGAGTTTCGTTGTTGGGGTACGGTCTACACTCAACCTGCCGATGGCGTTGATGGGACTCTGATACGTCTCCAACGTATCTATAATATTTTATTGTTCCATGCTATTATTTATGATGTTTTGGATGTTTAATGGGCTTTGTCATACACTTTTATATTATTTTTGGGACTAACCTACTAACCCAAAGGCCCAGTCCAGATTGATGTTTTTTGCCTGTTTCAGGGTTTTACAGAAAAGGGATATCAAACGGAGTCGAAATGGAATGAAACCTTCGGGAGAGATATTTTTGGAGAAAATCACGCACGGGAGACTTGAGAACCACAGGGTAGGGTTTACGTGGTGCCCACGAGGGTGGGGGGCGCGCCCCCTACCTCGTGGGCCCACGTATGGCCCCCGGTGCCCTCCTTCCTCCTATATATGCCTACGTACCCCGAAACCATCAGAACAACAGAGAAAACCCTAGTTCCACCGCTGTAACCTTCTGTTCACGTGAGATCCCATCTTGGGGCCTGTTCCGGAGCTCCGCCGGAGGGGGGATCTTCCACGGAGTGCTTCTACATCATCATCATTGCCTCACCATGAGTTGTGAGTAGTTTACCACAGACCTTCAGGTCCATAGCTAGTATCTCGATGGCTTCTTCTCTCTCTTTGGATCTCAATACAAAGTTCTCCTCGGTCTTCGAGGAGATCTATTCGATGTAATCTCTTTTTGTGGTGTGTTTGTCGAGATTCGATGAATTGTGGGTTTATGATCAAGATTATCTATGAGAAATATTTGGTTCTTCTCTTAACTCTTTATGTATGATTATAATATCCTTGCAAGTCTCTTCGAGTTATTGGTTTGGTTTGGCCTACTAGATCTATAGTTCTTGCAATGGGAGAAGTGCTTGGCTTTGGGTTCAATCTTGCGGTGTCCTTTCCCAGTGATAGTAGGGGCAGCAAGGCACGTATTGTATTGTTGTCATCGAGGATAAAAAGATGGGGTTTATATCATATTGCTTGAGTTTATCCCTCTACATCATGTCATCTTGCTTAAGGCGTTACTTGTTCTTATGAACTCAATACACTAGATGCATGCTGGATAGCGGTCGATGTGTGGAGTAATAGTAGTAGATGCAGAATCGTTTCGGTCTACTTGTCTCGGACGTGATGCCTATATATAATGATCATGCCTAGATAGTCTCATAATTATTCGCTTTTCTATCAATTGCTCGACAGTAATTTGTTTACCCGCCGTAGAATACCGCTATCATGAGAGAAGCCACTAGATAACACTATCGCCCCCGGGTCTATTCTCAACATATCAATCTACACCTACTTTACTTTTTCCGCTTTTACTTTCTGTTCTTATAACCAAAAATACCAAAAATATCAACTATCATCTCTATCAGATCTCACTTTCGTAAGTGACCGTAAAGGGATCGACAACCCCTTATCGCGTTGGATGCGAAGTTCTGAGTTGTTTGTGCAGGTGCGAGGGACTCGCGCGTGGTCTCCTACTGGATTGATACCTTGGTTCTCAAAAACTGAGGGAAATACTTATGCTACTGTGCTGCATCTCCCTTTCCTCTTCGAGGGAATACAACGCAAGCTCGAGAGTCGAGAAGTAGCAGACTCCACACCCATTTGATTGTTTCCACTTAGACTTACTCCCCACCATTCTGATTTACTCGTCATGGTTTTAGTTCAAATTTGAACTAAAACCACGACAAGTAAATATGAATGGAGGGATTATGAGTTATATATCATTTTTACGTTATTTATACATGTGATTGCACTTTGATATATACATTGTTGTACTGTGTGTGCCAGCATACCGATCCAGGGATGGCACAGATACACAAAGGCTTGACCGTTTGAGGTCAGTTTGTTACAGAACCGCTTGACACCACTGAAGCCCTGAACAACTGAAATGCTTGCTTATGTAGGTAGACGCAACTGCAATGCCAAAGGGGTCTAGGGGTGGAATACAGTGAGATTAAAAATAAGTGTCTGCTAAGCAAATGGCTATACCAGATACTTATTAAGGATGGGGTTTGCCAAGGATTACTCACGAACAAGTACCTTCGTTCTAACATCCTCTATGAGGTTCAGGCAAAACCAGAAACTATGATATTATTATGGCAAACTATGATATTATTGAGTTGATTTTCCTTTGAATAATTTCTATGATTGGTTGTTGTTCTTCTCTCATGCGTGAGTAATTTCCCCTAGGCATGGAGAAGGTAGGGGATTGGTGAGATTCATTTGTGCCAGATCCATATGTTGATATTTGTGAGACCCTTGTGATTAATTAGTTGGTTGTTTATCTATAGTAAATGTAATGCTTGTTGTCTAACTTAATGGCCCAGACAATAAGATCAGAAGACCTACCTACATAGGTAACAATATATTGTTTTGCAAAGTAGCGACCTCCGGATGACACGTGTTGAGCAAAGACAATATAAGTATAATGGGATACCATAATGGCTAAGGCATTGGACTGGTCTAACGGCCTTAATTGTTGAGCCGGCCGTTACATATGGTAATGGAAGGTAGGAGAATAGAGTTAAACAATCACGATAGAATAAATTTAACTATCCAAGGGTGACTCGCCTATCAAACATAGAATACGAGAGGTAAAACCACATGAATATGTGACTACACGTTGCCACTGCACCAACACACTTGATGTTCACCGCCATGAACTATCATTCCCAGCGCCTAACATTTCCATTGCAGGCAATCTGTAGTTTATTTTATGTTCCTTCACTTTTATGTTATTTAATTTAGTCTTAGTTTTAGCTACTTTATTTCACCCTTCAACCACCTATCTTCAGCCACCATCATAATCCCTGTAGATATAAAAAAAGTCAATTCACACAAAAGTTGTGCAACTCGTGTGCAACAGAAACACGCACATTAACTCTTCAAATTTTGTGTTGTTATTTTTATTTATTTATTTTAAATGGCTAAATGGAGTTAAATACAAAAACACACATTTTAGAGAGTCAAAGGAATTTGAAGGAAGAGGCTAGAAATGATATAAGTAGAATACTAGTATTATATAGTGCGAACACATTTATGAACAAAATTAATGATGCTGGTACACGTAGATGTGTCCACATCATTGTGGTTGTCAAAGATATCCCATCCATATCTTTAAAACTTTGAAATCTTATCTTTGACAATTCAAACTATTCATTGTTGACCAATGTATGTATAGTTATGTTGGTCTCTAAGCACTAAACTAACATTGGTATGCTAGGCCCGCAAAAGAATATTAACATGTCAGGATAAGCAATGCACGTGGTCACCATTTCTCATTATTTTCTACGCAAATGTTTTGCAGAGAGAACCAAATAGTGATTATGTGGTGTGGCGTGCGTGGCATCAGGGGGCGAAGCTGGCCAAGGCACCCACAACGTGTTTGATACTCTCGTTACAAGATGTTTTAGCCTTTTCGTAAGTGCTACCTCTATTCTGGTTTATTGGTCCCTTTTGTAATTTGTGTCAAATTTTGATCAAACATTTAACTAACAAAATATTCATGGATGTTAACAAAAATTATATCGTTGGATTCATATTTGAACATAGTTTTCAATATAATTTTTGGTGACATGCATGAATATTTTATTAGTTAAATCTATGATCAAAATTTTACACAAAATACAATGGGGATCAATAAACCATGACGGAGGTAGTACTTAGTAGCGCGTGTGCGCTCGTTCATGGGTGTGAGCGGCTGTCCTAAAGACACATGCATGTGTAAGAAAAATTGTCCGCCGGTGCATGTATACTATGACAATAAATGTGTTCACACTAGTCACTTTAATTTATAGAGAATAGATCTAAGTGCACTTATTTTAGGTTTTTAAATTTTTATTAAGCCATTACTTTTGAATAGTCTGTCGAATTCAGATCCGTTTTCACCGTTGGAATCCTTACGACAATATCTTCGAAACTTTGATGACTATATGATGTAACTGTATTACTGCATGGTGCATTTTCTTTTCAAAACAAAGTTTTAGAGTTGCATGGTCCAATTTACTATCAGGTTGCAACCTATAATAACCATGATAACCAACTTTTTATGATGTGTGATAACCCACAAGTGTAGGGGATCAGTTGTAGCCTCTTTCGATAAGTAAGAGTGTCAAACCCAACGAGGAGCTAAAGGCAGAACAAATATTCCCTCAAGTTCTATCGACCACCGATACAACTCTACGCACGCTTGACGTTTACTTTACCTAGGACAAGTATGAAACTAGAAGTACTTTGTGGTTTTTGTGGGATAGGTTTGCAAGAATATAAAGAAAACTTAAATAAAACTAGGGGTTGTTAAGATAAAGAAACAATAAAGTTAATGATAGCGAGTGTGGAAAAATGATGGTAGGAGTTGCGAAATTGCCCCTAAGCAATTGACTATGTTACTAGACCGATAGAAAGTTTTATGTGGGAGAGGCCACTACTAGCATGTCATCCCTTACTTGGAATTCTATGCACTTATGATTGGAACTATTAGCAAGCATTCGCAACTACTAACGTTCATTAAGGTAAAACCCAACCATAGCATTATGATATATTGGTCCCCCTTTAATCCCGTATGCATCAATTTCTACGCTAGGTTGAAGTTTCTGTCACTCTTGCCCTCCAATATGTAGTCTTATCAACATACAACTAACCCTATGGTGTGATCCACGCGCGTGCTCATATGATGGGCACCAAAGGACAGCAACATAACCACAAGCAATTTAAATCAATCATAGCAATTCACCAATCACCAATAGGACAACGATAATCTAGTCAGTCATCATAGGATGGCAACACATCATTGGATAATAATATGAAGCATAAAGCACCATGTTCAAGTAGAGGATACAGCGGGTTGAGGGAGAGTGGACCGTTGTAGATAGATGGGGGAAGGTGATGGAGATGTTGGTGACGATGACGTAGGTGTTGGTGTAGATCGCCGTCACACGATGATGGCCCCGATGGCACTCCGGTGCCACCGGAAGCGAGGGGGGGAGAGCCCCCTCCTTCTTCTTCTTCCTTGTGCTTCTCCCTAGGTGGGAGAAGGGTTTACCCTCTGGTCCATGGCCTCCATGGCGACGGAGGGGCGAGAGCCCCTCCGAGATTGGATCTGTCTCTCTGTCTCTCTCTGTTTCTGCATTCCCAGATTCTGGCCTTCCACCGTTTCTTAAATTCCCGGAGATCCGTAACTCCGATTGGGCTGATTTTTTGACACGATTTTTATCCGGATATTAGCTTTCTTGCGGAGAAATAAGGGCATCAACCTCCTTACGGTGTGGCCACGAGGGCCCAGGGCGCGCCCCCTGCCTCGTGGCCCACTCGGGCATCGTTTCATGTTGGTTCCGCTTCCCAAAATTCACATATATTCCAAAAAAATCTCCGTCCGTTTTTATTCCGTTTGATATGGATATTCTGCGAAACAAAAAAAACATGCAACAAACAGGAACTGTCACTGGGCACTGGATCAATATGTTAGTCCCAAAAAATAGTATAAAAAGTAACCAAAAGTATATGAAAGTTGTAGAATATTGGCATGGAACAATCAAAAATTATAGATATGACGGAGACGTATCAGCATCCCCAAGCTTAATTCCTGGTCGTCCTCGAGTAGGTAAATGATAAAAAAAGATAATTTTTGATGTGGAATGCTACCTAGCATAATCTTGATCATGTAATCTAATCATGGCATGAATATTAATACTCGAGTGATTCAAAGCAATAGTCTATCATTTGACATAGAAGAATTTAATACTCGGGCATCCCAACAAACAATCACGTCTTTCAAAATAGCAATGCTAAAGAATGTTATCCCTACAAAATCATATAGTCTTTTATGCTTCCCTTTTCTTAACACAAGGTACCCCTCATGCACATCCCGGTGTCAGCCAAGCAATTGTTTTCATACTTTAGTTTTTCGAACCTTTGCAATTCTTCACGCAATACATGAGTGTGAGCCATGGATATAGCACTATTGGTGGAATAGAAGGTGGTAGTAGACAAAAGTAGGAGGAAGTCTCACATCGACTAGGCATATCCATGGGCTATGGAGATGCCCATCAATAGATATCAATGTGAGTGAGTAGGGATTGCCATGTAACGGATGCACTAAATCTATAAGTGTATGAAAGCTCAAAAGAAAACTAGTGGGTGTGCATCAAGTTGCTTGCTCATGAAGACCTAGGGCATTTGAGGAAGCCCATCATTGGAATATACAAGCCAAGTTTTATAACGAAAAATTCCCACTAGTATACGAAAGTGACAACATAGGAGACTCTCTATCATGAAGAACATGTTGCTATGATGAAGCACAAGTGTGGAAAAAGATAGTAGCACTGCCCCCTTTTTTCTTTTTCTTTATTTTTTTGGGCCTTCCCTTTTTTTGTCTTTCTTCTTTTTTTATTTGGCCTTTCTTTTTTTTGGCCTTTTTTTCTTTTTTTTCAAGGGACAATGCTCTAATAATGATGGTCATCACACTTCTATTTACTTACAACTCGATACTAGAACAAAAATATGACTCTATATGAATGCCTCCAGCGGTGTACCGGGATGTGCAATGATCTAGCGTAGCAATGACATCAAAAACGGACAAGCCATGGAAACATCATGCTAGCTATCTTACGATCATGCAAGGCAATATGACAATGATGGTGCGTGTCATAATAAACGGAACGGTGGAGTTACATGGCAATATATCTCGGAATAGCTATGGAAATGCCATAATAGGTAGGTATGGTGGCTGTTTTGAGGAAGGATATAAGGTGGTTTGATGCACTGGCGAAAATTGCGCGGTACTAGAGTGGCTAGCAAGGTGGAAGGGTGAGAGTGCGTATAATCCATGGACTCAACATTAGTCATAAAGAACTCACATACTTATTTTGAAAAATATGTTAGCCCTCGAAGCAAAAATACTACGACGCATGCTCCTAGGGGGGAGGTTGGTAGGAGTTAACCATCGCCCCCCCCCCCTCCCGACCTTCACGCAAAGATAAGCAAATCACTACTCTAAGTACTGTTTCAAACAAATTCATATTTTGTTTTTGCATTGTAGCTACTGTAATATAACTTTTCCATGGCTTAATCCACTGATAGAAATTGATAGTTTCATCAAAACAAGCAAACTATGCATGAAAAATAGAATCTGTCTAAAATAGAACAGTCTGTAATAATATGAACATTCACCATACTTCTGATACTTGAACAATTCTTCCAAAATTAGGAAAATCAAAAAGTTGTATAGAAAGACAGTGCGAAAAGTTTCAGAACCATTTGGCGGTCCAGCAAGAAATGTAAAATCGCGGACTACAGCTAAAGTTTCTGTCCTACACCGCACAAACCAACAAGCATTGTAAATATCCTAAAGGCAAACCTTGGCACATTATTTTTATAATACAATGGAATTGTACAAGGGGATAATTATTTTTGTTGAAAAGTTTCTGTGATTAAGATTCACAAAGTTTCCATGGGCATGAACAAAGTTCAAGGACGTCCCCCACTTTCACAATGCTCGTCTATATCACTTTCACTTTTCTTTTTGAAAAGTTTTAGGTTCCCCTCTTTATTTTTTTTGTTTTTAAACTTTATAAAAGCACACAACAGAAATAAATGACTCTCTAAAACTTCTGGGTTGTCTCCCTGGCAGCGCTTTCTTTAAAGCCATTAAGCTAGGCATATAGTGCTCAAGTGATGGATCCACCCGGATCCCAATGTATATCAGAGACAATTTTAATTAACAATGATTTGGCATTTAGTAGTGAGCACAAAGTGATATATATCATGTAACAACGAAGTCTAACTCTCTTCCTATGCATCGGCGTGTCATAAAATAACAATTCATGCACATCAAGTAAAGGCCAATGCATAGTATAAGCAGTTTCTTGCAATTTTATCATGTTGGAAACATAGAGAGGCGGAGATGTAGTTCCTCTCTCATAATAATTGCAAGTAGGATCAGAAAGCACATGCATATTATACTCATCAAAATTATCATGTGTAGCGTAAAAAGGCAACCCATCAATATAATCCTTAATAAGTGCAAACTTCTCCAATATAGTGTAGTTTGGAGAATTCAAAAAGATAATAGGACTATCATGTGTGGGTGCAATAGCAACTATTTCATATTTAACATAATGAACTATAGCAAGTTCATCTCCATAAGCATAATTCATATTGGCATCTTGGCCACAAGCATAACAAGCATCATCAAAAAGGGATATTTCAAAAGAATCAACGTGATCATAGCAATCATCATAGCATTCATCCTTCGGTAAGCACGAAGGGAAATTAAACAATGTATGAGTTGAAGAGTTACTCTCATTAGAAGGTGGCCACATCTAGCTAATCCGCTCTTCCTCCTTTTGTTCTTCGCTCCCCTCATCATTTTTTCATCTAATGAGCTCACAATGTCATCAGTTTCTTCTTCCATAGTTTCCTGCAAAATATTAGTCTCTTCTTGGACAGCGAAGACTTTCTCAATAAACGCATCAATATTGGAGTTATATTCATAATTAAAATAGCAATATTTCAATATAGCAAGATTTTCAGGCCTAGAAACATCATCATCAAAAGCATCATTCTTTTTAAATAGAGATTCAATTTCATAAGCACCCTTAAAAGCAACAAATTCTTCTATTTGTTCCACATCATAATAATCATATATACCATTAGCATAAGAAGCTAAGGTTTCATTATCATTAAATTTGCATGAAAAGGGAAGGTGTGGAGACTTCATCCTAGAGCAACAAATATAATCATATCTCAAGCATAGTTGCCGAGCATACCAATGCAACAAATGAATTTGATCCCATAACAATTTCCCTTTTGGTGTCAAGCGATAATCCCTAAAGTATTCACGTTGATCCAACGTTACTCCCATTACATAGTTGAATGGGGTTTTCTCAGGATTATCAAAGTAGTACATAATATCTTTCACATAATGAGCATCGAGGGTTTTAGGAGGTTCCCCATCTCCATGAGTAGCAAGTACAAGTAAGTTTTGTGTCATTTTGTGTTCCATATCCATGACTAAAGATAGAGAAAAACTTGGAACAACAAACAAAATCTACTTAGTGATAAAGAAAACAATCACACACGAGAATATTCACCCCACGCTATTGCTCCCCGACAACGGCGCCAAAAAAAAGGTCTTGATAACCCACAAGTGTAGGGGATCAGTTGTAGCCTCTTTCGATAAGTAAGAGTGTCGAACCCAACTAGGAGCTAAAGGCAGAACAAATATTCCCTTAAGTTCTATCGACCACCGATACAACTCTACGCACGCTTGACGTTTACTTTACCTAGAACAAGTATGAAACTAGAAGTACTTTGTGGTTTTTGTGGGATAGGTTTGCAAGAATATAAAGAACACATAAATAAAACTATGGGCTGTTAAGATAAAGAAACAATAAAGTTAATGATAGCGAGTGTGGAAAAATGGTGGTAGGAGTTGCGAAATTGCCCCTAAGCAATTGACTACGTTACTAGACCGATAGCAAGTTTTATGTGGGAGAGGCCACTGCTAGCATGTCATCCCTTACTTGAAATTCTATGCACTTATGATTGGAACTATTAGCAAGCATCTGCAACTACTAACGTTCATTAAGGTCAAACCCAACCATAGCATTAAGATATATTGGTCCCCCTTCAATCCGTATGCATCAATTTTTACGCTAGGTTGAAGTTTCTGTCACTCTTTCCCTCCAATACGTAGTCCTATCAACATACAACTAACCCTATGGTGTGATCCACGTGCGCGCTCATGTGATGGGCACCAAAGGACAGCAACATAACCACAAACAATTGACATCAATCATAGCAATTCACCAATCACCAATAGGACAACGATAATCTACTCATACATCATAGGATGGCAACATATCATTGGATAATAATATGAAGCATAAAGCACCATGTTCAAGTAGAGGGTACATCGGGTTGCGGGAGAGTGGATCTGTCTCTCTGTCTCTCTCTATTTATGCGTTCCCAGATTCTAGTCTTCCACCGTTTCTTAAATTCCCGGCGATCCGTAACTCCGATTGGGCTAATTTTTTGACACAATTTTTATCCGGGTATTATCTTTCTTGCGGCGAAAGAAGGGCATCAACCACCTTACGGTGTGGCCATGAGGGCCCAGGGCGCGCCCCCCTGCCTCGTGGCCCACTCGGGCATTGTTTCATGTTGGTTCCGCTTCCCAAAATTCACATATATTCCAAAAAAAATCTCCATCCGTTTTTATTCCGTTTGGACTCTATTTGATATGGTTATTCTGCGAAACAAAAAAACATGCAACAAGCAGGAACTGGCACTGGGCACTGGATCAATATGTTAGTCCCAAAAAATAGTAGAAAAAGTTGCCAAAAGTATATGAAAGTTGTAGAATATTGGCATGGAACAATAAAAAATTATAGATACGACGGAGACGTATCAATGTGCAAGGAGTCTACTACCTTGGCCAACTACCTAGTAGTCAATTTGTGAACTCCTTGATACTCTTGGATGTGCAATATTTTGTTAATTTTTTAAATAATATATTTCTTTTATTAATTTATAGAAATAATGAATGGTTTAGATATATTACACAAATAATACGGCGTTGGCTTGAGCAAGATGACTGGAACTATTCGTCCTCCTGTAAGATGATTAGTCCTCGTCGTCCTCCGTTAAGATGATTACCACTAGTCATCCTCCCTCAAGATGACTGGAAGTAGTCGTCTTCCCTCAAGATGATTGGAACCAGTCATCCTCCCTCAAGATGGTTGGTTCTGCTGCAATCCTTAGGATGATTGGTTCTGCTGCAATCATTAGGAAAGTTGCACTCTTATGTTATTGCTTCTTCCACTACTAGAAAAAGGCCTACTAATGGCGCACCAGTTTTGGCCATTAATGGCGCACTACTGGTGCGCCATTAGTAGCACGCCATTAGTATTTGGATACTAATGGCGCACATACTAATGGCGCACCACAGGTGCGCCATTAGTATAGGGCACGGTGCGCCATTAGTATGCCTCTCAGGGAGCCATATATATCCAGGTGCTTTGGCATACTAATGGCGCACTACATAGGAGTGCGCCATTAGTAAAAAAAATCAATTTTTTTTTTCATTTTTTTTTATTTTTTTTAAATTTTAATTTTTTTATTTTCTTAATCTTAGGTCATTATGGCTTAATCTGGGGTCAATTTGCTTAATCTCAAGTCAAATCGCACTCTGTGGTCAAACTTTCCATAAGGTCACCCATCCTCACACTACTCCAGCCCGAGCACGCTTAACTTCGTAGTTCTATCCAACCCCAGCACCAGCTCACTTCACAGGCACTTGTTGATATATCTATCATATCAATCCTATTAACCCTTCTTGATGTCTAGGAGTTTGTTAATGTTCATGAGTATGATGAAATTTTGAAAATATATTTCAAACTTCCCGGTCATATTACATATTATATTTTGGAAAAAAAATTATAATTTTTTTTCGAAAATTTTATAATTTTTTTTCTGTTACTAGTGGCGCACCTAGCAAACAGTGCGCCACTAGTAAGTTTGAATTTTTTTGAATTTTTTTGCCTCTAGATCTTAAAAGTCCCGTAACTTTTTTCTGTTAGGTTTTTGGGGATTTTGAAAATGTTTAACGGGGTTCCCCCAGTTAAATTCGGATGTAACATTTCGAGTAGATGATTTTTCATATAAAAAACTTTTTAATCCGAGTTCGTATGCAAAAGTTATGCCCGTTTTACTAAATTCCAGAGAGATTTTGCAAATAAAGTCAAAATTCATATTTGTAAATTTTCCCAACTAGTAGACCACATATCACATGGGAAACTTATTTTCTTTTATTTTTTTTGACATTTACATCATTTTCTTTTATTTATTTTTGAACTGGAAAAGGCGGTCCACGGGGGGG
>LR738712.1:201102024-201128334 GCA_902687465.1 Secale cereale
AATGGCCAACTTACTAATGGCGCACCGTGGGAGTGGTGCGCCATTAGTAGTTCAACTACTAATGCCGCACCACTCCCACGGTGCGCCATTACTAGTTTTGAAAAAAAAATAAAAAAAATAAAAAATAAATAAAAAAACAAAATATGAAAAAAAATACTAATGGCGCACCGTGCGAGTGGTGCGCCATTAGTAAGTTCAACTACTATTGGCGCACCACTCCCACGGTGCGCCATTAGTATTTTTGAAAATAAAATTAAGAAAAAAATAAAAACAAAATTTGAAAAAAAATTACTAATGGCGCACCGTGGATGTGGTGCGCCATTAGTAGTTTAACTACTAATGGCGCACTATCCACTGGTGCGCCATTAGTAGTTTTGAAAAAAAAAATGAAAAAAAATTGTTACTAATGGCGCACCACATCAACGGTGCGCCATTAGTATTTGGATACTAATGGCGCACCAACACATGGTGCGCCATTAGTATATACTAATGGCGCACCGCATGTCTGGTGCGCCATTAGTAACAATCCCATCTATAGCCCTTTTCCTAGTAGTGTTCCACCATCGATGCAACATGAGAAGTTCTTTCCGTATCTCCTCAAAGGTCCTTGCAGGCCACCCACACCTACATAATGTGTGACCAACTCTGTAGCGACCACGGTTCCAATGAACTGAAGTCTCTATGCTTAGTGTCATCCCTGGATCGGTATGCTGACACACACAATACTCGAGGATTTATAACATAGGTTCAATCACACTTTGTTACATCGAAAGTCCTCTAAGAGGCAATATCCATTACACGATAATGGTTGAAGGCCATCTAAAACAATAAACTGCGAAAGCTATGAAGAGTAGTTGAGTCCATCTAACTCCACGACAAACATTGAGTGCATGACAACGACCTATCGCACCTTAATCGCCGTCTGAAAACTCTACAACATGATACGTTGCAGCCATGTAGGTCAGCACATTGAATATGCTGGAAAGAACACACTGTAATGATAATAAGCAATGCCTACAACTATATGCATATTTGGCTGGTGGAGGTTGTAAGGAATGTATTAATTTAACTACTTAGTTAAATTTAAGCATGAACAATTGAGTATGGTTTCTCCATCTCAATCCCAAACCAATGTCACTATTAACCCAACAATTTAATAAAGTGATGAGATCAGTCCATAATTCAAGTACCCGGATACTCTAGATGTCCATAATCGGGGACACGGCAACTCATGAATAGTTTGTACACTCTATAGAGGTTTGTGCACTTTTCCTCACAAGACTCGATCCCACCCCCGTTTGATTTCTCGCACTACAAGGTGTTTGAGAAACAGATAACCGAGCACAGTCTTTCACAAGCATTATCTCTTAAACCTGGGTAGACCGTACCACCCACATCCGCTACATCTGCTAGTCTACCACGGAAAGAGGTCACACAACATACTTAACTATGCCACATCCCATAATGGCTAGTGGCTGCACACAGAAGTTTCTAGGCATGATTGATATATGATCCCTTTGAGCCTGGGTGGCATCCCATAGGATAATCACACGGGTCTTCCCGGATTTCCTAGGACAACACTGGATTCCCCAGGTGCCCTGCAACCAATCCACCCAGATATGTATTAAATTCCACCTTAAAAAATCCCTTAGTTGTTATAACTCTCACAACTTTCATGAAATCACTCATACCAATCCACGTCTACATGCATGGCTAAGCAATAAGTAACAAAGCGTATATTCCCTTGGGTTGATCTCAAGTCATTGGGTTCCTACCTCATGAACTACAAAGCATCATATTATGTAACCAGTCCTACTCATGCAAGTGTTTGACGATATAACTAATGCAATGAAAACTGGATATTGGAAAGTATGATCAAAGTATGAATTTGCCTTGCTGACGATCGCTTAAACCTAATGACTCGTAGTAGCACGCTTCGCACTCCGGGAATTCTAGCACAATCAAACAATAGCATACATAAGCACTCAAACAAAGATGCACGGGTAAAACTCAAATAGGAAGATCAAATCTGAAAGTTCAACTGAAGAGCTTCGACTTGCAAAAAGAATCGATCGAATTGGAGCTACGGAACTGAAACTATGATCAAAAGAACTTCAAATTCAAATCTGCTTGAAACCAAATTTTAAATTGTCATAACCTTGTTCAAGTTGATTAAACAAAAAGAGGGGCTCGAGATGAAGATTTTGGCTATGGTTTCACTAGATTTGGACGAACGGTTTAGAAACGGCGAGGGTTTGAAGTTCAGGGGCTAATCTTCGATAAAAAAATAATCACGGATAGGTCCCTGGCCGAAAAAAGAAAAAACTACGGCGCGAACGTTCGTTAACAGAGATGGACGGACGAACGCGTTCGTTAAAACGAACTAACGAGTGGACGCTCGCTAAATAACGAAACCGAAGAAATAACAAAACGAACCGATCTAAAAAAACCGAAACTAGGGTTTCTAAAAAAACGGGACGACTTTTTACCTAAACCGAAAAAACCGGCCGGCGAGATCCGGCGAGGCGGGGCGGCAGCTCCGGCGGCACGGGGCGGGTGCGGGGCGATGGCAGGGTGGGCGGCGGCGGGGCGGGTCGAGAGGAGGAGGGGCGGCGGGGCGGCTTAGAAAGGGGGAGGGGGTCCCGACTTGGCCCTTGGGGGTGTCCCAGACTCCGGCGGGAGTCCAGCTCGGGTACGCGGGCGAGCGGGGAAGGCGGTGGCGGCATTTGGCCGGTTGGGCTTCGGCCCAGTTCGGTCCGGAGAAGAATTTTTTAAAAACAAAATCCGCCGAAGGAAAAATCCTAAATATATATATATATATAATTCTAAAAATGCCAAAAACAATTTTCACCGTCTAAAATACAATATTTAGAACAAAGTGAACATTTTCTTGGCCTAAAATGCAATTTTGAAAAAAATGCATTTTTTTTCTAATTCGAATAAAATAGCAATAAAATCCAATTAAAGTTATTTATTTGATTTTAACATTTTTCCTCCAATATTTGTTTTATTTTGGAGAAGTCATATTATCTCCTCTCATGTATTTTAATATTGAAATATTTCGGAGAGAAAATAATTAAAACTAAATGATCCTCTTTCCAATATTTGAGAAAATTCAAATATGAAAATAATAAAATCCCCAACTCTCTCCGTGGGTCCTTGAGTTGCTTAGGATTTTTAGGATCCAAACCAAAATGCAAATAAAATATTATATGCATATGATGATCTATGTATATCATCCCAAATTGAAAATTTGGGATGTTACAAACCTACCCCCCTTAAGATGAATCTCGTCCTTGAGATTCGGGTTGGCTAGAAAATAAGTGTGGGTGGTCCTGGCGTAGATCCTCCTCTCGTTCCCAGCTGGCTTCGTCTTCTGTATGGTGACTCCACTGTACTTTGCAGAACTTGATGACTTTGCTGCGGGTGACTCTGTTGGCAAACTCGAGAATCTTAACGGGCTTCTCCTCGTAAGTTAGGTTGCTCTCTAACTGAATTGCCACCAGGGGCACTGTATCATGTAACGGAATATAGGCCATCTCTGTGTGACATTTCTTCAACTAAGATACGTGAAACACATCATGAACTCCGGACAAAGTCTCGGGCAACTCTGGCTGATAAGCTACTTCACCTTTGCGCTCCAAAACTTTGTACAGTCCCACAAATCTTGGTGCCGATTTACCCTTAACAACGAAATGCTTAACTCCTTAAAGCGGGGACACATGAAGATACACTCGTTCTCCGACTTCGTAGGTCACCTCCTTGCGTTTCGTATCTGCATAGCTCTTCTGCCTGCATTGGGCTACCTTAGGTTTGTTGCGGATCAATTTGACCTTCTCTTCTGACTCTTTGATCAAACCGGGTCCAAATAACTGACGGTCTCCAACTTCATCCCACATCAACGGTGTTCTGCACCTCCTTCCGTACAAAGCCTGGAAAGGGGCCATTTGCAAACTGGTTTGATAACTGTTGTTGTAAGAAAACTCTAGGTACGGCAAATTATCATCCCAACTAGATCCATAATCTAGTGCACAAGCTCTCAGCATATCCTCCAGAATCTGATTGACTCTCTCAGTCTGTCCATTTGTCTATGGATGAAAGGCTGTACTAAATTCTAGACTCGTACCGAAAGTCTCGTGCAACTGCTTCCAAAACATTGAGGTAAACTGTGTTCCTCTATCTGATACAATGGTCCTTGGAACTCCTTGCAGACATACGATCCTGGTCATGTATATCTTGGCCAACTTAGCACTCATGTAAGTGGTCTTCACGGGGATAAAGTGAGCTACTTTCGTCAAACAATCAACTATCACCCAAATAGAATCATACCCTAAACGTGTCCTGGGTAGTCCTGTGATGAAATCCATTCCAAGTTTGTCCCACTTCCATTCGGGTATGGGTAACGGCTGTAATAACCATGCCGGTTTCTGATGTTCAACCTTGACTCTCTAACAAACGTCACACACTGATACATACTCGACGATGTCCTTATTCATTCCGGTCAACCAGAAATTCTGCTTCAAATCCAAGTACATCTTGGTGTTGCCTGGGTGAATCGAATACGGCGAATCATGAGCCTCCTGGAGTATCAGCTTCCTAATCTCGGGGTCATTGGGCACATAGATACGCTTTTCAAACCAAAGTGTTTCATATTCATCCTCACGAAATCCTTCTGCCTTTCCTTCGGCCATTCTTTCGTTTATTTTTGCAATCTCTTTGTCCGTGTTCTGAGCTTCGCGAATCCTTCCCAACAATGTGGACTGAATTTCCAATGTGGCAACATAACCTCTAGGGACTATCTCCATCTGCAAATATCTAAGATCATCGGCTAACTCTCGGGGTAAACCTCCGGAAATGATTGTGTTAACATAACTCTTGCGATTTAGAGCATCTGCCACGACGTTGGCTTTACCTGGATGATAATGCAACCTCATGTCGTAACCCTTTATGAGCTCGAGCCATCTCCTTTGCCTGAGATTCAACTCCTTCTGCGTGAAGATATACTTCAAACTCTTATGACTCGTGTATACATCACAATGGGTTCCAATAAGAAAATGTCTCCAGGTTTTAAGTGTGTGCACTACGGCTGCTAACTCCAAATCATGCGTGGCATAATTCAACTCATGTGGTCAAAGCTGGCATGAAGCGTACGACACAACTCTTACGTCTTTCATAAGAACACCTCCAAGTCCTTGACGAGAAGCATCACAATACACTTAGAAATCATTGCATATATCCAGAAGAATCAGCACTAGGGCTGTAACCAAACATTTCTTCAACTCCTGAAAACTGGCCTCACACTCTTCGGTCAGCTTATACTTAGTATCCTTCTTCAACAACTCTGTCATGGGCTTCGCAATCTTTGAGAAATTCTCAATAAATCTCTGATAATATCCTGTGAGTCCAAGAAAACTACGAATCTCGCCAGCAGAGGTGGGTGCCTTCCATTTTGTGACTGCCTCAATCTCGGCGGGGTCTACGGATATACGTCTCCTGATATGACATGTCCAAGGAATCCAACTTCCTTCAACCAAAACTCACACTTACTGAACTTGGTGTATAACTGATGTTCTCGGAGCTTCTCGAGAACTAAACGCAAATGTTCCTCGTGCTCCTCTTCATTCTTGGAGTATATCAATATGTCATCAATCAATACTACCACAAACTTATCCAAGAACTCCATGAATACTTTGTTCATCATACTCATGAAATAGGCAGGAGCGTTAGTCAAACCAAATGACATAACTGTATACTCATAAAGCCCGTACCTTGTGGTAAAAGTTGTCTTGGGTATATCCTGTTCTCGGATCTTCAGCTGATGATATCCTGATCGCAAATCGATCTTAGAGAATACCTTGGCTCCTTGCAGCTGGTCAAATAGATCATTGATCATCGGCAGTGGGTACTTATTCTTGATTGTAACCTTGTTCAGTGCACGATAGTCAACAACCATTCTCAAGGATCCATCCTTCTTCTCAACTAGGAGCACTGGGCTCCCCATGGTGACGAACTTGGTCGTTTGTAACACTTTTCCATTAACTCCTTGATTTGCTTCTTGATCTCTTCCAGATCATTAGCGAGAATCCGTTATGGTCTCTTGAATATTGGTCCGGTGCCGGCTAATAGTTCAATTAAGAACTCTATGTCTCTATCTGGTGGCATGCCGGGTAACTCCTTCGGGAATACGTTGGGGTAATCCTTCACGACTAGTACTTCTTCCTGAACAACTCCTGTGAGTGCATTCACATGCGCTTTCCTGGGTGTGTGCCTCGACACATACATGATCTTCTTTCCTTCCGGGGTGGTGAGAAGAATTGATCTACTGGCACAATCGATGTTTCCTCCAAACTTTGACAGCCAATCCATACCTATGATTACACCCAAACCCTGGGATTCCAAACGAATATGGTCCATGGGAAATACGTGTCTTCCAATGGTCAATGGCACTTGATAGCATCCATGGCCAGCCATATACTCTACTCCAGGGGAACTTACTAACATGGGCGTCCTAAGGGTTACGGTGGGAAACTTATACTTTTCCACAAAACCCCTTGATATGTATGAATGCGATGCACCAGTGTGAAAAAGAACAACAACAGTAAATGCATTAATCAAAAACTTACCGGCAACTGCGTCGGGCTGCTCGTCAATCTCCACCATATTGACGTGGTTCACTTGTCCTCTGGTGAACGGGTTGGGCTTCTTTCCTGAGCTTCCATTGCCATTCCCATTCTTTGACTAGGGGCACTCAGTAGCGTAGTGTTCGGTCTTCCCACACTTGAAACAAGTAATGTGGCTCAGATCGTTCTTGGCGGGTGTGGATGGAGTGGAATGATTCTGATTGTTGTTTCCTCCATTCCCATTGCCATTCCTGGCACCACTGTGGTTGTGTGCATTCCCTCCATTGTTGGAATGGCCTCCATGGTTATGGGTGGGATGGTTGTGTCCTCCTGAGTATGGGGTATAGCGGGGCTTCTGCTAGGCTATGGAGTTAAACTTCCCAGCTCCATACTTCCTGTCGGTGTATTTGGATTGACACCTATGGGATCACAAGAATCCCTACTACGGTTGCGGGGCGCGGGGTTGAGAGAAGAGCGGGTCTAACAGTTAGAACACGGTTCCTTTCCCCAGGTTCGGGCCGCAAAGATGCGTAAAACCCTACTCCTGCTTTGGTGTGGATTATACGTTTGTTTTCATTAGCTAGTGAGGAACTACAAGAGAGTTGTGAGGAGTTCAAAAGAGTCGAATCCTTCTCCTGGTCGCCTCGGGCCTCCTTTTATAGGAAAAGGGGTTGCCACAGTGGCGCACAGGAGGTGGAAAGGGTCCAGTGATGCGAGGTTATCCCTCGCATTACAGGACAAGGCGCATTTAATGCGCTTAGCTTAGGTGTCCTCGCTTTATCGGGGACGAGGGGGAGACGTCCGTATTGTCCGTCGCCGCTTCTCCTCGTGTTGACACGCGCCCTGGCCAGCGGTGCCTGAGGTGCCATGTAGGCAGGCAGGCAGCTGAGGTGGCGCAACGGCGGGTCTCCATGGAGATCTGCAGGTTGCCACGCAGATGCCTGTCCAGCTGGTTCGGTCGGCAGCCGCGTGGGGCGGTGGAAACTCAGTTGGTGCGGGCCTGATGGTGGCCTTGCCGGGGCCCCGGCAAGGACCTTGCCAGGGCGCCTGCTGTCATCCCCGACAAGCACCTTGCCGGAGGCCTTGTGGTCCTCCTTGGCTGGGATCCCGCCAAGGGTCATCGTCTTCTTAGCTTGTATCTGATCTTGGATGTCTTCACAAAGATCTGCATGCCACCATGGGGATATCTCCCAAATCCTCGCCCCATGGGGGCGGTGGACTCAAGGGTGATCCGCTCTGTAGGTGCAGGGCGAGCTGTCGCGGCAAGGGTCTTGCCGGGGCCGCTGAAACCGGCTCCCGGCAAGGATCTTGCCAGGTGAAGCCGCTTTGTCCCTTTGCTCTTTGTGGTCTTGTTCTTGGCGTTGCTCCAATTCCATCGAGCCTCGGTCTTACCTTGGCTCATCTCCCTGGCCATGCTTGGTGTGGTGGTGCCCGTGGCTCAGACTGCCCGTGCACAGTCATAGGGGTACAAAAAGGGTGCCCCTCTTTTTGTACACCGACACTTCCTCTTGCGGTTGTCAATCTGCTGCTACTTTCCTTCTAACATGATAGCTTTTTCCACTAGCTCTTGGTAATTGTTGTAGGTTGCTAGCATCAGCTGCATACTCATCTCATCATTGAGTCCTTCTAGAAACTTCTCCTACTTCGCGGCGTCAGTGGACACGTCATCTGGCGCATAGAGAGCTAACTGCCTAAAGTCATCCATGTACTGCCCCATAGTACGGTTTCCTTGGCGTAAGTTGTGAAACTCATGCTTCTTCACGCTCATGGCTCCTGCTGAGACATGTGTTGTGCGAAAGGCTTGCTGAAACTGATCCCAAGTAATCGCACCAAGTGGGTAGGTGGCGGTATAGTTCTCCCACCAAGCGGTTGCTGGTCCCTCAAGCTGATGTGCAGCAAAATGCACTCTCTCTGCATCTGTGCATCCTGCAGTTGCTAGCTCTCTGTCCATCTTCCGCTAATCATCTGCAACTATAGGCTCGGTGCTACTAGAGAACACTGGCAGTTTCAACCTTAAGAACCGGGTCAAGTTATCATGGGGAGGTGGAGGTGTGTTGTTGTTGTTGTTGCTCTGGTTCTGGACAAGAAGTTGCATCAAAGTGTTCTGCTGCTGGATTAACTGAGTGATCTCAGGGGGAAACTCAAATCCGGGCTCACGTCTCGGAGGCATCTGAGGGGTTTAGAGGGGAGAGATGATAATAGAATTAGGTCTAGGGGAAATCACTACCCGTATGCACATGAGACAAACAATCTCATATCATATCACTCAATTTCAAACAAGAGCAAACAAAGATCCTATTACAAAGCTAGCTAACGATTCTAACTACTCGAATTGATACTAATGATTACAGGGTGGTCAACTAATCACTATCATCTGATGACTCCATGATATTTTCTCCAGCTTCGTCTTCATAGTCACTTTCGTCACTGTCGGTGTCATCTATCAGAATGTAGTTCTCCATAGTGATTCCTATCTTCGGTTCCGGCTTCACTGTGCCAGTTCCAACCTTCTTCTACAGTGCTTCATTCTGCTCCAATAGTACGGCCATTTCCTCTTCATATCCATCTCGTACTGTCTTGAGTTCTTCCTCTAGCTCCGCATTCTGGGTTATCACCATGTTGATCTTCTGCATAAGTGCGCACATCTGATTTTCGTAGCCGCGAATATGTTCGTCCATCTCCTGGATGTATGCTGCAATGGATCTGTCCTTCCTGGTTTGAAGCATCTCCCATTGCTGGTCTCGATATCCACAAATCTGGTAGATGGTGTCTTCAAGGTCCTTGTTGTAGACTTCACATATGCGTCCAAATGTGATGTGAGCTGTCATACTCTTTCCCAAGCTCCATGTCGGTGCGTCAAATTCTAGCTCCAATGGCTTCGTGAATGGTACAATGGTTCTCCCAGGTACACTAACTTTGATCTTCCAGCATTCCTCTTCCGGCGATGTTGCATGGAGATCTCCAGTGATACTTGGTATTCCAATGTGCAAGTATCTAGTGACATCCTTCAAGTGCTTTCCGAAAGGGGTATCATCGTCTGGCTGAGTGAACTTGCTCACTGGGTCCGACATCTATAGAGAAGAAATAGTGAAGAATTAGAATGAGTAGAGAAGAAGTAGAATGAATAGAGAAGAACATCATATGGCTTATCCTAGTGGTCGCATCCTACAGTCAACGTGGGCTCTGATACCATCTTATAGCGACCACGGTTCCAATTAATCGAAGTCTCTGCGCTCAGTGTCATCCCTGGATCGGTATGCTGATACACACAATACTCGAGGATTTATAACAGAGGTTCAATCACAATTTATAACATCGAAAGTCCTCGAAGAGGCAATACCCATTACACGATAATGGCTGAAAGCCATCTAAAACAATAAACTGCGGACGCTATGAAGAGTAGTTCAGTCCATCCAACCCCATGGTAAACATTGAGTGCATGACAAAGACCTATCGCACCTTAATCATCGTCTGAAAACTCTGCAATATGATACGTTGCGGCCATGTAGGTCAGCACATTGAATATGCTGGCAAGAACACACTATAATGATAATAAGCAATGACTACAACTATATGCATTTTTGGATGGTGGACCTTGTAAGGTTTATTTTTGCAACATGATACGTTGTAGCAGACTAAGGCATAGCCTAGTGGTGGGAAGGGGCTGATACCTTCCCACCCACCCAGGTTCAAGGCACGGTACTTGCAATTTTGGTTTGTTGCAACAATTATACTGTAGGGGGTTCCCTTATAGTCTTTCTGTCAAAAAAACAAAGGAATGTATTAATTTAACTACTTAGTTAAATTTAAGCATGAACAATTGAGTATGGTTCCTCCATCTCAATCCCAAACCAATGTCACTATTAACCCAACAATTTAATAAAGTGATGAGACTAGTTCATAATTCAAGTACCAGGATACTCAAGATATCCATAACCGGGGACATGGCTACTCATGAATAGTTTGTACAGTCTGCAGAGGTTTGTGCACTTTTCCTCACAAGACTCGATCTCCCCCATTTGATTTCTCGCACTGCATGGTGTTTGAGAAACGGATGACCGAGACATAGTCTTTCAAAAGCATTAACTCTTAACCCTGGGTAGACCGTACCACCTACATCCGCTACATCTGCTAGTCTACCACAGAAAGAGGTCACACAACATACTTAACTATGCCAGAGCCCATAATGGCTTGTGGCTGCACACGGAAGTTTCTAGGCATGAATGATATATGATCCCTTTGAGTGTGGGTGGCATTCCATAGGATAATCACACGGGTCCTCCGGGATTTCCTAGGACAACACTGGATTCCCCAAGTGCCCTGCAACCAATTCACCCAAATGTGTATTAAATTCCACCTTAAAGAATCCCTTAGTTGTTATAACTCGTACCAATCCACGTCTACAAGCATGGCTAAGAAATAAGTAACAAAGCGTATATTCCATTGGGTTGATCTCAAGTCATTGAGTTCCTACCTCATGAACTACAAAGCATCATATTATGTAACCAGTCCTACTCATGCAAGTGTTTTAGGATATAACTAATGCAATGAAAACTGGGTATTGGAAAGTATGATCAAGTATGAACTTGCCTTGCTGACGATCGCTGAAACCTAGTGACTCGTAGTAGCACGCTTCGCACTCCGGGAATTCTAGCGCAATCAAACAATAGCATACATAAGCACTCAAACAAAGATGCACGGGTAAAACTCAAATAGGAAGATCAAATCTGAAAGTTCAACTGAAGAGCTTCGACTTGCAAAAAGAATCGATCGAATCGGAGCTACGAAACTGAAACTACAGTCAAAAGAACTTCAAATTCAAATCTACTTGAATCCAAATTATAAAATGTCAAAACCTTGTTCAAGTTGATTAAACAGAAAGAGGGGCTCGAGACGAAGATTTTGGCATTGGTTTCACTGGATTTGGACAAACGGTTTAGAAACGACGAGGGTTTGAAGTTCAGGTGCTAATATGCGATAAAAATAATCACGCATAGGTCCTGGCCGAAAAAAGAAAAAAACTACGGCGCGAATGTTCTTTAACATAGACGAACGGACGAACACGTTCGTTAAAACGAACTAATGAGCGGACGCTCGCTAAATAACAAAGCCGAAAAAAAGAAACGAACCAAACCGATCTAAAAAACGAAACTAGCGTTTGTAGAAAAACCGGGACGACTTTTTCCCTAAACCGTAAAAAAACCTGTCGACGATATCCGACGACTCCGGTGGCGTCCGGCGAGCCGGGGCGGTGGCTCCGGCGGAACGGGCGCGGCGTGGGCGGTGGCGGCGGCGGCTGCTGCTGCTGCTGCGGGGCGGCGGGGCAGGTCGAGGGGAGGAGGGGCGGCGGGGGCGGCTTATAAAGGGGGAGGGGGCTCCCGACTTGGCCTAGGGGGAAAGTCGCGGCGGCGGCAGTGTCCCGGACTCCGGCGGGAGTCCTGCTCGGACTCGCGGGCAAGCGGGGAAGACAGTGGTGGCGCTGGGCCGGCTGGGCTTCGGCCCAGTTTGGTCCGGAGAAGTTTTTTTTTTAATTCTACCGAAGGAAAAATCCTAAAAAAATATAAAAAAATTCTAAAAATGCCAAAAACAATTTTCACCGTCTAAATAAAATATTTAGAACAAAGTGAACATTTTCTTGGCCTAAAATGCAATTTTGAAAAAAAATGCATATTTTTTCTAATTCGAATAAAATAGCAATAAAATCCAATTAAAATTATTTATTTGATTTTAACACTTTTCCTCTAATATTTATTCTATTTTGGAGAAGTCATATTATCTCCTCTCATATATTTTAATATTGAAATATTTCGGAGAGAAAATAATTAAAACCAAATGATCCTCTTTCCAATATTTGAGAAAATTCAAATATGAAAATAATAAAATCCCCAACTCTCTCCATGGGTCCTTGAGTTGCTTTGGATATTTAGCATCCAAACCAAAATGCAAATAAAATATGATATGCATATGATGATCTATGTATAACATACCAAATTGAAAATTTGGGATGTTACAAACTCATTCAGTATGGTGTCATTACTGATGAGATTGAACTATCCTATTGTCTATCTTGAAATTGTTGGCTAACCTCATAAGACATTTTGACATACTCGAATGGAAACTACGATCGAAAGGGTAATCAGACATCTTGACGAGACTACAATGCACTACTTACCAACCTTTTTGCATGGGGGGGGGGGGGTTATACATCGAGAAGAGAAACATGGCGGGAACATAATGGTTGGCGGGAAAGAAGATAGCGAAAAAAGGATGCGGGAATGAATTTGGCGGGAAAGGCGGGGTTGCCGGGAAAGAAGATGTCGGGAAAGGGTTGGCGGGAACATATTATGAAAAAGTGTTGCGGAAAATTAGTCCTGGCTAGCTCGAGGACCAATCATCTTGAGGGAGTATGACTAGTTCCAATCATCTTGAGGGAAGACGACTAGTCCCAATCATCTTGAGGGAGGACGGCTAGTGGTAATCATCTTGAGGGAGGACGACTAGGACTAATCATCTTATAGGATGACGATTAGTTCCAGACATCTTGCCCCAAGACGACGCCATATTATTCGTGTAATATATCTAAACCATGCATTCTTTCTGTAAAGTAATAAAAAATGTATTATTAAAAAATAGTGTAATATTTCATGCACACGCAGTCCAGCCCAGCTTACTAGCAATATGTCCAACTTAGTCTATTGTTCTAGCCAGCTGACTAATAGTCGAGGTGCAACTCCTTGCTCTTTCTACTTGTGGATGTGTAGTTTCAGTTCGTAGGGGTAATATATATGGAGTTGCACATAGCCTACTAGGCAATTGGGCAGGGCAACAGACGAAGTCCCACATCTCACTGACATGAATAGTTGGATGGTGAAAACTGCTTATCGAGGGGTACTGAAAAGATGCATACAGATGGGGCGCTAAAATGGCACATCTCACTTGCAAGGGTGACTCGAGCAGGGTCCTAACAGGGAAAACTACACATCCACGGGATGCGGGGGAAAGTGCACATCGATGTTAGACACTTGTCATGGAAAGCATCCAAAGTTACACCACGGTTAAGCAGTTGGCCGAGGAGACAAAGAAAAATCCACACATCCACGGGCAGGGGGAAGTTGCATATCAACTACTAACCAGTTGCCTTGGGCAACAGACAAAGTTGCACATCTCACTGTTGGGGGGTTCATTGGGGTGGAGGTGTCATTAGTGAAAAGTGCATGTCCATGGATAGGGAGAAAGTTGCACATCGACTCTCAGATAGCTGCACATCGAGTACTAGGCAATTGCACCTAACGGGGACTAGATTGCACACAATGTATTTTGTCTAAATATACCCATGCGAGATCTAGCTTCGAAAAGCATTTCACATCGGTTCCAAGGATGAAAGTGGATCTTAATTCCACGACCCAAAGTTTTGACTCTTTTAGAAAAAGAAAACCTGAATCAAATGTGTTCACATCTGTTCACATGACTGAAAGTTTCACGTCCACAAGTTGGAAAAAAGTTGCACAACGAGTGTCATGTAGTTGCACATTGACTCCTAGATAGTTACATCAAATGGGGTTTTAGTTGCACAAAATTAAATTTGACGAAATAGACCCATGCGAGATCTTGTTTCGAAGAGCATGTCGCAAGGGTTCCAACCATGAAAACGGATCTTCATTCTGGCCCGCAGTTTAAAAATTATGACTTTTTGAAATTTCTGAAATCTGAATTAATTACGCTCACACATCTTCATATACGCTTTTTAAGTTTTCCTGTTTAAATTCTACTTATTATCTCTAATATTGATTAGAACTTTTCTTATAATATGATTAGAGAGACAAATGATTTCCTTTTATAGATTAGAGACAAAAAAATCCTATTTGGGCCGGCCGCTCCGGATCGCCAGGGAGCTGACGCGTCCTAACTTTTTTCAGTTTAGATGTATGTAAACACATTTTAGTATGTTTGTTTAGTCATTTTAGTCTATACATAGTCCATACTAAAATATCTCATGAGTACATATACTAATGCCGGTGCGATCGTATTTTCCTTTTTTTTCAACTTTTTTGACATCTGCTATTCACTTTTGTGTCGACGTCAACATCAGTGGACAGTGACGGTGAACAATAACAAATCACGAATAGTGGACATCCATGAACAGTGTCGTTGAACAATACATGTCATTTTTTAGCTCTCTCTACAAATTCTCAATTAAAAGTGTATAACTAACTATACTAAAGCGGGAAACATTAATTTTTCTTATTTTCTGACTTTTTCCATCTTACTTTTACTGTACATTTTACATGACCAACAGTGAATAGGGTCTACGAACAGTATGCCGGCGTGAAACAGTAAACAAGTATAATGAGTGGTCCTATATCGGCAGGAGTTTCATACGAACAGTGCCACACATGAACATTGTTTTTTAACTGATATATTTTTATGTCATGAATATCATTATAGATTGTTATATTCCTAAAGAAGATCTTCATGGATGTTTTAATGCCCTTTAACACATAAAAATACTATGATATTATTATTACTATTATTATTATTGTTATTACTATTATTATTATTATTATTATTATTATTATTATTCCCACTCTATTTAGGCTTACTTACAGATAATTACCTAAAGTGAAATATGCACAGAAATAATGGATTACCTAAAGAGGTAATTACACCAACACTGTCCCAACTTGCCATCAAAGTTCACTTTGGTGCATGAACTTGAAGAATACGCCGAACTGGTGGAACAACTTGGCTCTTTGATGCAAATACGGTTCAAATCACACTTTCATACGTCCGCACTGCTGACTATGATGCCAGCGTATCCACGGGACCCACTGTCAACGAGTGCTGTCGCACACAGAGGTGTGTGGCCACGCGGCTGGGTGTAATATTGCGGAAAACAGCTTCTATCTGTTTACCTTTTCGCACATAAGCCCCTGAGCGGTCGGACAACATCCCACCCATATCCTACCCTACAAATCCCTAATCCCCGTCCCCCCTTCAACCGCGGCGGCACGCAGTACAAGTAGGACGGCGGCGAGGGCCTCCTCCATGACCATATCACAACAAAAAAGAGACACATCCGTGACATTTTGGGCCGAACGAATTTTTTTCTGTCATACTTATGACACATCAACGACAATAATTGTGACAAAACCCGGTATCATCATAGATGTGGTGGGGTCCTACTTCTATGACAAAAAATCATGGCAGAAAATGGGCTTTTCGTCCTGGGCGGACCAGAGACGCAGCGGCAGGACATTCTTTGGGCCGTCCATGACGGAAAAACCGTGGTAGAAGCGAGGGCGAGGAAAATATCGGGGTGTTCCGGGTTACGGTGGGTGGTCGGGGCAGAGCAATGCGCGTTTCTCTCGTAGACGCACGCGCGTGAGTGCGAGGCATTGGGCTCTAACTGAACCCGACCGATTGCACTGCAGGCTACGCGTTACTAAACCCCAGCGATCGATCGATGGCTGTTAACTGAACCCGATCGAGTGATTCATTCGCTACTGCTGCTAACGGAAGCCGATCAATGCTGCCTCTAGATGAACTATGAGCGTTGTTGGGGGGTTTGGATGAACAGTTCCTGTTGGGGGTGGATGAACAGGACCCCGTGGTGTTGCCTCTGGATGAATAGGATCCCGATCGATCGAGCCAGTTGGGGCTGGATGAACAGGACCCCATGGAGGGCTGGATGAACAGGACCACCCCGTGGAGGGCAGGATGAACAGTAGACAGTGGAGGGCTGGATGAACAGTAGCTCGTGGAGGGGTGGTTGAACAGGAGCCCAAGTAGAGGGCTGGTTGAACACTAGCCAGTGGAGTACTGCGCGGTGGAGGCTGGATGAATAGGAGCCCATGGATGAACAGTCGCAGGTGGAGGCTGGAGGAGATCGACGGTGGATGAACAGTAGCCCGTGGAGGCTGGAGGGGGTCGACGGTGGAGATGAACAGTATCCCTTGGAGCTCCGTTTTGCGACCGATGAAAAGGACCCCCGTTTCGACCGTAGCGCTCCAACACAAGTTCGTTTCCTCCGTTTTGCGGTATGCCACACCCCTCCCGACCAACAGGACCCTCGTTTCGACCGTAGGAGGTCTGTTTCCTCCATTTTGCGGTACGCCAAACCCCTCCTAATGAAAAGGATCCCGTTTTGACCGTGGCCAGTTGAACACAAGGCCGTTTCCTCCGTTCTGCGGTATGCCAGGCCTTGTTTCCATCGGCTGTTCCATCCAAGCCCGTTAGCTCCCACGCGTTCCGTTGCCTCCCGATCGACACGACGCATTTCGTTGCCTCCCCATGAACACGACGACGACGCAGTTTCTCCGTTTCGACCCAGCCATGTACACAAGTCCTGGCCATACGTATGCGCGAGTAGGCGTTCGAGACCCTGCTCGTATGTACGTACAGGGTCATATTTTCTTTCTTGCACAGTAGCCGATGTACGTACGTGTACATGCTATGTGTGCGGCTCTACTACGACACGTGCGCTCCTCTACATCGACCAGTATGTACGTACACGTTCGCGACCTGAATGACAACGCTACATATGCTTCGACCTGGTGGGTCCCGCCTATCAGGCACTTTCTTGCGTGCGAAGATGTAGCTGGTGGGTCCCAGCAGTCCGGGGGAATCGTTATTTTTTTTCCCGGACACACTTCCTTGCGTGCGAAGATGTAGCTGGTGGGTCCCAGCATTCAAGGGGAAATGTTTATTCCCCAAATACGGTGGCCCGTCCGGTGTGTCCCCGGTGTCAGGTGGAGGAATAATTAGTTTGCGCGTAATAAGGAGGCACTTCCTTGCTGCGGCCATGGACCCAGCTGTCAGCCTCTCCACGTATAGTCCATGTTCGATGGAAGCCGCTCCTTGACTATGTGGACCATGCCGCGCCGAGAGCACTAGGACGGTGGACGCCGGCGAGGCCTAGGAAGGGGACGACGCGGAGCCGGGGAAGACGCGGCAATGGATGCCCACGCGTAGAGAAGTACGAGGGCTCACTAGTTCGCTGCGGTGTGAGGCTGCCGTCGCCGCAGAATAACAGGGGGTGCGGGTGAGTAGTGAGATGGCATGACCAGCGGTGGGAATAGTAGGGGGCCATGAGGCCTCCGCGGCAGCATAGCCAGCCACGGGAGGCAGGAGCATGCGGCACGACCGGCGCTGCTTTGGGCGGCTGGAGCAACAAGACCAGAGGTTAAAGAAGCACTATGGCCGTTGGATGGACATCGTACGGTCACTGGAGCTAGAATCGTTCATATTGACTAAGTTGACAAAGCACTCCGTCCCCGTCAACTTAGTAGGCCCACAAGTCAGCCTCCCACCAAGGTGGGTCCCAACCGGCAGGGGGGATATTCATTTTTTTTTGTGTAATAAGGAGGCACTTCCGGTGGATCCGAGCTGACAGTGGGGGGAACATTTTTTTCGCATGATACGGTGACCCGTCCGGTGGGTCCCAGCAGTCAGGGGGGAAATGTTTTTTTCACGAAATACGGTGGCCCGTCCGGTGGGTCCCTGCTCTCAGGTGGAGAAATCATTATTTTCTGCGTAATAAGGAGGCACTTCCTTGCTGCCGTCGTGGACCCAACTGTCAGCCTCTCCACGTACAGTCCACGTCCGATGGAAGCCATTCCTTGACCACGTTGACCACGCCGTGCCGAGAGCACTAGGGCGTTGGACGACGACGAGGTCTAGGAAGGGGACGACGCGGAGCCGGGGAAGATGCTGCTGTGGAAGCCCGCGCAGAGAGGAGTACGAGGGTTCACTGGTTCGGCTGCGGTGTGAGGCTGCCATTGCCGCAGGGCCTGGCCAGCGGTCAGAATATTAGGGGCAGTGAGGCCTCTGCGGCAGCACAGCCGGCCACGGGAGGTAGGAGCATGCGGCACGACCGGCGCTGCTTTGGGAGGCTGGAGCAAGAAGACAAGAGGTTGAAGAAGCACTATGGCCGTTGGATGGACATCGTACGGTCACTGGAGCTAGAATCATTCATATTGACTAAGTTCACAAAGCACTCCGTCCCCGTCAACTTCGTAGGCCCACAAGTCAGCCACCCACCAAGGTGGGTCCCAACTAGCAGGAGGAGTATTCATTTCTTTTGTGCGTAATAAGGAGGCTCTTCCGGTGGGTCCGAGCTGACAGCGGGGGGAACGTTTTTCTCATGAAATACGGTGGCCCGTCCGGTGGGTCCCAATAGTTAGGGGGGAAACGTTTTTTCGCCAAATACGGTGGCCCGTCCGGTGGGTCCCTGCTGTTAGGTGGAGGAATAATTATTTTCCACATAATAAGGAGGCACTTCCTTGCGGCTGTCGTGGACCCAGCTGTCAGCCTCTACACGTACAGTACTCTTCCGATGGAAGTTGTTCCTTGACCACGTTGACCACGCCGCGCCGAGAACGCCAAGCCAGTAGACAACGACGAGGCCTAGGAAGGGGACGACGTGGAGCTTGGGAAGACGCGACAGTGGAAGCCCGCGCGGAGAGGAGTACGAGGTTTCACTAGTTCTGCTGCGGTGTGAGGCTGCCGTCGCCGCCGGGCCTGGCCAGCGGTGGGAATAGTAGGGGGCGGTGAGGCCTCCACGACATCGCAGCCGACCACAGGAGGCAGGAGCACGAGGCATGACCGGCGCTGGTTTGGGCGGCTGGAGCAAGAAGACCAGAGGTTGAAGAAGCACTACGGCCGTTGGACGGACATCCTATGGTCAATGGAGCTAGAATCGTGCATATTGACTAAGTTGACAAAGCCCTCTCTCCCCGTTAACTTCGTAGGCCCACAAGTCAGCCTCCCACTATACTGGGTCCCAGCTAGCAGGGGGAGTATTCATATTTTTTGCGTAATAAGGAGGCACTTCCAGTGGGTCCGAGCTGATAGCGGGGGGGGGGGGATGTTTTTTCGCGAAATACGGTGGCCCGTCTGGTGGATCCCAGCAGTCAGGGGGAAACATTTTTCTCGTCAAATACGGTGGCCCGTCCGGTGGGTTCCCACTGTCAGGTGGAGGAATAATTATTTTCCGCGTAATAAGGAGGCACTTCCCTGCGGCTGCCGTGGACCCAGCTGTCAGCCTCTCCACGTACAGTACTCTTTCGATGGAAGTCGTTCCTTGACCACGTTGACCACGCTGTGCTGAGAGCACCAGGATGGTGGACGACGACGAGGCCTAGGAAGGGAACAACACGGAGGCAGGGAAGACTCGGCAGTTGTTTCCCACGCGGAGGGGAGTACGACTGTACGAGGGTTTACTTGTTCGTTTGCCGTCACCGGAGAATAACAGCAAGTGTGGATGAGTAGAGGGATGGCTAGGCCAACGATGGGAGTACGGTGGACATAGCTGTCAGCCTCTCCATGTACAGTACTCTTCGGATGGAAGTCGGTCGTTGACCACATTGACCACCCCGCGCCGAGAGCACCAAGGCGGTGGACGACGGCGAGGCCTAGGAAGGGGACGACGCGGAACCGGGGAAGACGCGACATTGGATGCCCACACGGAGAGGAGTACACTTGTTTGGCTGCGGCGTGAGGCTGTCGTCGCCGTAGAATAACAGGGGGTGTGGGTGAGTAGAGGGATGCCCTGGCTAGTGGTGGGAGTAGTAGGGGCGGTGAGGCCTTCGCGGCATCACAGCCGGCCACGGGAGGCAGGAGCACGCGACACGACCGACGCTGGTTTGGACGGCTAGAGCAAGAACACCAGAGGTTGAAGAAGCACTACTGTCGTTGGATGAACATCGTACGGTAACTGGAGCTAGAATCGTTCATGTTGACTAAGTTGACAAAGCCCTCCATCCCCGTCAACTTGGTAGGCCCACAAGTCAGCCTCCCACAATGATGGGTTCCAGCTGGCAGGGGGAGTATTCATTTTTTTGTGCATAATAAGGAGGCACTTCCTTGCGTGCGAAGATAGCTGGTGGGTCCGACCTGTCAGCGAGGGGCACATTTTTCGTGAAATACAGAGGCCCTTCCGGCGGGACCTAGATGTCAGGTGGAGGAATCAAAGACTTGAGAAGGCGTCCAGAACAAGCTAGTGTACCAGTAAAGAGACGTTGCTGAGTTTTAGAAAAAAGAGAGATGTGCTCCTGTAGCTGGTTCGAATATAAACCTAGACTATGACTATATATGGTGCTATGCTACTCTGCAAGTAATGAAACTGACATAACCAACGTCCGCTTCTCCTCTTCTCTACCTACTCTGCCTAGCATCAGAAGCTCTGGCCGCAACAACCATGTCCGCTGGCTGCTCGTCCACCTGCTCTTAAGCAGGCAACAATCAAATATGCGCCAAGTCGCCACCCGTACCATCGCGTGTGGGTCTCATCACACCCTCGCAGGCACGCACACCGCAGCCGGTTGCTCATCGCAACCTGTTGCCGTTGGTGTGGTGCGACTGCTGCAAATCACGCAGAGTCATATGTCGCGTCTCAACCACAATCCTCAACCCTGGCCGAGTCTTCTACAAATGCCCGAATCATGGGGTAATAATATGTTTAAGTGTTGTTCTGCTACTTTCAGTTGCTGATTTTTTAATAGTTTGATTGATGATCTTCCAATTTGATTCATGCAGATAAGGGAAGATTCGTGTGATTTGTATTTTTGGGAAGTTGCTAATGTGGGGGAGTGCAACTACGCTGATTATTTGGTTAGCCTAGGAATCCCAATACCAGCAGGTTGGGGTGTTGGACAAGTAACTGAAGGAACGGCAGAAGAGGAAGATGCAGAGCAAAAGGTTAAAGATGCAGTTCCTCTGATCAAGGCCAAGCAACAGCTGCTGAACGGCCTTGACAACAATGATGAGATGAAAGAGCTTGTGAAGATAATGGGCAAAATCGATATGCTTTGTAGGATGATTGTCTCTTTATTTGCAGTGTATGTGGCACTCGTGATGTATTCAGTGGCTATGACATGAGCACTTTGCTGAAACTAGTAATGAATGAAACCTCTGTAGCAGGCTGGCCGTAGTGTTGTGAACATCTAATGATTTCTATTAACGGAAATCTGGGGGTATCCCCTTTTTCTCATAAATAAATAAATAGCAGAGGCCCTTTTGGTAATAAATAAATAAATTAGCAGAGGCCCTATTGGGTCAGCTTTGTTCTCATTCAAAGATATCAAGCAAATTGCAGTCCAACATCAAACCATGTCGTCAAAATCAAGTTTCATAGCCAAATATGAGTACAGCTGAACAACAATGTCATCATGTTTTAGTCGTCATACAATCACCAAACACAAATCAGCATACATAACAAGTGATGTTCTCACAGAAAATACTAAACAACATGTTCATCAGGTTTCAGTTGTCATAGCAAACCCAATTTCACATAGTAGATAAAAAACGTCTTCTGAAAGGAAAATACGACAAAAGCAATGTAATCATCATCCGCAGCAACAACATCAACATATTCGCCATGTGTATCAGTCTGAATCGTAATTCCCCACGGTGTCATCTTCTTCTTTGTCCTCAACGTCCTCGAAAGTTGGCTTCTTCTTGATCAACTCTTGTATGTCCACAGCATGACAGGGAATCTTTTCACCGGTGTCAATGACGTGATGGTTCTCAAAGATATTAGGAACATCTGTGTCATCTTGTACATCAGGAGCAGTGTAAGCATCATCTTGTTGTGCAACTTCATTAAGCGAATTCCTCTGCTCAAACCTTTGCAATACTATCCAGTCATTGCTACCTGCAAATGTGTCTTCCATGAAAAATATATGTGTTGCTTGATTTGCCAAAATAAAAGGCTCATTGGTCTGGTACGCCGCCTTGACATTGATGGATTTGAAATAATCATCAGCTCTGGGTTTTGCGATCCTGGAAAACAAATTATACCAACAATAGCACAACAGAACCACACACCGATGATCCTCGAAACGACAGATATACTGCAACTGAACAATGTATGTTATGTTTGCATACATTTCAGTTGTCTCTTTTTCATATGTATATGTGCTCATGATGGCACTGTTTTGTATCTTTCTGCCTTCGTCTCGTGCAAGGGTGTTGTATCGCACATCTCCAACAATGCAAGATTCATAATGTCTTACCCGAGTATCAGGACCCATTGCTAGTGAGTAAAGGGCATCATCAACTGCCTGCCCATCCTCCCGCATCTTCTTAACCTATGATTAGAAAATAGACAAGCTAATCATCTTATGTACTCAATATATTAAAAAGACTGACAGTGCAATTCAAAAGCTTACATGGCTCTTGAACCATTTCGCAAATCCTGCCATAACTAGTTTGTCAATGTTTCTTGGATTTTGCGGCAGTAACTCCTTTTTGTAGATGCTGCACAACATAGTAATCGCGTCAAACATCTAAATATATAAGAATGTGCTGCAAGTTTAGTAGATTACGATGTATAAGCTGTAGTACTTAGCACTTACTTAATATAAGGTAGTATCTCAGGACAGTTATTCAACACATACCAAACCATTTTGTCCAAATCTTTAGGTTTGTCCTCTTGTGGACTCTTCCCTATAACTCGAACAGAATAATCGAAAACATTGAGCCAGTGATTTTCTGCATCCACCTCTTTGCTAAGATGATCAGCTGTTTCAATGTATTTTGAGCAGAATGTCAACGCTTATGTAGCAATGTAGGCCTCTGCAATGGAACCCTCGGGTCTAGCTCTGTTCCTAACATAGCCCTTGAAAGTGCCTAGCTGTCTCTAAATAGGGTACATCCAGCCATACTGTACTGGACCTCTAAGTAGTGCCTCATCAGGTAGATGAACAGCCAAATGCACCATCACATCAAAGAAGGCTGGACGATATATCTTCTCAAGGTCGCATAGGATAGTTGGTATCTTGTCTCTAAGACGATCCAAAGCATCTATCCTGATATTTCTACTGCAGAGTTCCCTGAAGAATTGTCCCAACTCTGCAACTGCTCTGTCTAAGTCAGGGTGGCCCAATCCTCTAAGGATAACAGGTAAAACCCTTTGAAGTAGGATGTGGCAGTCATGAGTTTTCAACCCTTGTACCTTGTTTCCATCTGCACTGACTCTCCTTTCAGGGTTGGAAGCAAATCCATGTGGGAATCTCACATGTGACAGGACCTCGCAAAATTCTTTTCTTTTTACCTTGTCCAAGACGTACACAGCTAGTGCCATATCCCATGGTTTACCTTCATCTTGCACCCGCAAATCATGTCTGATACCCAGGTGTGTCAAATCAATCCTAGATTTTAAGGTATCTTTCGTCTTGCCTTCAATATTAAGTAATGTGCCGATAATGCTGTCACATATAATTTTCTCGATGTGCATCACATCGAGATTATGCCGCAGATCCAAATCTTTCCAACACTCCAAGTCCCTCAAAGTGGACCTGCAGGTAAACAATAATCTCTTTTCTGCCCTGCCATGCTTCCTTTTCCCGCTACCATTATCAGGATGGTTTCCTGGTATAATATGCCTGACCTTCTCTAATTCCACTTGCAACTCATCGACGGTGAGCCTCTTTGGCGCATCACGGTTTTCATGATTTGCATTGAACACATGTCTTGGTATTTTCTAGGATGCGGCTTGCCTTGGCAAGGAAATGGCGGTGTCCAATGTAATAGATCTTGCTAAGTATTCCGTATGACAGCAGATTCCTATCACAGCGAACACATGCATTGTAACCATGTGTCGTTCGCCCTCACATAGTGCCCAAAGCCGGATAATCATGGATGTACCAAATTATAACAGCACGCAGAAGGAAATCAGCTGGTGGGCTGCTATATAGGTCTCGAGTGAGAACACCCCTCCATAGCTGTTGAAGTTCCTCCACAAGAGGCTCCATGAACAAATCAAAATCCTTTCCAGGACTTTTTGGACCTGGGATGAGCAAGGCCATCATGTAGTTTGACTCTTTGGTGCAGACATTTGGAGGCATGTTTTAAGGGATAACAAGCACTGGCCACAAGCTATATGTGGCGCTCTGGTGGCCAAATGGGTTAAATCCATCTGAAGCTAAGGCAAGTCTAATGTTTCTCGGGTCAACAGCAAACTTTTCGTGCTTTTGATTGAAGCGTTTCCACTCACTACCATGTGATGGATGGCTACATTCTGATCTTTGTACTCCTAGTTCCTAGAATGCCACAGTAGGTCCTCTCTTGTTTCAGCATCATGAAACAACCTCTACAATCTTGGTGTAATTGGAAAATGTCTCAGAACATTACGAGGAATCCTCTTCACAGCATCGCCATCTTTCCATCTTGATGATTTGCATTTCAGGCATTCACTTAAGTTGGCATAATCCTTTTGGAACAGAACACAATTATTCTTACAAACATGGATCATATCATGTCCAATTCCAACTGCACGAAGGAAATTCTTCATTTTACTGTAGGTGTGTGGCAGCTCACACACATCTGGGAAAGCTTTGCGGAAAGTAGCCAACATCACATCGAATGATTTGTTAGTCATCCGCTCAGATGTCTTCACCTGAAGAAAGTTGATCATAGCTGAGAATACTGACAGCTTATTTCCCGGGGTGACAGCCACGTTGCATTGTTCTAACATGCGGGCCCATCGTTTTTCTTCTGCAGGTGAAAGTTCATGGAATGCACGAGCATTTCGTAGCATTGTTTCAATGTTGATCAAACTCACTGGCTCCGCCGCCATCTCCTCCTCCTCCTCCTCCTCTTCCACCTGAGCATCAGGCAGATCAAGATGTTGATCTGCTGCTTCCATGTAGTCAATAACATTGACGTTCACAGCTTCACCATGATGAACCCACCTAGTATATGTGACCGACATCCCATACAAGTGTAGATGATTTTGCACAGTTGACTGGGGTCTTATAACTGAATTCCTACAACTGCTACACGGGCAGAGCACATCTGATTTCGGACCACCGTACTCAGCTCTGATAAAGTTCATGAAGTTTTCAACCCCCTCGACAGATGCACCGGAGAATCTTCGAGCAGAAGTTATCCAAGTCATGTAAATCTGTTAGACATACAAATTAGTTCTTCTACTAGATATTACAAGAAAAACATATATGCTTTTTTATGAAGACCGGAAGAAAATACCTAGGTCCATGTCTAAAGCTATGGCAAGATATCTGGACGAGCAAATCTAAGTAACGAAATATATGTAAAGCTAATTCAGCAAACAGATTTGAGTGCTAAATTATGGCAGGCTGTTTCAGCAGTCAATGAGGCCGAGCACATAGCCATCGAACTATCGAAGGCCATCGCATCTACAAAGATCGAGTATAAAACGGTGTAGAGCTATTTCACCTAACAGATTGGCTACTAGACCATGGCAATCTACGTCACAATAAATATATGGCAGTATATTTTAGCAACTAATCGGCCTTGGCATGCCATTTGAGCTAAGCAGATTGAGTGCAGAACAGGGCAAGGAAGCTTCTTAAGTAGAGCATATTGACTGTAAACTACTTCGGCAAACAGTGAGATTAACAGCGTCTATCAGCTAACATTCAGCGCTACACCGACATACACGGGGCCTCAGTCTAGAATGCGCATACCGTGGGAGAAGCTGACCACCGTGCGTCTCCACATGAACGTCGCCAGCGGTGGCGGCGCTGACCGCCGTGCACTTCCACAATAATGTCGCCAGCGGTGGCGGCGCGGCTAGGGGACGACAGTCTACGAGAGTGTACTGTGGGAGCGAGAGGATCGTCGTGCGTCCCCTCGACGAACCGCGGCACCGACGTATCGTCGTGGCGGGGAGGGCGGCTTTGGCGGAGCGAATGGAGTGGAGGGGGAC
>LR738712.1:201128374-201150005 GCA_902687465.1 Secale cereale
GAAGGGAGGTTGAATCTAGGATTTGGGGGGAATTTTTGGGTGGGGGAGCATTTTCGCGCGGTGGGCGGGGGGAGTTTGGCGCATGGTCGGTTTCTCCAAGTGCAGTCCCACGTGTCAGTGACTAGGCAAGCCGAATCGCGTTCCGTTTGCGTGAGTCGTGTGCAGGACCGAACGTGTGTGGGGTTCAATGAGACCACGAAAGGGGTGCTGCGAGCAAGGTTTTCATAATCGCGATTCTGAATCGGATCAGAGCTCCGACACTAGGATCGCAAATCGTGGAATCTTAACTATAAGGATCGTAAAAACGTAGATTATATGAACTAAAATCGTAGAATCAGAGGGGTTAGTTTGGATCGTAAAGTCGTAGAATCGTACAACAGAATCGCGATTCTGACAACCTTGGTTGTGAGTGTACCGCATTTTTCCTTTTGAACTAGGTGCTTCACCCCCTAAAAAAAACTTGTTGCTTCGCGCGATCCATCGATACTGCTACTAGTAATCCGGTAATCCCGACTAAAACAGCGCGGCCGGGTCTTTTCCCGCGTGATATGCTGGGAGGTTGGCTTAGTTGGGTTTTTTAGGATGAGTAATGCTACACCTACGTAGTCCCAGTTACGTAATTAACATAATGTGCAACATGTGAGCTGTTGATTGTAGATTGGGGGAGGGAGGGGCCCACCACCATGAAAATCAGTGGAGGAGAGAGAGACGCAATTTACGTTAACCTTTCGTAGGTTCCCGTAGATGTGCTTTTGCAGATAAGGCCTTCCCTCGTTCATCCTTTTCTCCCACAAGATCTTGATCTTCCGTGCAACGCACGGGCAGCTTGCTAGTACTCCCACAATATACTATATTATTGTGAAAGTTCATATACACCGGCCGAGATTAATGCAAACACGGCAAATTTTCATAACGTTTCGAACTTTTATAGGACAGAAAAATAAAAGAAACCCGACCCTAAACCTATTCTATGGCGGCGACCGACGTCCTCTATCTGCGATCTCCATGTACGGGGGCGGGGTTCAAGACCCGTGAAGTGAAGGTGTGGTCTCCGGCGAGGAAAAGTAGAACACGGGAGACGGACCGGCCAGTTGGCACACCATGCCCTGCCACCTCACATGCCCTACTCATCCTCGGAGGAGTCCCGGACCTCGGCGGTGCCGGACGTTGGATGGTGGCATGTAGGACGCGTGGCTGACGGTGCTCCCATCGTCGGCCGCCAGCATGGCCACCGCTTGTGCGGCGACTTGAGCGAGGGCGGCGACCTCGAGCTCCATCCCCGAAGACAAGCTCTCCCGTAGAGCATTCATGCTTGCAGTCATGGCAGATGTGGTGCCAGGTAGGAGGACAATGCGCTATGGTGTGGAGGTTAGCTGGCCGTTGCCACTTTAAGTAACTCATTCCGGTGAGGCCAAGCACCCTGGTGCGTCATTAAGTCACCGGAGTTGGTTCCTTGAGCACTGAGCCTCTTAACGATGACATACGGATGGACGGCATGAATGCGGGCAGCTGGCGCCGGCTGGGAACGCACCGCGCGATAGCGCGAGGGACGAGGGTTTTTGGTGTGCCAGGGTAGTCAGCTGCGGTCATGGCAACGTTGGAGATGCCCTTTGCTCACATGTGATCGACGCATGTCATTGAAAAAGCAAGACGACCCAGCATGGCCTCAGGTCCTGAGGATGCAGTTGGCCGCGCTACACTACTCCGCGGACGCGTCCCGGCGACCTGTGCATCCACGATGAGCCGGGTGTTGGGTGTGTTTGGATTGTGGCCAAAGTGCACCTTACCAAAATTTTGGTCAGGACCCAAAGATTGGTCTTTGTTTGGATGGTTGCCATTATTTTGGCATGCCAATGAACTCTAGCCAACTCTAGTTCATTTTTCTTGTCGATGTCAGCCAAATCATGGGAAACCAAAACCTCAACCAAAATTTTGGCTACCCAATGCTTTGATGGGGAAACCTCGGGCACAAACCAAACATACTTTTGGTCGTGCGACAACACTAACTCCACCCTCGGCACACTAAAACTGACCGTGTCTAGCAACGATGAGCGTGTCGCTCACCGCGGTCGCTGTGTCCAGCGGCGTGCTAGAGCTGCGCCACATTGTTGGCCCCCACGACCCACATGAACGGTTGCTGGTGGCGAGGAGGCCGTCGACCAGCTCCTCCATCGGACTAGTTTGCGGTACGTCGTTCCGACAGGTGTGCCCCACATGTCGGTTTCCCTGTTTTCCTAGCCATATTCGAGCGTCAGTGCTCCGGGTTGCGCATTAGGCCTTTCACTATGTAGGCCAAGCGAGACACCTTATTGTTTATTTGAGCCGTTCAAGTATAATCATGTGGAGTTTGCTTATTTCTCATTCCTCTTCAACCCTCTTCTCCATCGATCATGTCGCCCTCCTGTCAAGTCCATCCTCCCGCATGCCTCATTTGAACATTCCGCCAAGTATCATTGGCATGTGGGCCTAGACCATGCTTGTATTTCCAATGTTTATTTGTAATTTGTCCGACATGCATACAAACAAATGGTTTATGTGAAGGTTGACATTGCCTCCACTACGTGTCGCTTCGCGTCTTAGTTTTGACATCCCATTCGGTTCATGCCCCGACACATGTTGACGAGATCGATTGATGTTCAGAGATCAATTGCGTGTCGTGCAAGGACATAAAGGTTTGGTATGTTTCTATGATAGAAATGACCCGCGGGGGGGGGATCTGTGGGGATTAGAGGGAGTATATTGTACGTTCATAAGCAAAACGAACGTATTGTACCCACCCTAGTCCTCTTTCAATCGATCTCCGGACCCCAAGATGAAATCGAGAGAGAACGAGTGGGGGCATGTGTGATACCTAAGGCGGATTTAAAATTTTGAACCAGTGATCATAGCATCCGCAAATTATATATAAAGGGTATTCAATGTTTGTTTCGTTTTTGAACGTACAATATACTCCCTCCTATCCTTTCTAGTTTACATATAAGTTTTATGTGTAGTCAAAGTATCTCTACTTTGAAAAAAAAGTATCAACATTCAACAACGCCCAATCAATATTGTTAGATTCGTACGTACTCCTAGACTTGTACTAGAGATGGTTTCCAATTTGTTTTCAACCACGTGAATGTGCTTGTTCTCGCGCATGCTCTTCCTACTAGGATTTCGCCACGTATAGCCAGTCCAATAGTAACTTTTTTAAGCTCCCTGTCCAATAGTACTAGTGGAGTACTGACAACATCTATACAAGAGTATGCAGTGCTCATAGTTGTACTCCCTCCTTCCATTTATATAGGGCCAATCTGGAGGAGAGAGATGTGAAAAAGTAAGGGGAGCGAGCTCTCATGCAAGAGCCTAGCTATATACACATTCCTAGTTAAATACCTACAATAAATATGAAGAAAGAGATGGAGAGGAGTTGGAAAAAAGTACTAATACAATAGCCAACCTTATAATTTTTTTGCGGGAAATAGCCAACCTTATAGCCCAGACTACTAAATGAGTACATATAATAGATGATGGCTATAGATGACATGGCAGTTCCTTATAGCCATCGACTGGCTATATTATTAACCATGCTCTAGTGCGTTTTTCAAAACCGCATTTGATTATTGACAAGATTAATTACATGAGATGTATAATGTGAAAATTATATCATTGGAACCTCCTTTCACATACGTATCCCTGCCTTACCCTCCCTTTCGGTCACTTACTAGCGGACCCCATGCTTGCTAAGCCCCGCATGTCAGTTACTCAATGGGTTCGGCCACGTCAGGGGATCCTCATCTGTAGTTTACTCCCTTTGTTTTTATTTACTACACATAAAATGACGCGGGCGGGGGAGGGGGAGGGACGTCGGTTTGCTCTCAATTGCGGTCCCACAAGCGAGCGAAAACGCAAGACGAAGCATGTTCCATTCAGTGAGCGGTGTGGAGGGTCCAGCGTGCCGGGCTGCAACGCGAACGTGACAAGAGCGATGTACAGTCAAAACCGATGGACTGGTCGTCACCGGAACCACTATTCACATCAGAACCTTCACTGCTCGGCCTACGCCAGCCACTGCCTAAAACCACACCTAATCTCCAACCCCTTCCCCCACCTTTTGATCCCCTAGCCCGCATCAAGCGTCCCTAGTTCGCCGGAAAGCCATGGTGCGCCGCAAGATCACGTACTACAAGATGCTGATGCCGGAGCGCCGCGCAGAAATCGCGGCGGCGGTAGGCGCCAGAGACCTCCGTTCCCAAGCTCGCTTTGCGGCGGGCCAATCCCAGAATTCTCTGGAGCCAAGCTACGAGGAGGATGATGTCGATCCAATGTTCATGCCGGAGGTCGCGGTGCAGAAGGCCCCCGATGGATATGAGACGATGGACGTCGACTTCGTGCCGGCGTTCGAGTTCCCCATGGTGCAGGTGGACCAGCGGTTCAACTTGGGGATACTAAAGGAGGACCGGGAGGCAGAGGCTCAACTCGACGCGGAGCGCTCACATGCCGCTGCCATCGAGGCTCTCCTGCATGCGGAACCGGATGTCGTGGATGTGAACCGGGCGGCAGAGGCTCTACTTGAGGTGGAGCGCGCGGATGCCGCTGCCATCGAGGCCCTCCTACAGGCGGAACCGGACGTCCTGGACTTGAACCGGGCGACAGAGGCTCAACTCGACGCGGAGCGCGCGGATGCCGTTCTCATCGAGGCCCTCCTACAGGCGGAACCGGACGTCCTGGACTTGAACCGGGCGGCGGAGGCTTGACTCAACGCGGAGCGCGCGGACGCCGCTGCCATCGAGGCCCTCCTGCAGGCGGAACCAGACGTCCTCGACTTGAATCGGGCGGTGCTCTCGTCCATGCAGAGCGCCCGCACGCTCCGCATGAACGAGTAGCTGGAGGCCGAGGACAACCACGGTGCGGAGACACACGTCGGCAGCTACCGCTAGTTCACGCTGCCAGCCAAAGATGATGAGGCCGTCTCGTTCCGCGAGCAGTGATAGTTTTTCTTTTTGTTGTTGTTTTTATGGATCTTTCGCTATGTAAAACATATATTGTTATGCAAGTCGCCTGACTTGGGTCAGTCTACCATTTCAGGCGGTTGGATGAATATTGTACGACTCCTAACCCTTCTTCCACACCTCTTCTTCTTCCCCAATAGACCACCGCACGTGCCGTACGGATACTCCCCAACATGCAGTTGGATAAACATACTCTATGAACGAAAATTATGTGTCAGCGGTAGGATGGCTGAGTTTGGTTTGTTCACATGCGACAACACGTGTTAGTGAGGGTGCGTTCCCTTGGTTGGGTTTGCGGCATGCAGGAGCGACTGTGCATGTGAGGGTGCGGTGCGACCGCGGCGTGTAGGAGCGACCGTGTGAGGGTGCGGTGCAACCGCGACAGCCGTGTGCAAGTGTATCTCCTTTTCATTTTGAAAACTTTAGGCAAGCTTGGCAAAAATGTGTGGCGAAGTATGGCAATGCAAGGCCTAGACCCAAACAGGACAAGTACGTAGCACTACGTACTAGGAGTACTAGTGTTAAAAAAGAAAGGTGGGGTTTCCTTTGCGGGATTAATCGATACAAATCCTCGTTTCATGTGTGAATTAATGCGTATTATTTTCTCCAAAGCCCAAAGAGCTAACCATCTCACTCCTCATCGCTTGATTAATGCAGCGCCATGCAAACCAACCTTCTCACTTCCACATGCATGCAGGGGATATTAATGTCCTTGTTTGCTAGTACGAGGCAAACCCCATCAATTTTGCCTCAATTAGTGTTAGTGGCCTTTTGCAAATTGTAATTTTGATATACTGGCCTTGTGTACAAACAAAATGGAGGTAGTAACTATATTTGACTTCCATTCCAATTGCGGTGACGTTGACGATATCTCGAACGTTGTGGTTTGGCAAAGTGCGTTCGACGGAGAACACCATTGAGGGAGACCACGGTAAGTCGTTTGCAAGTGCCGCCTGCCAGCCGAGACAACCACCTTATTTGCATCCAGGAAGTCCGTTGAACGAAAGGACGCGTAAATGTACTAGTACTACTCACACACAATAGCGTCGTACGTCCAGCTTAGTGCAGTGAGATGGTTTCTCGAAGAAGACGATGAAGAACCGGAGTCAGCGAAGAGTGAAATGATGGTTGCTTCGTCCATGCTTTGTGATTTGACGCCTCACTGCTTTGTGATTTGTGATAGAAGGGACAGGGGAGTAGACTCTGTCCTCTATACTGCACATGCGTCCAAGCACGAGAAAAAGAGGAGAGACGTTGCATTTTTCTATTCCTTCAATCAATCAATCAGGGGGCTTCGGTTCCATCCTTTTGGCTTTGGCAAAACCATCCACAATGGTTCCCACGATGCCAAAAGGTGCATCTTTGTGATTTGACGCCTCATTGCTCATTATTACGCCGGCGCCGTGACTGGGTGCTTCACCCCGGCTGCTCTGCACTGTATTCCGGTATGGCACATGGACCTGGTAGCTTGATGCCCCACATGTCGGCGAACGGGGCTAGAAGATTTATGAAAGCGAGCGCTCCACTCTTACGACGGAGGAGTATATGACACGACGGCCTAGTGAACTGTCACTTGTACTGTATATAGTACTATAGTTTTGTTGTTTCGCACGATCCATCGATACAAACTCGATTAAACAGGAAAGGGCGGGATTTTTCCCGCGTGATATATGATACTGGCCATACATTTCAAAGGCAATTTTAATGTATGCAAACTGAATAATTAAGTAACAATATGATATCTAGTAATACTAAAAACACATATGATTTATTGTGTTAGAGTGTAATAGTAGTGCTATGTCGCATAGTTGTTAGATGTAACATGCAAGAACGTGTAGAGATGTAGTTTTGGAGGGCCTAACAGAGAGAAAAGCGTAATACATTCACCGAACTTCAGAATAAGCTGATTACGGTCACTATATATGTTTTGCGGTGATTATACGGTCACTTGCTCACGGTTCAGCATCGGATTGCACTCTGTTGACGGCCAAATAGTCTGTGCGGCACCATGTTGACTAGTTAAATTGACCACGTTCCTAGTAGGCCCTACTTGTCAGTTCGCATGGGGCACTACTAGGAAAAGGGCTATAGATGATATTGACACTAATGGCACACCATGCATGTGGTGCGCCACTGCTATACAGGTACGCCATTAGTGTCCACATTACTAATGGCGCACCAGAGACAAGGTGCGCCATTACTAACATATTTTTTTCTTCCAAAACTACTAATGGCGCACCAGGGGGAGCTAGTAATGGCGCACCACGCACTCCCTGCACCACTACTAACAAATTTTTTTTCTTTTTTTTTCAAAAATAGTAATGGCGCACCACTTAACAGGTGCGCCATTAGTGACCAGCGTTACTAATGGCGCATTTTATTCTGGTGCGCCATTGGTAACCTGAAATCTTTTTGGCATATCCACCTACCACACTCACTTTTCCCACTTCATTCTCTCTACCTCCTCCTCCAAGCTTGTCTCGGCTGCCTCCTCCTCCTCACCTCATTTGCACCATAGATTCACCCAAATTAAGTGGTTAAATTATCTTTTTTGATAGGTAAGTAAGGGGAAAGCTTTCTTTACATTGTAGATCTACTTTTTTCTCCCTCCAACAACATGCACACGCACTTTTTATGGCCTAGATCTTCGTATGTTTGTGGTGTTGCATATGTTTGTGTTTGCAGGTACCGATATTTGAAATGCGACAGTTGCCAATATTTTGCCGGAATGTTGATTCATTTCCGTTTCAGCGAGTATTTGGCACTATGCATTCTTTTTTGTCCTATTTTTAGGCAAAGTTATGCCAAAAAATTTTTGGGTTCTAAAATATCTTTTTGCTCTACCCCGCAAGCGACCATGATCCGCACGATGACCGAAGGCATCGTCAATAGGTTTTTGAGCTCCGCGAAGGCTGAGATGCTTCAAAAGAACAAGACGGACATAAGATGTCCATGTCGAAGATGCAAGCTGAAGAGCCTTATTACGGACCCAGATTCCGGACAGGTGCGGGACCACCTGCTCTTGCATGGTTTCATGGATGGCTACCGGTGGAAAGGTGATGAAGATGACTATGAAGTCGTCCATGGGGGCCGGGCAAGAAATGAGGAAGGGCAGCAAGACAACCGCGGCGAGGGCGGGCGAGAAGACGAAGAATCTCCAGGACACAGTCATCATGTAGAAGATGCCGGGAATGATGATGAGGAAGATCAAGACGAAGGGCATGATCATGAAGATGATGCTGGAGCAGACGATGGACCATCGATGGGCTGGGTGCAGGACCCTCATATTCAAGAGCTGCTTCTCAAGCAGACGGATAACGCAAGAGCTGCCGCCTGAGAGAAATCCAAGCTAGATCAACTGGAGATAGACGCGGTTACTCCATTGTATGAAGGATGCAGGCCCGAGGATGCCCGCCTGAAAGTAACGCTCATGGCTCTGGAGATGAAGGTAAAACACAAAATGACCGACGCATGCTTCGACGAGAACATGTCATTCTGGCACGAACGTCTTCCTAAGGGGAACAAATGCCCGACCAGTTTCGAGGAGGCGAAGAAAATCGTGTGTCCTCTGGATTTACCGCACGTGAAATACCATGTGTGCATTAACAATTGCATCATTTATCGGGACAAGCACGCGGAGTCTACCATATGTTCGGTCTGCGGCGTCACTCGATACAAGAAGAGGAAGAAAGCTCCTCGAAAAGTGGTGTGGTACTTTCCGATCACTCCTCGTCTGCACCGTTATTTCGCGGACCCTAAGCTAGCAAAGCTCATGCGTTGGCACGCGGATAGGGAGGAGAAGAAGCGAGAAGATGACGGAAATTATCCAGATATAAATAAAAAAGACAAGATGCTGAGTCACCTTAAGGATGGGAGCCAGTGGCAAGCGTTGAACTTCGAAGACTTAGAATTTGGGGACGATCCAAGGAACATCATGCTGGGCGCGAGCACCGATGGAGTCAATCCATCTGGCAGCCAGAGAAGCACACATAGCACCCGGCCTGTGTTTTTGTGGATGTACAACCTTTCCCCCTGGATGTGCATGAAGAGGAAGTACATTCACATGAGTATGCTAATTGAAGGGCCGAAATAACCAGGGAACAACATCAATCTGTATCTGGGGCTGCTGAAAGAGGAGCTAGGCACGCTGTGGAAAACGCCAGCCAATACGTGGGATGCTGCAGAGAAAGAATATTTCCCTATGAGAGCCGCACTTCTCACGACGGTGCACGACTATCTCGGTTACGGATATGTCGCAGGGCAGGTGGTCCATGGATTTTCTGGACGCGTCAGGTGCATGGACGACACAATGTATAGCCAGCTAGATAGAGATCCCGGGTCTTCGAAAACCGTGTTCATGGGACATCGAAGGTGGCTTCACGATGATGACTCATGGAGAAAACACAAGGATCTGTTCGATGGTGAAACTAAACCCCGAAGAAGCACGTGTACGAGGAGCGGCAAGGAAATAGACGAGCTCTTGAAAAATTGGAAAGAGTGTCCACCACCGGGAAAGAAGCGAAAGGCGCCAGAGCCGCTGCTGAAGGTATGGAAAACGAGGTCTGTTTTCTGGGACTTTCCGTACTGGAAGATCCTCCGTGTGCCTCACAGCCTGGATGTCATGCATATCACGAAGAACGTGTGTGAGAGTCTGCTTGGTACCCTGTTCAACATGCCAGAGAGGACCAAAGATGGGCCGAAAGCAAGGGCAGACTTGAAATCAATGGGCATCAGGGAGGAGCTTCACGCTAATGATGATGATGATGATGAGGTGAAGCTGGACACGGAAAGTCGTCGCAAAGGCAAAAAGGCCAAGAAGATCGGAAATGACTACCCTCCCGCATGATTCACTCTAAGTCGGGAGGAGATCGAGCAGTTTTTCACCTGCCTCGTAGGAGTAAAACTTCCTTGAGGTTACGCGGGGAAGATAAGCAGATACCTAGACCCAGCAAAGCAGAAGTTCAGCGGGATGAAGTCTCACGACTGTCACATGCTGATCACGCAGATACTTCCAGTTGCAATCCGTGGGATCATGGACGCGCATGTCCGTGAAACGCTATTTGGCCTATGCAATTTTTTTGACATCATCTCTCGGAAGTCGGTTGGCGTTATGGTGCATCTGCTGGTCCATATCGTGGAGGATATCTTCCAACTTGGGCCGGCGTTCCTGCACAGCATGATGCCGTTCGAAAGGATGAATGGTGTCATCAAAGGATACGTTCGCAACATGTCACGTCCAAAGGGAAGCATAGCCAGAGGCTTTCTGATCGAAGAGTGCATCTCCTACTGCACGAATTATCTAGGCATCGAGAACCCCGTTGGTCTACCCGTTAACAGGCACCTCGGCAAGCTCGCTGGATGGGGTCACCGCGATGGTCCCCGCGAAATGCATGTCGACTTCAAGGGTCGACTTGCCGACTTTTAAAGAGCAAACCTAGTCATGCTACAACACATAGATGTGGTCGATCCTTGGGTGGTAGAGCACAAAACGTTTATTGAGAAGACGTACAATGACCGAGGCCAACAGAGGACGGACGGAGATATAATCAAAGAGCACAACTCATGTTTCACGCGTTGGTTCAAGGAGAAGCTTATGTCGTACCCTTTACATGAGGATTCTTCCACGGAAGAAAATGTCATATTCGCCTTGTCACAGGGCGCCGAGCACAACCTGATGACATATGAGGCGTACGATATCAACGGCTACACGTTCTACACCGAGGACAAGGACATGAAGAGCGATGGTTATCAGAACTCCGGGGTAATGATGGAATCCTACACCGGTAACGACAAGGACAGATACTACGGAAGGATCGAAGAGATCTGGGAGTTGAGCTACGCTGGAGAGAAGGTCCCGATGTTCCGTGTCAGGTGGGCCAAGAGCGTCCTAAAAGAAGACCGGTATTTCACCATCATGGTTATACCCGAAGCCAAATCCAAGACCGCGGGCGCAAATGTCACCGCGAAAAATGAGCCATGGCTACTGGCTTCCCAAGTGGACCAATGCTTCTTCATTACCGACCCGTCAAATCCTACTCGTGTTGTCGTGAGGAGAGGCAAAAGGAAGATCATCGGAATGGATGGAGTCGCCAATGAGCAAGACTTCAACAAGTACGGTGATCCGAAGATGGAACATGATGATGACGATGAAGTGCCATACACCATAAGAAGAAGCAGGACTACCCGACCTAAAGGACGTCCGTTCAAGAGAAGAACTCCATTTGCGAAAAAGAAGGGCAAGAAGATTGTGAAAAGATAGCTAGCTAAGATCAATTATATTTAAATTGTAGCCTTTATTTTTTGATTGTATTTTGACATATTCATAAATGTTTTTTCATGGGCACTTTTTGAATTCATGAATATTTTTTCAAATTTGATGATATTTTTTCATATTCATAAATGTTTTACCAATTCACAAATGAATGCAACTAAAAATCCAAAAAAAGACAAGTTGTGCTTGGTCATATGTTACTCCCAAAAGCATATAAAGTTTGTCAAATTTGGAGCTATGGATATTTAGTTATGATTTAAACAAGTTTGAACATATTGAAACACAAATAAATATCAGACATCATTTTAAATGTTGTTAACATGGCAACAAACTGCATATTATTTTTCTACATGAAATTTTGAGCATCTAGCATATGTGACATGTTATATTTGGATGCATGGATAAAAAGGTATGTGCAAAGGAAAAAATACATAAAAACAAAAATTGGGGAGCCTAGGAATCGAACCCAGGACCTCCTAGTGTGTGTGCTGCGTGCTGACCAATCGGGCTAGTGTGTGTGTTCTGATGGAGATACAGTTAGGTGGAATATAACCTGAGTGCTCGAACTGTAATAAAAAAATTACTAATGGCGCACCAGGGGGAGGTGCGCCATCGCTGTCGTCGTACTTATGGCACACTAGGGGGAGGTGCGCCATCGCTATCGTCGTACTTATGGCACACTAGGGGGAGATGCGCCCTTGCTAACCCTCCCCCCACTCCACCTATTCCCCTCTGACCTCTCTCCCTCCCTATCCAGATCCCCCACTCGACCTAAATTTGCCTTGCTCTGCCCCAACCGTACGCCACCGCCCCGCCTTGCTCCGCCCCCTCCGTCCGCCGCGCCTGCACGCCGTCGGCGACGACGCCGCCTCTCCTTCCCCGCCTTCTTCTCCACTCTCCTTCCCTGCCAGTCGTGCAAGAATGTGTACGACGAGGAGGACGTCGGGACCTGCAAGGAGTGCTACGAGGAGGCCAGCGAGAAGGAGGAGGAGCTCAAGCGCGAGATCGACGACCTCCGCTCCCGCCTCCTCTTCCTGCACCTCCCCTCCCCCATGTTCGATGCCTCCGCCGTCGTCCACTCCGACCTGCTCCTCCACGCCATCCCCGCCTCCTCATCGTCCTCGCCTTCCCCCTCCGACGACGCCGACGGGGTCCGCCTCGACACCCCCGCCGTCCCGTCCCACCGTGTTATCCTCATGAGTCATTTCCCCCCTTTCCCCCCATCTTTCCGCCATTTATATGTTTTCTTGATTCAATTCAGTTCAGCCTTGGTCCTTGATTAAATTGAGAATTTGAGTCTGGCTGGGTGTTCTCAAATGTTGCTAGTGTCATTCGTCTGCACTGCCGCTGTCAAGACGCCCAAAATTCGACTGGCCAGTGTTCTAGTAGTGAGCACCATCTTCTCTGAACATATCTGCATAGAGTGTTGACACGTTCTATGTGAAGTAGTATTAGAATTGAAACATGCTTTCTAGTCAGCGAAGATGACACATGATGCGCTGATGGCCAGCTTGTCCAGTGTGATATCAGTCACCAGGGGCTGCTTTGTAGTTCACTGTATTAGGTACTGAAGATTCATTGAGTTCAGTGGCCTCGCCAACCCTGTTTAGCTCCTACCGTGAAGAACAGATCAGTTACTAACTCTACTCACCCACCAAGAGGACGGGGCAGGGTTGAGTGGTCGGTCAGCGCAGCAAGACGCAGTCCTCACCTCTTGATTATTGGGCGGAAAGCAACAAACAAAGATAGGTGTGTGTGTGTGTGTCATATGGTATTCTGGCTTTTCGGTCATGTTGTTGGTTGCTCTTATAAAGCCTCTCAAACATTAGCAATGATGCGGAATATTATTAGGAAGACAACTAAATGGAAGCAGAATCAGTAAGCTAAGAAATCGCTCCAAAGACCAAGCCGTATTCTAGTTTGAACTTGACACAACGTAAACATGATTTGGTTTAATTTGCGATACGATTGACCGTGTCCCTATACTAGATTAGTTAGTAGATATCTTAATAATTTAGGATAAGATTGCATGGTTAAAATTCTCGCCTTGTATACATCTACATGCCTATAGAAAGTTGGTCTTTTTCTACCCAAGACATAGAAAACATTGTTGGTCCACTTGGGGAGGTGAAATATTTGTCCATCTCTGGGCTGAACAGTGTCCGAGCATGAGGCTTTTGGGGGCCCTTGCTATTTGTACTTTTTTTTCATCATCATCAGCAATAAAAGATGTTGCCATTTACTACATTATCTTGGAAGAATGTGAGAATTTATGCTTTGCCTTTGCGGGTATGCTATGTGGTCAGCCATCTGTTTTTGTTCCTCTTATTTTTCAAACACAGCTCAGTGTAGTTGGTGAGGTCAAAAAATAGTTGGTGTGTATATTGTCAGCCTAATTCTGAAACTGAAAGTCAGAAAGTGCCCCCACAGAGCAAGGGACTGATCCTTTGAATGTTTGAATTGTCTTTTGCTAATGATCCCACCATGTCAAACAAGTAACTATACAACATCACATGATTGTTGAGAGCCTATTATATATTGGGCAGGTCAATTTGCTTGTAAACATATATAGTTGCTTGTGATTCTTGTGAAAATAAGAGAAAAGAGACTGCCTATGCAAAAAACACTATATATAAGTAGCATACATGTCATATTGTCGTCATAAATAGGATTGCCTACCATAGGCTCTATGAAAAAGCAAAGAGGAAATTATTTTACTTGTTACGAATGCAATTCTTGTAGTATCTGAGAGGGCACTTGCCTCTCTTATTTGGCCCTTTGCCATATGCCATGACCCGTATTTTTCTTCTTCTGACCCCACATTTGCCCCATCACTTCGTTACCCTTTTCTCCTGAAATGTTGATTAATTTCCATTTCGGTTGAGATAGGGGCACTCCTAGGTCAAGAGAATTAGCAAAAGTCATGCCCAACTTTTTGACCAAACGGTTTTCCTATTTAGAGAAAACATGGCCCACAACGATGAGGCCGGCGGTTCGGGCAAGGCATTTTGGCAGCTGTCCCAGGAGATGGAGGAACAACCTCACCGCTATGAGGACACCGCGGAAGACACCGACGCCGACTACACAACCCCTAGTGGCGTCGGGGATGACACCGCTGATGCCACCGCCGAGGATGCCCCCACTGATGATGAAACCACTGATGCCGCTGAGGATGCCGCACACACACTAAGCCGTCATCAGCTGGTCGTGTGGCCGGCAAAGGCTTGTCCACGAAATGGTCGTAATACTATACCGTTTGGGCGAAAGGAGAAAAAGACCAGCTCGGAAAGCCAGGAGCGTGAGGTTCAAGAACTCAAGGCACAAGTGGCGCGGATTCCGGAGATAGTCGAAGAGCAAGTGCGAGACCAACTTGTTGCGATGATCACCGCCATTGTGCCTACCTTGATTGAGGGGTTGCAGGCATGCATTGCGGGCGGCCAACAGGGGCCGCCCCCGATTCCCATCTTCACGGGCAGCAATTCGCACAACACGCAGGCGGCGCCATTGGTGTCTCCGGCGGAGGCGACATTGGTGTCTCCGGCGTCTACGCCGGTATTAGAGCTTAATGCACCCGGGTGTAAGAAGAATACGCCGGCCGGCCCCTCGGCATCAAGCAGCCCCTCCGTCACTTGGACGCCCGCCATTGGCGGTGCCTCGACATTAGCCGAGCTCGACGCCATCATGGTAACTAATTACACATCTCTCTGCCGATGACTTCATCTCCTTGCCTTTGACTGGGCATCCCTGATGCCCTACATGTTTTCGTAGGGCGCCGCCGACGTTCCATGCACTCTCGTGCACTTCGTGGATGGCAAGTTGATCGATGTAGCCAAGGCCAGAATCGTTCAACCGGGTAGCCGCGTGTTCCAAGGTAATGCGATGCCACCCACCGTGTATAGTGTTCAACTGGTTCGGGTACTGCGGGGCTTCGACGACTTGTTACCTCCGTATCAACCCCCTGCGGCCGACGAAGATGATGCGATGACCCTCAGCGCCTGCATAGGCTGGCCCATGCTTTGGCCGAAGAGCCAGATTCGTTTGGGGGCGGGGGACACCACCCCACAGACAACACCGCCAGTCGTGCCGGGGCCAAGCCATGGCAAGACCGCTGCAACTCTACCGCCGTCAGCTGATCCGGACATGCATATGGCACAGGATCCGAATGATGACGACAGTACATTTACCAACATCGATAAGTACTTCAATGAACATGGGTACGTTGACGAATTCTTGGGGCCTCCTTCTTAAGAACCCAACCCTGCAAAAGACGATCACGATCTAGCTGGTACGGCGGAGAAACCCAATTGCAACAGGCGTCGTCTGGCGTTCAGTTCTCAGGAGACGCCTCTAGCTGCCGCCTTCACCGAGCCTCAGATAACCGAGGTGCGAAATATTATCAGCCCCAACACACTCAAGAAGGTGGTCTCTGAGCAGAACTCGATCCCATTACAGTAGAAGAAGCAAAAGGGACGGAAAAGAAACAAATAACAAGGGTGCGAGCCAGCCGGCAACGAGTACGATCCATGCTCAGGACGGACCACCTTCACCTAAGGATATCTCGAGGAGGGTGCATGTGGCGGGTAGGCCGATGCTACCGACTAATCTGCTCAATGCTGCAACCGATGCTATGCGGAGTCTGCATGACAGTGTTCTTTCTTTGGAGAAGCGGCGTCTCTCCGAGAATGATGTGGCATACCCGGTTTTCGTGGCCAAGGTGCCAGAGCGCAAGGGCTTTGTGGATAGCGCCATCGAGGGTATGATCATCATGCGGTTTGATGACATCTTTGCTATGTTTAACCTTCATCCGCTGCACTACACCTTCGCTGAGTATGGAGATGCGCATCCTTAGAGACAAGACCCCGGACATCGTGATAGTCGACCCCTTCTACATGCGTGCCAAGATCTTGGGCAGCGCTGGGGACCGGCAAGTTGCGAGTTCATACCTCGAAGGCATCATTCTGTCGAATGCAGACAAGGATAACTTCCTCGTGCCTTACTTTTCTGAGTAAGTCATCCCCTCACCGCCCTGTAACATATGATTTCTTAGATTTCGATCGTTCTTTTTTTGAACATTCCATGTTTGTGCAGTGACACACATTGCACACTCATCCTCTTAAGCCCGCAATATTCCATGGCCACATATTTCGACTCTGACCGTCAGTCGAAGAAAGACTACTCAAATGTGAAGAATGTTTTTGATGAAGTTCTCCCCGGCTACGCCTAATCTGGAGGCACCTTCAAGTGGCCATTTTTTTAGGTACGGCAGGCACGTGTTCACCCACGTAACGACGTTCCCCTGCGTCAAGCAGCTGCTTGGTGGTCAGAAGGATGCCTACTACGCCATCTATCACATGCGGGCGATCGTACGGAACCATCATCACCTTCTGCTACCAAATAGTCTCAAAGTATGGGCTGCACGCTTGTCGGGAATCCTGGACGCGGACCTCAGACAAGAATTCTTTCGCATCCAGTCGGAGTTTTCGGAATTCATCCATCAAGATGTCCTTCGTACCTCGGGGAAGTTCTACCTCAAATATCAACCGTCCAACAGTGAAATAGAAACAACGCTACAAATGCAGGCTGACAACGACCGCACATTCATGACCATCACGAAAGACGGCGGCTTCATCCACGCTCTGGTCCCTGAGTCGAGTCGAAAGTAGTAGTGATGCTATGTAGTTGTGAAATATCGATTAGCTCATGTTGTAATTAAATTTTTTAATGAACTTGTATGTCTCTTTGGTTTGGATAGTCGTTCAACTTTTATGTAATCGATGCTATTTATTAGTAGGACCATGAATCGTGCTATATATTAATGCATGTGTTGATGATTTTCTCTTCCGATCCCTTTGTAGCCTACTTATATATTTCTTATGTATTGTTTTGTCTAGTGCATTGAGATGCCGTCGTATGTCGTGTACAAGGGTAAGGTTCTCGGAGTCTACGATGAATGGGAGGAGTGTCGGAGACAGGTTCACCGTTTCAGCGGTAACAGTTACAAAGGGTACACCACTAGGGCGGAGGCGGAAACTAGATACGCGCGTTATCTAGCGGGAGAGAGGAGGGAGCGGAGGAGGAACCGGATGAAGACCAGTTTCATCGTGATGATGCTCATCATGAATGCAGCTCTCTTCTATGTGATGATGGTAGTTTAGATATCGACTTGTAATGTGAAGACAAACTCGCTACTCGCGGTCTCGAGACTTGTAATGTTCTAATTTTGTTCGGTATTTTGAATTCGGTGACTAATATGATGAATTGTATTCGGAGAATAATCTTCTATTGTTCGATAAATATGCTGTTTATATGTTGTGCTATTTATATTCTGTGTTGTAATGTATTTTCTAACCTGTGCAAATATCAGAAAAGCAAAAAAAAAAGAATCCTAATATTCATAGTAGTGGCGCACCTCTCTGCACTTTAGTGGCGCACTGCAGCAAACACACTAGTGGCGCACCCCTGTGAGGTGCGCCATTAGTAACCTAGAGCAAAAGGTATATATGGCCCCCTGGGAGGCATACTAATGGCGCATCTGGCCACGTACTAATGGCGCACTGCCTGGTGCGCCAGTACTGTCTGGTATACTAATGGCGCACCAGGTAGTGTGCAATTAGTATTAATTACTAATGGCGTGGTAGTAGTGGCGCACCTGTAGTGCGCCATTAATGGCAAAAACAGGTGCGCCACTAATAGGCCTTTTCCTAGTAGTGGGGAAAAGGTTAGATAAACACAAATTTACGCAGGCGTGACAAGACTCCACCCCATGCGCGGGAATCACATGATTTGTGTATGTGTCTGTCAGGGCCTGATGTGTGCGCATGCACGTGTAGGTTGAGCACTTGAGCGTGAGAGTGTGTGTTGGTCGTGTGGTGTACTGGTGTGTGCAAGCATGCGTGCGTGTGTGCATGTGAGTGTTGCATGCGTGTGTGGCTGCGTGTGTACGTGTGAGTGTTGCGTGCGTGCATGGGTGCATGTGTTTGTGTGAGTGTTGCGTGCATGCAGTTCGTGTGCATGCGTGCGTGTGTGTATAATCACCACACTAGCTCTTGTGTGTTAAAACAGACAGCTCAGCATACCAATACAAGGCCACCTTGTCCGTTGTGCCCGCGGTCATGACTTCGAACCACCGTCCAATATTATTTTGTCGTTTGTTTTCATTCTTACTAGCAAGATGCTTGTGCGTTGCACGTAACATCAAGATGCATTTGTATGACTAGTTTATCTTGTGAGAGAAAAGGATGAACGAGGGAAGGTCTTATTTGCAAATGTGAAGAGGTGTGTGGGTACCTTTTTGCAAATTTGTCATAGTTTCTTTCCTATCCGTCAGATATAAATTGGACGGCCTATATTGTAGGATGGCAGGCACACCATCATCACCAACTCTGTTTTTATAAGAGTGTATTTTATCCCTACTCTTATAAAAAGCATAGTCGGTGATGATCGTGTGCCTGCCATCCTGCAATATAGGCCGTCCGATCTATATCTGACGAATAGGAAGGAAACTATGGCAATTTTGCAAAAAGATACCCCAACCCCTCTCCACACTTGCAAATAAGGCCTTCCCTTGTTCATCCTTTTCTCCCACTAGATAAACTAATCATACAAATGCATCTTGATTTTCTGTGCAACGCATGGGCATCTTGCTAGTATTTTATAAGAGTGTAGATGTAGAGTAGATACAAGCCGACAGATGGGCCCGATGGTAGTGAGATAATGTGATGCAACACTAGAGGTGCCACGTGGAGCGTTTAACTGGTCAACTAGTCGTGTCTTGAGCAAATACAGAGTTGTACGGTGAGCCCGTGACTGCATAGTAACCACAAAACGTAAATGGTGACCGTAATGAGTGGATTTTGAAGTCCAATGTTCATATCGTGCTTTCGCTTCAAATACAATGATCGTCACTGTATATATCGCGAGATAAAGATGAAACATGCGTGAATGTGCTGGGGGCTTACTTTTAGAGGACCTGGAGATAGTTTGTGTGCGTACGTGAAAGGGGCGTAGAGGGGGGGTATGCGATGGAGAGAGAGAGATGCTCTTCGTTTCTCTTTGTTATGACTAACTTTATATATAGTATGAAAATATACAAATTCACAGTGCGGAATAAATATCATTGTGGGCACCATGCAATGCAAGCGTTCATACTCCTCCATATAACTTTGTAATGCTGTATATATGTAAAAATTCGAAAATATTTTGTTGGCCACACTTTATTCAAAAGGAATGTTGTATGCGAAATAAACGTGAAGAGAGGGCTTTTTAGATCAATGGGGTACGTGATGTAACATGTGTGAATGTGTAGTTGATGCATTTGGCAGGGCCTAGAGAGGTATGTGTGTGTATTACGTATTCGAGAGAGGCATGGATAGAGGGGCCGGTAGGGGGGCGTGGGAGAGATAGCACGAGAAATGAGAGTGGTCTAGAGAGAGTGAGAGACGAATATGATGTCATGGCGAGAGATTCCCTTGAGTGTATATATGCAAGGGGGGAGTGGATAGAGGCACCAGGAGAAATTTTTTTGTGTGCGGTGTCTGTGTTGGTATGTGTGGGTGCGAGAAGATAACGAGACGTGGGGGCAGAAGGTGTGTCACCGTGTGAGGTCCGGTGGGTCGAGGTGAGGCCCTTCATTTGGTTCCGTCCTGCGCCACATTGGTCGGCCCGTGACGCATTTAAGGAGACCCATGGATGACTAGTTGTACCAGACAAAGATAGCATAATTATGAAGGACTCTATGTCCACTGACAAAGCTGGCTAGGATTTGTAACCCTAGGTTCTCGGACTAAGGTAACCCCTTTATCTCTGATATTACTATTCATCCAACCTATCTTTAAGGGGCATCCTACATAATGCTCTGCTAGAATCATACTCTTCGATTAGGAAGAGAGGTGTGAGACAATGAGTGAGAGACGGGCCTAAAGATAATGTGCGTACATGAGACACATAGGCAGGTCTATGTATATAAAAAGGGTCGATGGGGATTGTGCATGTGTATGCTTGCGAGAGGGCGAGTGCTTGTGATAAAGGTTAGTGAAAACAGTCGAAATGGTTACGAGAGGGAGGGAGGGTTATATCGAGAGCATGTGTGCAAGAAACACACCTCGGGAGAGAGTGTGTGAGCATATGTGAGAGACCACCGATGGAGAGTGAAACTACACGTACAAGACAGTTGTACACGTTGATTAAAGATATAAATTGTATCCAAATATTAGGATGGGATCATGATGTTTGCAATTCGCGTAAGGAACGGTCATTTATCCATCAGACATCTAGATTCTATTGAATTTGAGCATGTCTATGTTATTATTCGACACAATTCATCCATAGAGTTAGTATTTTGAACTCCAGACAATGCATCGCTTTAGCAAGCGAATATAAACGTGATTATAGGTCATGTTGTATGTGTAAAGCGCATTATACATATGGAAGTTACACAATGAATATAATAAATAGCTACCTATGAACTAGCATACATTTGAATTCAACTTAAGGTGGTTTAAAAAATCGAATTCAACATGAACTCCATTCAATTATTTGAATTTGATATTATGGCATTTGTAAATCATACCTAAATTATGGGGGCACCAATCTTTGCTCTGATTTTGTACATAATAGCACATGTAGTCGTGTACAAAATAGATTCTAATTTAGCTCCTCCATTCCAAAATAATCGTAGTTATAGGATTTTCAAGTGTCAAAATTTCAAAAAGAAGCGGATTATTTAATGAGGTTTTCAAACATACAAGGTCAAATTTAACGTTCTCTATTTAGGTCAATCCTCAAAGTTCAAGAGTACTCTAAACGTGAATGCTTGTGTTTCAAAATTTCGAACGAAGCGCCAAAAGAGCCTCTACTCGCCCGAAACCGTGTGAGACCAATGTTTGGTAGTACAAGGAAATTTAACGTTCTCTATTTAGGTCAATCCTCAAAGTTCAAGAGTACTCTAAACGTGAATGCTTGTGTTTCAAAATTTCGAACGAAGCGCCAAAAGAGCCTCTACTCGCCCGAAACCGTGTGAGACCAATGTTTGGTAGTACAAGGAAATTACTTTTCTAATAACTTCGACCCGTGAAACCTACCGGCCCGACGTCCAAAGGTCTAAACCGGGGTAGGTTTGTATCTTCATCTAGACGCCACGCAACCGCCTCCGAAAAACATTCATACACAATAGCCGCCTAAGCACACATGCGCGCGGCCGAAATCTCTCCCGCCCACTATTGGGACACCTGGGATTACCATCCTACCCCCGACCCACAGTAGGTCCGAAATTTAAGAGGGGCAAAGTTTGTACTTTCCCCAAATTTCAAACAAGCGCATCCCATCTTCTGTTCAAAAAAGCCAAAAACAAGCGCGTCCCAGACCGAAACAT
>LR738712.1:201150088-201261372 GCA_902687465.1 Secale cereale
CGTCTGATTCCCCATTCGTACTCCGAGGGCGCGAAAACTACCTCTCCACCAGCCGCGAAACCCCGGCGTCCTCCGTTAGCCACCCCATTCCACCCATCAACCGCCGCCCTCCTCCATCACGCCGGAGCCGATACCCCGACGTCGTCGTCCACCGCAACCTCAACCGCAACGCCCTCCATGGCTAGTAGTTGAAGCCGAGGCTGAGCCGTCCATACCCGAGCCAGTTCAACCCCGCTGTCCTGCGCCTCACCGCTGCCGCTCCAACTTCGACACCCTCCACCGCACCGGAGCCGTTCTTGCTACGCCGTCCTTCGCCACCACGGATCTGCTTCCCCTCCGCCGACATACGGCCACGACAACACCGTCAAAAATTTGGCCATGGGTTTGTCCAAGCCTACACCCTCCTCCAGAACATCGGTTTCCCCGGCAGAAAGAAGAAGATCGGCGTGACATGTGGAGGAGACCACACGGGCAGCTTCCCTTATTCGTGCAAATCTTACGTGTCTGATTGCACGATATTCATCCCACAGAAGACACTAGTTGACCGCTTCTTCTTGATACTAGATGTTCCTAGTAACTCGCAATGCACAAGGTTTCTCCTCATATACTATTTCACCTTAGCTAGAGGTCCATCGCCCCCCCTAAATTTCAATTCCTGTTTAGTTGATCCCCAATTAACGGAAGCATTCCCCGGCGTAACAGGCGCTAGTCCGCCTATTAAGCCAAGGAAGCAGCGCCTCGGTGTTTATCTTAGGGGCATGTGGGGCCTAGAGCTACTGGCGTCTGATCTGGAGGTCGGCTGGGATTAAAGGGATGGCCTGGGGGCGATGCCAAGCACTGCGGTGGTGTGAGGTCGAGGGGAGGGCGGGGCGGCGGAGGCAGGGGTCTGGGCCAGTGGTCGCTGGCAGTTCGAGAAAGATCGTCAACAGTGACTGGCGGGAGGTAGGCGAAGGCCATCTGCCCGTTCCTTATACATCGGATGGTTCATTAAAAGAAATCAACTGACCTATTTATATTCAGTCGACTGTTATCTTGATATGACCACATGTGGTGGTGTGTTGGAGGAGTACCTACATTTCCTGTGCTCATATATTACAAAATCATACGGAGTAGAATCTAATTTTATTTGCCATGCAATGTTGTAGAGCTATCATATGTCTCCTGTCATTTATTTTTTGGCCACCTGCTATCTGCTACTTTTATAGTGCACTAGTTCTTCACACATTTCACCCATACTCTCACGATTGTATTTTTATGCAAGGGTATTTTAGACTCTGCTGCTATGAGAGAAGCAAAAAATAAAAGAGAGAAGTCGCTCCATCGTCGTACGTGGATAGGCCAGACACGTTTCAGCCTTATAATAGGTGCAGTGTCAGTAGATGGAGACGGTAAACGTAGCTCTGAAGTTGATGACCTCGCTCGCAATGAACCACCATCCCAGGTGCTTGCTTTAACTTCATGGTGTCATATGTGGTTGCATGTTCCATATGGTGTCTAGCTTGTATTCGAAAGGCTGAAGTCGGTCTTTATTAAGATAAGGAAAGATATTTTTTACATGAACCACCATCCCGTGAGCACTAGAAGACAAATAGCTAGTCAGGGCACTGGTCGAGCCAGTGACAAGCCCAACAAATAGAGGCATCACTTGGAAGCCAACTAAAAAGCCGCGATGGTGGCGAAGCAGCCCGCCTCCCACCAGGCTCTTAGGTCCTAGATGATCATGCTCACCACTCCAGCTAGATGTCTAGCTCGTATTGCTTCCAATTTGGTTAAATTGCATCTTCTTAGCTTACACATTATACCTTTGAATATGACATGCCTTTCTATTTTTGGTACATACTAGTACATCTGTGTATTAACCATGTTCTTACATCAAACTAATGTTCTTGTGTATCCCTCATCAATCACTTATGATGAGGCAGTCAGGCAAGTGGATTACTCATCATTTAAAGAATGCACCGTCAGCCTCTCGACATGATTCTCAAGAAACAGCAAGGCTAGATGAAGATAGTGAATGTAGCTCTGTAGTTCATCACCGCATTTCCCCTACACTAGCATCGCAGGTGCATGCTCTAACTTGGCAGCGTGATATGTGGTTGCATGTTGCATATGGTGTCTAGATTGTAATTTTTCCAATCTGGTTAAACTACATGTGCTATTCTGCTTAGCTTATACATTATACTTATTAATGTGACATGCCTTCCTGTATTTAGTACATAGTACATCCGTCTATTAAGCATGTCCGCACATAAAACTATTGTTTTTTTGTATCCCGCATAAATCAATATGACAAGACACCTTCAGTATATGCAGTGTGATATTAGTTGCATCTTTGATATGATTTATAGCATGCGCTGCTTCTAATTTGTTGAAATGTCATTTATGATGGGACACTTTTAACTTGGCAGAGTCATATTGGTTGCATCTTTCACGTGGTGTCTAGCTTGCATTGCTTCTTATTTGGTGAAATGGTTTCTGCTTAGTTTACACAAACAGTTGTGAATATGCCATGCCATCCTGTTTTCCCTATTATTCCATCCTGGAATCATGTGTTTGCCTTACATCAAAGTAGTGATTGTCAGTATCATGCACGAATGAGTTCTGAAGAGTGAATTTTATTGATTTTTCTTGTCAGTTTTACTTGACAATTCAAAATCAATAAAGCGGAAGGAAATTAGCAAGGCAGCGGATGAAGGTGCTCCTTCCAAATGGAGGGCCTCTATAGATTCTACTCATCCATCCCCCAAGATGATTTCCAAGACAACACATGCATAGGCACTCAACGTAGTTGTGTTGGTGATGAGCACGTCTCCCCTAGTGCACCATCACAGGTGCTCCCTCTAACTTGGCACTGTTATATGTGGTTGCATGTTATGTATGATGTCTAGCTTGTATTGCTTCTAATTTTGTTGAATTTCATCTCCTTACTTTACACATTGTGACTAAGACACGTGTTCCTGTTTCTAGAACATACAATATATGTCTATCACACCATTTTCTTACATCAAAGTACATTTGTTCTGAAGAACTAAATTGATATTCGTTTTTCTTGTCAGCTTGACTTAACATGGCATAGAGCAAGATGAAGCAAGACATAATGACAGGGAAACAGAAGCGGAACAATCCTGCAGATTCTGCTGGTACTGATGGTGCAATAGAAGGTCAAAGTCCAGCGGAAAATTTTACCGACAGGGTATCCCATGCTACACGAGCTGCAGAACAAGCCAAAAAGAAACAAATAGCTACCACCAAACAAGCAGAGACAACCCTAGTTGTTGCAACACCTTCCACAGTACCACCAGCTCCACGATTTACTCGTTGGTCAACTCAGCTAGCAGCACGTTCCCAAGCTCCCTTGCCACCTGGCACTACTTCTAAAGCACTTTTGACACAAGATGAGTTGGCAAGATCAGATGAACTTTGTGAGCTTCAACAGCAAGAAGGTAGTTGCTGGAGTCAAGTTACAGTTGCATGGTTCTTTATATGTAGTCTCACAGTCTGATGTACACTAACACTTCCTATGTTTGTTGTTGGACTAGCACCTAGGCGCAAGAGGAAACAAACATCAGGGATAATGCTCGATAGGTTAACTAAATCTAGAGGAGGAAGAGTGGAGATCCGTTTTGAGGCAGGTTTAAAAAGGCAACGTGATGCTACAGAGTCAGCCAAGTTAGTATGAGAGGCAGCGGTTGCTGTTAGGTGTCATGTGCGTATCCTCCCAACATGGATTCAGTACAAGAATGACAAAGACAAAACCTAGTTCAACACCTTCCTCGACCATTTATCTGTAAGTATGGTTATGTATGGAAACTAGTAATATCGTCTTGCTCTGTCCAATACTTTCTAGGTTGTTGATAATGAGACTCCCATAATTTTCAACAGATGAGGTTCAAGTTGGATAGCCAAGATGATGCAACATACAAGCTTGCACCCATGTTTTCAAGTCTGCTCTGCGACAGTATTGGTATAACTTGAGGAAAACACACTTTGAAGGCAAGGCTAACAGTGAACTTGTCCAAACGTCTCCAGTGAAAAATATATCTGATGAAGACTAGAGAGGGCTCATTAAACACTGGTCCTATCCGAAGTATCAGGTACATTATATATATATATATATGATCATATCACATGTTGAAGTCCTATTTACGCATGTGCCGCACAAATCTATCTTCTTGTAGGTGAACTGTTCAAAAACAAGGCCAACCGTATGAAAGTGAAATTCCAACAGACGACATGATCTCATAGCTATATTGCACACTGCGAGGCTCTTGTAATTAGCTGCTGTTACACTCTTTTCGCTGTACCATATTATCAGATCTATATTGACTTGTTCCAAATATAGAGGAAAGCCCGCAAGGACCAAAAAGTACCTGAACCAAATGATGTGGAAATCTTCAAGGACTGTCACACCAGCAGGAAGAAGGGCATGACTACACCAGTCAAAGCCGCTGTTGTAAGTCCTTAATCCTCATGCCTTTTAACTACTACTTACTCTGACTTGTGCCTTGAACTGCATGGTTTCCAGCCAATGTCTATTACTCTTTTCAATTTTATACACAATTGTCTTAGCGTATCATTGCACCTTACAAGGTTTATAAGAGAGGAGTGATGTTCCGTTGATCTTGACTTGTAATCTAGTTCCGTGCTGGACTTGCCCACACAACGTTACAATTGCCTGTTTGTCTGTTCTCAGTTGTTTTGTGATATGAATGATGTCATACTATGCTTACCGTATTATAAAGTTCGTCTCTTTATCCTTACCCCTCAATACAATGTGAAGAAATAGACAATACATTAGCGATGGTACATGGTCATATGTTTGGAACCTGGTTTTATTATGTACTTTGCAATAAAATACAACAATTATTTTACACGGGTTCACCAGAATAAGTTTTGTATATAGACCAAAGCTATTTTGTTTGGTTTTGATGCCTCCTTAATATCTTCTGTTCTGGTACTACTAATGTAAAACCTCAACTTTACAGCGAGCTATGGAAAAAATGGTGGAACCGCCACCTTCTGAAGGTGGCGAGGCAACTATAACCACAATGTCAGCTCTCGCTGCAGTGGGTCAGTACCTGTCCACTAACAGTGCCAAAAGCATGTTCCTGCATAATACTGGCTTGGTTGTTAAGTCAATCTCGTCCAAACTGCCTCATGATCAAGATATGCAAGCTCAAAACAATGTTGTATCTGCGCTCCAGACACAAGTCCATTCCCTAACAGAGACCCTTTGTGAAACAAGCAGAGACTTTGTTCGATGTTGTCAATATATGCATGGTTTTGAATCCAGACTATCAGATATTTGCTATGTTGTTCAGGAGCCTAGGAGAATTGAAGGCGAAGGTTATGGTGCTCCATCGGACAATACATCATGAAAATGTAAAAGTCAGGTCAAATGAACTAAGCTTCTGAACTTCTGGTGGTGCATTTATCTGCTAGACTGTTAACTTTTATGCCAACCTTCCTTTTGTTTTATAGTTGTAATTTGTTTTGGTGCGATATAAATTTTTTTCTTAACGTGCAGCCACCGACTGAAGAAAACAGGAAGCCATTTTTGTATAGTGTAGGGTGTTCCCTATATTTGCACTGGTGGCGAACTTGGATGCCCACCGGCTGTACTTAACATGGGCCTCCTACGGGTAGTAGAAACAATGGGCCTTCTAAGGGTCGTAGAAACAATGGGCCTTCTAAGGGTCGTAGAAACAATGGGCCTCCTTTCTTTCAAAAAAACAATGGGCCTTCTACGTGGTGTAGAAACAATGGGCCTTATACGGGCTGGCGACACAATGGGCCTTCTATGGGTCGTATCATGAATGGGCCTTTTACAGGCCGTATGATCGGTTGGCCAAACATGGGCCAATAACAGACCATATTATGGCCGTAAATGGGCTAGAGTTGAAATCGTCCGTTCATGGGCCGACCATAACGGGCCGTCGTTAATCGACCGTATTTTGATGATGCTATGAAAATGGCCCAACATACTAACGGGCCACAAACGGGCCGACTATAACCATGGGCTGAATTTGGCCCACAAGCAGAAAATGACATTAATGGGCCATAAGTAAACGAATGTGGAAATGAGCCCAAGAGTAAATGGGCCCCGAGAAGGCCGAAAGATAACATGGGCTAGAAACGGCCCAACGGAATAATGTGTCGTTAATGGGTATAAAGTGATACACTATTCATTACGGGCCACTTTCAACACGTGCCGTTAATGGGTATAAAGTGATACACTGTTCATTATGGGCCATTAATGGGCCGAGATCAATAAGGGCCTCGTATGGGACGCAAGATGTCATGGGCCATACATGGGCCGGAAGTTAAAACGGGCTGGAATTATATTGGACGGCCCAGATGACGCTACTGGGCCTAATTCAGATAGGCCGTAAACGGGCCCTGGGTTAGCGGGCTATAAATGGGCTATATGCGAACATACCATTAACAGGCTTGCCGTGGGCCGGCCCGCCACCTTTTGACCAAGTCAAACGGTACGGCCTTTTCATAGGAATGGGCCTCTGTTCGGCCGTGCCACGTGTCGACGTATCATAGGCGCTTTGGCTCCAATGAGTGGATGACATCTGTCCCAACGATGAGCCGACACGTGTTTCCTCCAGCCAATGATGATTTTACACGTGGAAAATCCCCATTGGTCGGGGCTGTTAACGGGTTATTGGATCCAAAACCGGACCCGATAGCTTAACGACGTTCCGTTACGGTGGATGCCACGTGTCGGTCACCCTTGACGAAAGCACTTCTGTGACGCGCGATTTATTGTCATGGAAGTGGACACTTCCGTGATGATAATTTTGGTAATGTCATGGAACACTTCTACGACAACACATGTATGACTATCTTGATTCTGTCATAAAATTGTCATGGATGTACATGCATGACAGAAAACGTGACCTACTGTGACAAACACGTATCATCACGAAAGTGTATTTTTTTGTAGTGTATGTTCCCCACCAGAGACACCAGCTGCGATGAACGCCATCCTGTGGAGCTCGAGGCACTCAGTGTTGAAGCCGTCCGCGAACAGTGCCGCCGGGGGCATGTCTGTCGGACGTCATAGCTTGTCCCTGTCTTGAGCTGTGGCAACATGTCCTCCAGTTGCCACAACTTGTCCGCCGGCTTGAGCAGCCACATGATGTGCGCCTCCGCCCACAGCTCCAGCTCCTGCAGCACCTCCAGCCTCTCCGGCGCAAGGTACCTCCTCCTCCGACCGCTCGGCCGTCGGTCCTCCTATGCTACTCACCTCCCTCCTGCACCTCCTGTCCCAAGGGCGACTGGTGTGGCCATAGGGATGCGCCTGCTCGGCATGTATGCAGTGAACGTGTTGACACATGGCCATGATTTTTGGTGTGCAAGGCTGCTAGTACGAGATAACATTCAGTGTTAATTCTAGGCACTGTTTGTTTTATTTTGTCAGTTCATTAGTTGATCTTGTAAATTGGAATGTAGTCATAGAGAATGGTGAAAACTGGAGCGTTGGTCAGCGACAGCTTGTTTGCTTGCCATGAAAAAGGGAAGGATTTTGGTTTTGGAAGTGGATCCAATAACTGACAGTTTGATTCAAAAAGTTCCTTGTTGTTTATTCTGTAAAAATGTTAGTGGTATTTTAGAACTCTATATTTCTCGTAAGAAGAACGGGTAATAATTATGACGGAATAAATTCGTGTGTATTTTTTTGCGTGGCCCTCTTAATTCTGAGATTTGTGATAATGTGAGTAGATCACATCAGTTACTATTGGAGCCTCTTAATATTGTGTAAATTGTCAATTTACAGAATGAGAGGACTTGTGGTTATGTAAAATGGATAGACAAACAATGGCAGGGTAGAGAGAGAAGTGTGATTGTTGATCTTGTTAGCAAGGAAGTGCTTCTAGACAAGAAGTTGAAGCAAAAAGATGGTGAAATAGAAGCTGTGAAGGAGAGGCTGAGCACTGAGAAGAGAATGATGACATGATTGTTTACTGTATTAATATATTTTGGTTGGCCGCAATCATGTTTGCAATGGCTGGCAGGTCCAGATGATATTTTTATTAATGTATTTTGGTTGAGTCAAGAAAAAGTATTTTGATGAACTTAATGAGATGTACTATTGAAATGCTCGGTCTGTGTACTGAATGAAAATGGCAATTCGAGATGTTCTGTTTCCTATACTGCAATTTCATATTCATGTCAATTTCCTGTAAAACAATTTCCTCTGTTGAATCAAAATTATCATTTCATGTACTTGTACAACAAACATGATTGAATCGAATGCTTAATGTACTACAATAATACATCACAACTATATTTTAACAGTAACACTATGATATTCAGTGCCAAATTTTGACAGCAATTGTGTGATCATCACAGCTAAAAATTGAAGCAACATAGTTATATTCAGTGCCAAATTTTGAAAGCATTTGTGTCAACATCACAACTAAATTTTGATAGCAACACAATGATATTAAATGCCAAATTTTGGCAGCATTTGTGTGAACATCACAACTAAGTTTTGAAAGCAAGACAGTGATATTCAATACCAAATTTTTGGTAGCAACACTATAAAAAGGTATGGTACATGAATGCCAAATACTTAAATTCAAGGTACATAACATCACATCCAAATGTTCATTGCTTTAATAAGAACAAGTCTGGTAATCAAAGCAGGCCTCTAAGCAAAAAAAATCAAGTTCATTGATGAACCTAGGTGCATTTTCATCAAGTTCAGACATGAACTTGTGTAACTTTTTCCATCTACATGGAGAAGAAGTCATCAGTCCACTCATCCTCATGTGGTGCATTTTGTGTGTTTGGCTCCTCCTCTGCTCCCACATGTGAGTTATCTGCATCTGCTCCAAGCATCAAGTTCGATGGTCCAGCCCCTAGTCCTGTCCTTCCTCCATTGGCACCTACTCTTCCAGCACCTCCTTTTGCACCTCTTGTAGCATTTCCTCTCCCAGCTCCTCTTCCACCTCCCCTTCCACCTCCTGTAGCATTGCCTCTCCCATTTCCTTTCCCACCTCTTCCTGTAACTTGCCTCTTCCTACCTCTTGCATTTGAATTTATTTGGTGGCTCGATTGATGAACATCTTCATGAATATCTTCAGTAATCACCCTCGTTCTGACTCTGCCACTTGACATAGCTGTTGTCACTCTAGGTGGAGGCATGGTAGCTCTGGCTTGTGCAACAAACGCAGATTCAGGAAGAGGGCCATGATCCATGACTGGTTGATATGACACCCTCTCCTAATTAAGCAAAGTAAAATGCATACCTTCAGTTCAAGTGATAATGAACATGGTTGAAGCAAAGAAACATAACAGATTAAGAATATTACCATTTGTTGCAAGAGGTAAACCATGGATTCTGGGGTTCGAGTTGATCCATGGTCGGATGTACTATGTGTGGCATTATGTTCTACATTTACAACAGTTTAGTTGCACATATGACTAAAAGTAATAACAAAAATGAGAAACTTGGTGCACACTGTAACTTACAGAAATTATGGATGGATCATGAAACTCTTCTTCTGAATCATCTTCCGTAGCTTGAGGTGCCTCTCTGTTAATTTCTTGCCATTTGTTGTGGCCTTTCTTATTATGATTTGCACCTCCACACACAGAACACTGCATGGTTACACCATGTTTAGTCAGTTTTTCCCACATTCCTTGTCTTGCTTCTATTCTCGATCTTCTTTCTATTTCTCCTTGGTCTGACCATGACCTTTGTGTACACAGGTGGGTACACCTCTAATATATCCATCTTTGTCCAATGCTCCTGGTCTCTCATTGGCTTGATGTTGAAACCATAGGCTTTTTGTAAGTATTTACTGAATAACATTCATGCACCAACCTTTCAGGATCTATCCTCTCCTCTCTAGCACAAGCTATAGCATGATGACATGGAATTCCCAAGAGCTCCCATGTTTTGCAATCACAACTGTCGTTGTTCAAATCAACTATATAAAAATGGTTCATTGACAACACCTTGAAAACCTTTTGACCAGCCCCTTGAACCATGTAGTGAGCCACCCATTCAGTAACTTGTCAAGTTTCTTCTTAATTTTTGGGCACAATCTTCTAGTCCATTTCCTATCAGTGGCCACCTCCTTTTTATTGTTGTACATCCTCGTCGTGATCTTGTCATTCATGCTATCCAACATTGATGTAATGGGTAGTTCTCTCGAGTCCAAGATCCAACTGTAAATTGATTGAGTAGAATGTCACACTTTGGAAAAGGGTTAAAAATGCTTTAATACAGGTTCTTAGAGGCCATTTCTCAGCCCATTTGTATGCATGAAAGCTGTCTTGTTTCATATTTTTCCTTGCTCTAGTGTATGCATGAATATTGGTGGCCCTAGCAATTGCCCACAAGTTGTTCTTTAACTGTTCACCTTTGTGGATCTTGTGAAAATTCTGGTACATATGCCTCACACAAAACCTTTGTTCAGCATCATGCCATATCTTTGCCACTGCTTTTATCAGACCCTGCAATTTAACATAACATATATATATGACAAAAGCAATTAAATTTCACTGTAGCAAGTCACATATAAATATGACAAAAGCAAGTCAATTTCACAAAGTAATTTATAGAGCTCATACATTTTGCTTCTCACTCATGATTGTGTATGGAGACGTGTTGCATATGTTGAGGTCATCCTTTAGGCTTGCCAGAAACCACTCCCAGCTACTAGTTGACTCCACTTCCGTAATGTCAAATGCTATAGGGTAGATATAGTCATTTGGGTCAATACCAACAGCTGTGAGTAAGTTTCCTTTACATCTAGTCTTTATGTGGCATCCATCAATAAAAATTATTGACCTGCAACCCATAAGCCAACCTCTCTTGCATGCATCCAAAGACCAGTACAATGTTGAGAAGTGATCATGTGTCTCCTTTGTCTTCTCATCTACTATCTCCTTTGTGCATAGGAAAAATTTGCTACCATGATTGCTTAGCCTTAATTCCTCTCCATGATCCCATAACTGCTTGTATTGATCATCATCATCCCCCCTTATCTCCTTGACTAATGCTCTTCTGGATCCTCCTAGTTTTCTCCTGGATGGTATGAGGTTGAACTATGTCTGAACCTTCTGTTCATATTTCTTTAAGGGCATCTTCTCATTGTCTCTGAACTCATTTTTGAATATTTTTTGTTAGAAAAGGAGTTGTTAACCCTTTAAGATTCTAGGACGTACTACAAGTGCGCTCATCAAAGAACTTCTTTATGACAAAACTAGATGTTTTGTTGTCCTTGCTTGCCTGAAGATACCATGGGCAATCACCTGAGCATGTGCACTGATCAAATATTAAAGAGAAATACTAGTGTGACAAGATTAACTTCTGTCAAAAAGTTTCCAAAATTAAGTTAAGCCGTCAGACATTCAGTTAAGCAACTGTCCAGCAATTAGTGTCGTAAATTCAGTTAAGCATATGTCAAAAAAATTCAATAGTGCTACCGTTGAATTTTCAGTGTACCTATACTGACTATTTCTGATAAAATAAAATCCACCTTCCCCTCACTATTCATTCATTATATTTGTGGTCGTAGCCTACTAATACAACTTGTAGGTACAAAAAACTTGTCCGATGGTCGTGGATCAAACCAAACAAGTTGGCCGCAGTATAGAGACACAGTACATACTTCACTACTGAATCAGCCTCGTAATTACTCCTGCTACTCTTCTCATGTTTAAAAACTTGTTCCTAAAAGCCGGAAAATGTGGTTTGCGCTTGTGTGCCAAATAGTTCCTTATGTATGTCATCTAGTCTGAATTTTTTATCGACCACAATTACCAAAAAAGAGGCATATTTCTAACCCATGCATTACCACCGACAGGCTTGCATTGTCGGTCAAGCCACTGACATGGCCGACCTGTCGGCGGCGGCATCGAGCTCGACGGCCAACGCGTTGATCTCATCACAGAACGAGCAAAGGAGACGATCAGTGCAGCGATGACATGGTCTCTGGCGCTGGCCAGGTCAAGGTAGAACTCACTACCTATGCTGAGGAAGGATCCCTCATCAGCACTACCTTCCCCTACAGCTTGCTCCATGGTGCTGCCCCGGCCAACTTCCTATTGCACGCTGCATGTCACATACTTGGACAAACCCACTATCTGACTGCCAATCTATCCTGCAGCGCCTGTCGCTCCATGAATTCTTCTAAAACCCTAACGAAAGCATGGTACAAAGGGGCAGAGGATGCGAGGCAATTCTCACTGTATGTAGGGGTTGCATCGCCGATTGTCGCCGATGAGGCTCCACCATACACGCAATGGCGTCGTCACGATCCCCCAGGCGGCGGCTCCGAATGATCGAACTAGGAGAGTCAAGGAGAAGAGCTCGAGGCAGCTCGATCGAACTGACCCGCGAGATGTTAGGATAAGAGCGCGAATTCAGGGCCGTGTTGTCCCACCAGCTCAGCGGCTTGTTTGCAAAAGTGAGAAAAAATGAAGGTTTTTTTTCGAAATGTTTCAGCCACTCGTGAGGCCACACGCCTCTGTGCGCGCTCGCAGTCGCTGTCAGTGGGTCCTGCCGACACGCTGGCATCCTAGTCAGCAGCGCGGACGTATGAAAGCGTGATTTGAACCGTTGCATCAAAGAGCTAAGTTTTTCCACCAGTTCGGCGTATTCTTCAAGTTCATGCAACGAAGTGAATATTGGTGGCAAGTTGAAACACCACTCGTGTAATTACCTCTTACCTAAAAACACAAAGTTAAAATATAGGCCTAATAAATACAATTTATTTTGATATGATCTATATTCATATTATGCCATAATCAATTTTAAATACATTCCTCTTAATAATAATAGAGTGATCATTCTTTCACTCCAATTTTGATACGAAGCTAAAATCCAAGGAAAAAGATATCATCTTCTGTGCTAACCTTTTTATTATTTAAAAATGTGTAGCCCATTTTGTTTTGCCATATATCCATTATTATGAACTGCCGCCCCAAGATTTAATTTCCCTCTAATGGTTTAAGTGAAATTTGATTTTTAAGAGAACAACCATTCAAACAAAACAGAACAGCTAACTCCAAAACACTATACATGCAACAGTGATTTGTCTAACCAGTGTTTCCATGCCCACCGAATAAACTTGAAATATACGCATATCCACCAAAAAAACTTCATATGAACAATACGTGAAATGTAAATCGTAAACAGTACCATCGCAGTGCATCCGCGTGAAATTTAATCCGAGAAAATACAAAAAGAAAAATCTGAGTTTTTTTCTATAAAAGCGATCCTTTTCAAATATTTTTGTATTACCTACTGTTGTGTTACCCTCTATAAAAGCTCTATGACCATTATAATTGTCGTTAGCCCACCACCCGTCGCTCATCATGCAAAATAGGAAAAATCTCACCCTATTAGCAATATTCACACCTCCATAAAATGCCTTTGATGCGACTGATCCTAACATTGTTCGCCTATTAAAAACAATAGATCGGTACAACTAAGACATAGTAGGCTAGATACAAAAAGAATACATAGAGATCATGGAACAAGAAGGCCCTACCATCGAGATCAGCAACAACGAGAAGGGCACATAAAGCACTTCAGCGCTATTCAATGAAAATCATCTAAAACAGTACCTAAATAAACTGGAACTGTATCCAACATAAACCAAAAACAGTAGCCGGACTAGTAAACTGGAACAGTAGACCCGAATAAACCAGAACAACACCCCAGAAAAGTGAGCTTCCGTAATCGTCTCCTGCTCCTTTCCAATGATGGCACCGCTGAGGCACAAAACAATAAGCCAAAACCGTACATCCCCACGAATAGTAATCCATGGCAAATAAGTTCTCCACCGTTTATTGTGCAGTTTGACACCATGATAGCAATGACCAGTGCCCCGGCAACTATCGATCAAACTGAAACAATGTCCAAATGTACCCAGAGCTGCTAACTGAAAGAATAGGCCCAAAATAAACCAAAATAGCAAACCCGGATAACCAAAACAGTAAAACCAATGAAACAGAATAATACCTGAATAAACAAAAAAATATTAATCCACCCAAACGGTAAACCGAAACAGTAATCAAATTGTACATGAACGATAAACCGACATACCACCAGGTAGTAAATCACTACCATTTTCAAATGCATGACACGAGCATATGGCAAACATACACCTTTTAGCCCCACTACCATAAAGAAACAATATGCATCTAGGCCCAACTTAACAGTCTTCTTCCTCTTTATTAACAGTCTTCTTCCACTTGCAACTCCACCGCCAACAAATTCAGCTTTGAAGAAACATGAAATGCCTTAATTAGAAGAAAAAGAGGTGCAAACAATTGGAGTACATTGTACAATACAGTTAGAAAAAATATAACACTAATTCTGCTTTACTTACTGAATTTTGACATGCTTCACATGCTGAAGAAATTCCACAAGGACAAAAAAGACAAAACACTAATGATTTACCCACTGGTAGCAAACTAAAAAAAGGATTTTCAATTCGATGCACCATATTAGAATGTTTGTTTTGTACTGCACCTGTATTATTTAACTCTTTGTCATAAATAAATCACTGTTCATTCAAAACTTCAATCACTTGGTCCTTAAAACATTTCCAAAACAAGTCAAGCATCTTTACACGCAAGGACAAAAAAACATTACGACGGATGTAAATGTGTTATAATAACCTTAGTGCACCAATGATCCTTCGTAAAGCCGGAGCGATTTGGTTTTTCTTGTTATTTTGACTTTTTTTTACATCTACTGTTCACTTTGGCGGTGACGTAAATATCAGTAAACAGTGACGATGATCAATAATTAATTACGAATATAAGACATCCATGAACAGTGTCATTGAACAATACATGGCATTTTTTAGGTTTTTTATAAACTCTTAACTAAAACTGTATAACTACCTTTAGTAAAGCGGGAAACATTCTTTTTTCTTCTTTTTTTGACTTTTTCGCTCTCACTTTTACTGTTCATTTTACATGACCAACGGTGAATAGTGTCTACGAATAGCACTGTTCAAGAAATCTTCCGATTCAGCGATTTATCGTCCGATTTATCGCTACTCTTGGGGTGACCGATAAGATTATGCATTATCTTCATCATTTATCATTTGGGCCGCTATGACAAGCGATTTATCGGGAATCTACAGATAAATCCGGCCTATTCGTAGCACTATGTTTGCAAGAACTATGTTTATTTGTGTTTTGTGGACCTTATTACGCAACATGTAATGTTTTTTCTATTTAGTTTGTCATTATATCAGGATTCAAAGGCTAGGATTCAAGGTAACAATTCTGTCTAATATTGTTTTGGTGTTGAATATAGCATATTTTAGTGTTGGGAACCTGGGATTTGAAAAAAATGGTCGATTAATAGTCGACCGATAAAATCGATTAATCGGCCGATTTTCGATTAATCTCTAATCCCTAGGTGACCGAGACGATAACGATAAGCGATATCCTCAACATTGACGAATAGTATGATGGCGTGAAACAGTAAACAAGTATGACGAGTGGTCCCGTATGGGTAGTGGTTTCATACGAACAGTGTCACACATGAACAATGCTTTTTTTAAATAATATTCTTTATGTGTTGAATGTCATCATAGATTATTAAATTTCTAAAGAGGATCTTCATGAATGTTTTAATGCCCTTTTACACATAAAAATACTATGGTATTATTATTATTCCTACTCTATTTGGGCTTACTTATATATAATTACCTAAAATGAAATATGCAGAACTAATGGATTACCTAAAAACACAAAGATAAAAATGGACCTAATAAATACAATTTAATTTGATCTGATATATATTCATATTATGTCATAAACAATTTTAACTATTGTCATTGCTCTTAGTAATAATAAAGTGATCATTCTTTCACTCAAATTTTGATACGAAGCTAAAATCCAAGGAAAAAGATATTGTTTAAAAGGTGTAGCCCATTTTATTTTTCCTTATATTCATTCTTTTGAATTGTTGCCCCATGATTTTATTTCCCTCTAACGGTTTAAGTGAAATTCATTTTAAGAGAACAACTATCCGAACAAAACAGAATAGCTAACACCAAAATATTGTTTCCGAAACAGTAACTTGTACACAACAATGCTTTGTCTGACCAATGTTTTCATGCCCATCGAATAAACTTGAAATATACCCATATCCACCAAAAAAAATTCATACAAACAATACCTGAAATGTAAATCAAAAATAGTACCAGCGCAGTGCATCCGCATGAAATTTAATCTGAGGAAATACAAAAAGAATAACCGGAGATTTTTTGTAAAAGCGATATTTTTAGATCTTTTTTGAATTACCTACTATTGTGTTAGCCTCGATAAAAGATCTACAACCATTATAATCGTCGTTAACCCCACCACCCATCGCTTACCATGGAAGACAGGAAAATCTCACCATATTAGCAATACTCACACCTCTATAAAATGCCTTTGATGCGACTGATCCTAACATTATCCCCTTATTAAAAACTAGATATCAGTACAATGTAGGCACAATAGGTCAAATACAAAAAAGAATACACAAAGATCATGGAACACGAAGGCCCTATCATCGAGATCAGCAACATCACAATTCACGACATGACCGAGACCAAGAAAAACAAGAAGGCCACATAAAGCACTTGTCGGTGTACTAAGATAGGGGTACCTTAGTACCCCAACTTGTGCACGGGCAGTAGCAGCTTCCCGCGGCAGGGCTCACCACGCGCTTGCCGGAAACCTTTCCAGTCCTTACTAAACCATTCAAAAACAAAGTATACAAGACAGAAGATCAAGGCCCCGGCAAGTAGGGCTTGCCGGGAAGGCCGTCCCAGGCTCAAGACTGTCACATTAACGCAAGACCCTGGCAAGAGGAGCTTGCCAGGAAACCAGAAGATTGCATCTTAGAAGACATGCCTCGGCGCACTTTGCGCCCCGACAAGACCCGGGGAGCGACAAGCTTCCCGGCCCGACAAGATCAAGACCCCGGCAAGGTGCTTGCCGGGGAAGTATGCGCTGTGTGCTCGCGCTCCAGCTCATCGGCCCACGCGTCGCCCTAGGGCCCTTCCAGGGACGCGTGGCGGATGGCTGTGCAGCCTGGGGGACGCGGTGGCACTCCACGGTGACGAGGCTATCGCCGTGGCGAACGGAGACGCACGGGCGGGTGCTTTTGGGGTCGACGGCGACGGGCATTAAATGCTCTTGTCCCCCACTGTCAAAGTAGGTGATGACCACTGTTCATCCACTGTTCACGCACTGTTCCCGCACTGTTACAACTACCACCAAAGTTACTTTTTTGCCCTTCTTCTACGTTGACACCTGTCGGTGACCCCTTGAGCTATAAAAGGAGGCCCATGCACAACGTAGAAAGGGTTCGAAACCTAGATAGCTCTCTCGCTCGGTGTAGCTAGTTCTTCAAGCTCCCGAGCTCACAAACTCAATACAAATCAAGCAGGAGTAGGGTTTTACGCGTCCGCGCGGCCCGAACCTGGGTAAACTGCCCGCGTGCTCTCCTCGATCTGCTCTTTGTGCTCCCTCCGCTCCCTTACCGCAACGACAAGGGGCTCCGGTCCCATAGGTGCTCGTGGTGGACAGTTTCCCCGACATCTTTGGCGCGCCAGGTAGGGGGCGTCGAGGTTGTGCGAACCTGATCTGGCGCTCACGCGGGCGCACTCTTCATCAACCTCCCTAGCTTCATCAACTTCATCAGCAGCAGCAACATGGCCCCGAAGAAGAAGGCTTCGGGGGTCGCAGGCCCGTCTGCGTCGATTCCCCCGCCACCAGAACCAACGGTGGGTGGAGGAGACGCCGGCGGAAGGGTGGTCGCCGGTGAGGAAACTCGCGGCACCGCCAAATTCAAGGACAAGACGGACGACCGAGCCTCGGTGTCCGTAGACGCGCCACGTCCATCTCAGCAGACGACAACCCAGCAGCGCCGTGGTACAGGAGGTACCATCCGCTTGCTGGGGCAAGGGCAAACCGGAGGATCGCGGGATGCTCTAGGCCATTGTCTTGGCACGAGCAAGGCGCGGTCGCCGGGGCGAGAGATTGCTCCTTCTAACCCTGTTAGAAGTCCGAGCATATCTCGCTCCTCGCACCGCTCGCCACCGCTCCCCTCCTCTCCAGCAGAAGCTCTCGCAAGAGCGCAACTGCTCCTCGATTTCCCTCCAGCGGCAGACAAGGCCGAAGACTGGAGGGCAACAATCCAAAGCCTGATCGCCTTCGCCAACAACGACACGCCGCAGCAGCCGGCGACCTCGCGGCCACGGCAAGTCGAGAAGACGAAGGCCGATGGCGACAAGACCGCCGGGGGTGCAACCACCGTGCACTCCCCGCCGCGGAAGCAGAAGACGCCTCCCCGCCAGATCAACGTCGACGACAACTCCACGGCGTCGTCGGATCCGCGGGCTCGTCGGCACCAGCGCCAAGTCCTTGACGATCGGCGGCAAGAAGACGCTCGAACAACGATCGAGCGCCGGCGAGAAGCCCGGCGACAATCAGACCAACGTGCTGGGACCGCTGTCGACACGCACGCGCCCGGTGAACCAGGCGACTTGCCGTACGCGGCAGGCTGCCCTACGTTCACCCGTGAGCTGCGGCGCGTCCAGTGGCCCAGCATGAAAAACTTCAAGCCCGACTTACCCGAGAAGTACGACGGCAAGACGCACCCCTCGGAGTTCCTCAGTATCTACACCATTGTGGTGCAGGCTGCCGGGGGGCGCGACGAGAAGATACTGGCGAATTACTTCCCGCTCGTGCTTAAGCCAAACGTTCGTTCTTGGCTTATGCACTTGCCGGAAGGCTCTATTTCTTCGTGGGCAGATCTGTGCCACCAGTTTGTTGGCGCCTTCACGGGCGGCCACAAACCCCACGGCCAGGAGAGTGATCTCCACATCTTGGCCCAGAAGGAAGGAGAACCTCTGCGCAAATACATCCAACGTTTCAGCCGCGTATAGCACAACATTCCCGACGTCCACCCCGCCGCGGTTATCAGCGCGTTCCACCAGAACGTGTGTAACCGTCGCATGCGGGAAGAGATGGCCATGACGAAGATCCGGGATGTCAGCGAGCTCTACGCTCTGGCTGACAAGTGCGCGCGCGCCGAAGAGGGGAGGAGACTCCCCGGGGAGGATGCTGGCGCAGGGGGAAGCGACAGTGAGGATGCCGCCCCGGCAAAGAAGAGCCGGCGGCGGAACAATAGAAAGAAGAAGAACAAGGAGGTGCTTGTCGTCGAGAAGTCCGGCAAGGAGGCTCCCGCCAAGACAGCGCAGGCTGGCGGCTCCGGCAAGGAGCCTGTCCCTGTAGCGGCAGCCGACAAGCAGGACGGCTCCGACAAGCAATATTGCAAGATCCACCGCACCAAGGGTCATGACCTTTCGAACTGCAAGCGCGTCGAGTACCTCGTAGAGCAGCAGAAGGCTGAATACGAGCGGCGCGACAAGGAGAAGGCCCAAGGTGGCGGAGGAGATCCAAGCAAGAAGCGGCCATTTAATGGCCGGGGAGGACGCCGCGGCAAGGCCAAGCAGCGACAAGGTGATCGACCTCCCCGGGGCCGCGACAAGGATGAGGAAGAAGACGACGACGACGACATGGATGAGGGTGATAACAGCGAGCAGGAGTTCCAGAAGGCCACATAATTACTGTGCGTCGACGGGGGCGCCTCTCTGCACACTTCCCACCGCCAACTCAAGCAGTGGGTGCGGGAAGGAAATGCGGCGGAGCCGCCCGTTGAGTCGCGCAGGCTGCTAAAGTGGTCCAGCACGCCCATCATTTTTGATCTTGAGGATCACCCTGACCGCACCACAGCGGTCGGGTGCTTGCCGATGTTGGTTTCACCAACTATCCGCAACCTCAAGGTCACCAAAATGTTGGTTGACGGCGGGGCCGGCCTGAACTTGATCTCCTCGGCTGTGATCAAGAAACTTCAGATCCCAGACGGCGAGCTCGTGGAAACCGGTTCGTTCCAAGGAATAAACCCGGGAAGGAGCAAGCCGAAGGGCAAGATTACTCTGCCAGTGACCTTTGGTGGGGAACTCAACTTCAGGACGGAGAGGATAACCTTTGACGTGGCCGATATCCCATTGCCGTATAATGGGATACTTGGACGTCCTGCCCTCGCCAAGTTCATGGCAGCTTCCCACTATGCCTACAACGTACTCAAGATGCCGGGGCCGATAAGCGTCATCTCTGTCCATGGCGACAAGAAGGACGCGCTTATCTGCGCCGACAAGATATACCGGGATGCAGCAGCCGCAGCGGAGAGCAACACACTTGCCGCTGAAGCTCCCGGGGGGAAGAAGACCAAGACCAAGTCCGGCAAGTGCTCTGGGGCCGACTCCGGCAAACGCACCTCCTCGGAGTGCTGCGCTGCCGTCGAGGACGTTCCATCGAGCTCCACCGGCAAGTGCAAGAAAGGGATGGCCGCTCCACCGGCAACCAAGAAGGTGTCCGCCAAGGAGGACGGCACTGGTGGTACCTTCACCATCAGTGCAACACTTGATAGCAAATAGGAAAGCGCGCTCGTTGCCTTCCTGCGGGCGAATGTCGATGTGTTTGCGTGGCAACCATCTGACATCCCCGGCGTTTCCAGGAAGGTAATTGAGCACAAGCTTGCTGTTTGTCCTCATGCGCGGCCCGTCAAGCAGAAGGTCGGGAAGCAAGCCGTGGAGCGCCAAGAATTCATTGCCGAAGAAATCAAGAAGCTAGAAGCAGTGGGCCTGGTTAGAGGCGTGATCCATCCGACGTGGTTAGCAAATCCAGTTGTCGTGCGTAAGGCTAACGGGAAGTGGAGGTTGTGTATAGACTTCACCGATGTGAATAAAGCATGTCCCAAGGATTCATTTCCCTTGCCGCGCATTTACCAGATTGTTGGCTCCACTGCTGGATGTGAGCTGCTCTCCTTCCTTGATGCATACTCAGGTTACCACCAGATTTTTATGGCCAAGGAAGATGAAGAGAAGACTGCATTCATTACTCCATGTGGCACATATTGCTTTATTCGCATGCCTTTCGGATTGAAGAATGCAGGCTCAACATTTGCAAGGGTGGTGCACACTGCTTTTGAGCCACAGATTCACAGAAATGTAGAAGCTTATATGGATGACATAGTGGTCAAGAGCAAGAGCAAAGATACCCTGATCCAAGATTTGGAAGAAACTTTTGCAAATCTGTGCAAGATACAGCTCAAGTTGAACCCTGAGAAGTGCGTCTTCGGAGTCCCCTCCGGCAAGCTTCTCGGGTTCTTTGTGTCTCAGAGGGGGATTGAAGCTAATCCCGATAAGATAAAAGCCATCGAGCAGATCGAAGCCCCGAAGCGCGTCAAGGACGTAAGGAGACTTGCAGGTTGTGTGGCTGCCCTCAGTAGGTTCATTTCAAAGTCTGCAGAACGCGCCCTGCCTTTCTTCAAGATCTTGAAGAAGGCAGGTCCTATGAAATGGACTCCGGAAGCGGAGGCAGCGCTGCAAGACTTGAAAGGATACCTATCCTCCACTCCAATACTTGTCGCACCTAGACCACAAGAGAAGTTGCTGCTGTACTTAGCGGCAACCAATCAAGTGGTTAGTGCTGTGTTAGTGGCGGAGAGGGAGGCCGACGAGGAGTCTACACCACCGGCAAGCGAATCTAGCGACAAGCAGGGGGCTGCTCCGACAAGCTCTGGCCCCGACAAAGACAACTCTGCGCAGGAGCAAGGAGAAGTGCGGAAGAAGATGGTGCAACGCCCGGTGTATTTTGTGAGTTCCCTCTTGCAGGGGGCTAGATCAAGATACTCCGGGGTGCAGAAGTTGCTTTTCGGCCTCCTTATGGCCTCGAGAAAGATGCACCATTACTTCCAAGCACATGAGATAACAGTGGTCACTCGCTTTCCGTTGAAGAGGATACTGCAGAATCCAGAAGCAACAGGCAGGATCGTCGAGTGGGCACTGGAACTGTCGAGCTTTGGTCTCAAATTCAAAAGTACTTCAACTATACAGAGCAGAGCTTTGGCAGAATTCATAGCTGAATGGACCCCAACGCCGGATGAAGAAGTTCCAGAGACAAGCGCCCCCGTACAAGAAGCGACAAGCGAATGGATAATGTACTTTGATGGTGCTTTCTCGCTGCAAGGCGCCGGTGCCGGCGTGGTACTCATAGCGCCCACCGGAGAACACCTCAAGTATGTTATCCAGATGCACTTTCCCAGGGAACAAGCGACAAACAATACTGCTGAGTATGAAGGTCTACTTGCCGGCCTCAGGATTGCAGCTGAACTTGGGATTAGGAAACTGATTGTGCGGGGAGATTCTCAGTTGGTGGTCCGACAAGTCAACAAGAGTTACCAGAGCCCATTGATGGAAGCTTATGTAGATGAAGTGAGGAAGCTTGAAGAGCACTTTGAAGGTATGCAAATGGAGCACGTCCCGAGAGCTCAGAATGATATAGCAGATGGCCTTTCAAAGTGTGCTGCAATGAAGATACCTGTAGAACCAGGGACCTTCCTGCTCAAGCTGACTCAGCCATCCGTTACACCATCAATTGGGCAGCCCAAGAAGAGAAAGTTGGTCTCCGGTGACTACTTGCCGGCGGATCTTCCCGAAGCCGCCGCCAAGGTCCCCAAGATCAACAGCCAGAACGCTGAGGAACAGTTTGCTCCTGCGGACCCAAGGGTCTGTACAGTTGAAGCAAACGTTCCCGACAAGCCTTGCCCCGGCAGGCTTGCCGGGGAACCATCATCTCCGACAGAACCAGAGGTTCTTGCCGTAGAAGCTGGGGTTCCCGCAGCGGCCCTCATGCCTTTAGTCCTCGCCGTTGAGCCTCAGGCTCCGGCATGGGCACAGCAGATCGTCCGTTTTCTGCAAACTGGAGAACTTCCCGACGACCCAGCAGAAATAGAGAAAATAACCAGGCAGTCAAGTATGTACCAGTTCGTGGACAATGAACTGTACAGAAGAAGGCTCAATGGTGTCAGGTTGAAGTGCATTTCCAGAGAAGATGGACAGAAGCTGTTGGCAGAAATACATGGAGGCATATGTGGCCACCACATTGGCGCAAGGGCACTTGCCGGGAAGGCATTCCGGCAAGGGTTCTTTTGGCAAGAAGCCCTCCAAGATGCGACTGCACAAGTAACCAAGTGTGAAGCGTGCCAGTTCCATGCCAAGCAAATTCATCAGCCAGCTCAAGCTCTCCAGACGATCCCTTTGTCCTGGCCCTTCTCGGTCTGGGGGCTCGATATCCTCGGCCCTTTCCCCCGAGCTGTCGGGGGCTTTGAGTACTTGTACGTGGCAATCGACAAGTTCACAAAGTGGCCAGAAGTGGAACCGGTGAGAAAGGTGACAGCACAGTCAACGGTCAGGTTCTTCAGGTCAATTGTTTGCCGTTTCGGAATCCCTAACCAGATCATCACCGACAATGGTACACAATTCACAAGTCGCACCTTCATGCAGTACGTCCAAGACCTTGGCGTCAAGGTCTGTTTCGCTTCTGTTGCTCACCCGAGGAGCAATGGTCAAGCGGAGAGGGCCAATGCTGAAGTGCTGCGCGGACTCAAGACAAGAACCTTCGACAGGCTGCGCAAGTGCGGAAAAAACTGGATAGAGGAGTTACCGGTGGCTCTTTGGTCAATCAGAACGACACCAAGTCGAGCCACCGGGCAGACACCCTTTGCTCTTGTCTATGGAGCAGAGGCAGTTCTCCCCACGGAACTCGTATACAGATCTCCTCGAGTGCTCGCTTATGATGATCTCGAGCAAGAGCAACTGCGACAAGATGATGCATTGCTCCTCGAGGAGGAACGTCTCCAGGCTGCTGTACGAGCTGCTCGATACCAGCAAGCCTTGCGCCGCTACCATAGCCGCAAGGTCAAGGCCAGGAGTCTCGAGGAAGGCGACCTTGTTCTTCAGCGTGTTCAGTCCGCCAAGAATTCCAACAAGTTGACGCCGAAGTGGGAAGGCCCTTATCGGGTGCGACAAGTCACAAGGCCCGGCGCTGTCCGCCTTGAGACCGAAGAAGGCTTACCGGTGAGCAATTCCTGGAACATAGAGCATCTTCGCAAGTTTCACCCATAAGGCGCGGTTGCCGTGATCCGTTCCGGCAACCACCTTTTGTACGAGTCTTGCCGCTGTCGCATGTAAACCTTTGTACAAAGCCGGGCGCAGATCCCGTGCATCAGTAAAGCTTTTGTGTTTTTGCGCTACTTGCCTTTTTCATGCTTTTCCTTGTTATTTGCATGCATTATTTGGCATTTTGTGCAACACACATGTCCGGTAAGCATAATCATGCCGAGAAACCCTATACTTGTTCCCTTTTCTCCTTTTTCCTCTTAAGGAGAAGAAACATTCCTCGCGCACAAGTTTGCCGGGGAGGAAGGAGGTGGAGGACGAACCAAGTGCTGTTCAAGAAAGAAAAGCTTACCGGAGAACGAACAGACTATGGAAGCTAAGTTACCAGAATTTGAGCAGTTCAAATTTTTTAAATTTTAGTTATCTTCCTTGAACAACCACACTTTGTATGGAAAACTTGTGCGCGGAGGAACCTACCCGTGGCTAGACGCACCCTTGTCTTGTTTTCGAGTACGCTCAACGGCTTAAGTGAGCTGCGACAAGTGTCGCGTCCTTATTTCGTTTTCGAGTTCACTCAGCAAGCTAAGTGCGTTGCGACTAGCTGCGGCAAGGTTGCTTGCCGATAAGGCCTTTGCCAGCAGGCTGCTCAGAGTCCAGCACTCAGCGCTCGCGGCAAGGGTCCCTTGTCGGCAAGTTCCCTAAAAGCGTAGGGTAAAAAGCATACAAAGTAAAGGACCAAAACAAGGGAGATAACACTGCATCAATTGATCGGAAATAAGATAATATATTACAGAGATAACTTGTCTCAATGACTAATAGGTTCATGTTCATGACACACTTTGCAGCAGCAAAGGAAATAAGAAGAAAGAGGCCTAATCTACGCGATCGCCTTCACGCCTGGAGATCTTGTTCACCTTGGCGATGATGTGGGCGACCTGCACCTTCAGTCCGGAGAGTACACCAAGTGTTCAACCCTCAGCGCCATCAGCTCCTTGTCGATGTTGGCGGCGGAAGTGACCAGCTCTTCCGTCCATTGCTCCACCGCCTGCTTGAAGATGTTCGTGGAGGTGGCGGCGCTCTCCACCAGCTCCCGCTCCTTGCGGACCTCCTCCTTCAGCTTGGTCTCGCGGTCCCGAGCGGCGTCAAGTGAATCCCTCAAAGTGGAAACCTTCAACTCCAGATCAGCAATCGAGTCCTTGGCGGCTTTGAGCTCGTCGCCCTGCTTGGAGAGGCGTACCTGGAGGTCCGAGTTGGTATGGGCGTCTTTCTCGCACTCTATGTTGAGCGCGGTGACCCTTTCCGTGCTCGCCTTCAAGTACTCCTCCAACTGCACCACCTTGGCTTCAAGGTCCTTCTTGGCGGTTTCCGCGGCGGCAGCAGCTTCCTGTGCCTCCTTCACGGCCCCGCCAAGAGCCTGCTCCCGGGCGGTGAGCTCGTCGTCGTGGGCGTCGAGCTCAACCTTCCGCTGGTTGAGCGCCCCTTCTCGCCGGGACAGCTCTACACCAACAAGTCGCTGCTGCTCCTCGGCCTCAGCTTTCTCCAGAAGAAACTCCTGCCGCTCTCCGGCGAGCCTCTCGCGCTCCTCCGCCAAGTCGCGGAGAGCTGCCTGGTTGGCGGCGCGGAGCTCTGCGGCGCGTTTCTCCATGTCCGCTCCGGCCTTGGCGGTGAGGGCTTCTCGCGACTCCAGTTTCGCCTGCCTGGCCCGGTAAAGGGCCAGGTGCTGGCGGAGAAGTTTCTCCTCTTCGGGCTCATCGCTCCCGCCAGGCGCTTCAACGATCTTCAACCCTGCGGAGGCGAGGACCTCTCCATCAAAGGTCTCTCCCTCCACGGGGGCTCGCGACGAAGACCCCCATGGCACTTGAATGAAGACGTCGTTGGGGGCCTCAAGATAGATGCCGGGCTGCTCCTTATCGACGGAGGGGTCGGCGGCCGGTGCAGCGCTCGACGCTCCTACTGCCTCCGGGCCGGCAGTGTGGTCGCCGTCCCCCTCCCCGGCCGCGGCGTCTGCGGTTGGAGCAGTCTCCTCAGCGACAGGCTCGTCGGCTCCTGCCATGTCTTCAACGACAGGGGCGTTGCCGCCGTCGCCTTGCGCGCCCTCCTCGTCGATGACCTCGGTCTCCATCCGGTCCGGCGCGGGAGGATCTAGAAGAAGAAGAAAAGAAAAGAAAAAGTTCAAGCAAATATCCAAAAAAGACAAGCCCAAGAAGACGAAGTTACAAGACTTACCTTCGCGGACTTCGTCGACGACAGGCTCCCTCGCCGGGGAGCCCTCCCTTGGCGGGGTGGCCGCCCTCGCCGGGCTGCTCGCCCTTGGCGGGGTACTCGCCCTTGGCGGAGTACCCGCCCTTGGCGGAGCGCTCTCCCTCGCCGGGGAGTTCGCCCTTGGCGGGGATGGCGGGACCTGCGGCTCCTCGGGAGTAGTCTCCGGGCGCTCCTGCAGCTGCGGCTCCGTTTCTGCACAAGACAAATGAAGCAGCAAGATATCAGTACAAGTTAAAACCTCAAGCGCGCCCGACAAACGAAGAAATCTAAAACCCAGACTTACGCTGGGGGCTGCGCTGGGGGCTGCTCCTCGGAGCAGCAGTTGGGTCCGGCAAGTCCGTTGCCGGCGCATCTCCTGTCGCCGCGACGGGCGAGTCGTCCTCGACCTCGACCACGGGGATCTTGGCCCGCTTCACCGCCCGCTGGGCCAGGGACCTGAAAACAAAAACAAGATCAGAGTCATCAACGAAAGAATCAAGATCGAATCAAAGAAGCTACAAAATACAAGTGCTTACTCCTCTTCCTCGTCGTCGTCGTCGCTCAGGGCGGAGAAGTCGAACTCCACCAAAGTTGCTCCGGCGCGAGGAGCAGGAGGAGAAGGCTCCCTCGGGCGCTTGGCGGTCCCCGGGGCTGGGGGCTGCGACGACCCAGCCTCCGCCGACGCCGAGGCCCGAGGAGCAGGCGGAGCGGCCGCTCCGGTCTGAGAAGATCCTCCTCCGCTTGGCGCTGGTGCGCGGGGCGCCTCCGCCGCAGCTGGTGCGCGGGGCGCCTCCGCCGCGGCTGGTGCACGGGGCGCCTCCGTCGCGGCTTGGTTCGCTCTGGTGGCGCGCGTCGCCCGGCGAACAGGCTGTTGTCGGGGCGCTTGCGTCCTTGTCGCTGTGGGCGCCTTGCGGAGACGCTTCAGCGGTGTTCGCTGGGGACTTGCCCGAGGCGGGGAGTTCTCCGAGGACGATGAGGCGTCGTCATCGAGTCCCAGAGACCCACCGCTGTCCTCATCGGTCTCGGTGTCCTCCTCCTCTTCCCCGACGGGCTCGCTGGGTCTAGCACCTTGTCCTGCAGCTCCGCTCTCTCCGGTGGCTCCGCTTCCTCCGGCACCTCTGTTCCCTCCGGCGGCCTCGCTTGCCGCGGCTTCGCTCACGACTCCGGAAATCCCGGCGTGCCTCAAGGAAGGGACCCCGGCAAGCTCGTCGGGCGAAAGCTTGAGCAGTCTGCGGATCTCAGCCTCCTCAGCTTGGCACACCTCGTCCTCGGCCTGCGCCTCGTCGATGGTGAACCCGAAGTCTCCTGCTGCTGCAGCTGCGGCGGCCTCTTCCATCCGGGAAGCAATATAGGCTATGTCCCGCTCTGTGGTGGCCCGAGTGAGACCCTTGTTCTCCTCGGCGTTCCTCGGCCGCTCGACCAAATTATCAAAGAAGCTCATGATGGCATCCGGCGTGGGCACTATCCATGTGGGGTCGACGCCGTGGGAGTCACATGCGGGCATCATTGCGCGCAAAGCATCCTGGGCAGTGCTATTGCATAGCGGCACCACTCCCCGGGGAGATCTAAACCACTCCGGATGGGCCGGGTCGTGCTTAAAAAGCTCCCGGACCATCCCCTTCAGCTCCAGAGCCGTGAAGTTGAAGTTCAGACCCGGGCGCAGCCTCATAATGTCCGCCGCATTGCCAAACTCCCATGCTGGCCTTTTCCTCTCTTGCAAAGGGGCAATGCGGCGGCGGAGGAAATCTGCTCCTACCTCTCCGATGGTCAACTTAGCTACCCGGAGACGAAGTATCCTGACAAGGGCGACGTTGAGCTTGACATCATCCGGGGCCAACTCGCTCCAGTCCCTGCCGCGCACTATGGCTGTCGTGCGCGGCGCAGTGAAAGGCTCCGGCTGGTCCTCTACTATCCAACACCAGTCCGCGCGCCACTCTTCCCACTTGCCGCAGAGCTCTCCTTTCAGATATGACTCTTTCTTATTCAAGCGGAAGATCCAAGATATACCCCCGGAGAGGGGAGCGCCGGCCTCTACTCTAGGCATAAAAAAGTGGCGGAAAAGCGCTACGTTTGGATAGATCCCTATATAGTTTTCGCACAGATGTGCGAAAACCGCCATCGTAAGGATGGCGTTGGGGGTGAAGTCTAAGAGATGGAGGCCGTAAGTGTTCATGATGTCGCAGAAAAACTCCGAGAATGGAGGACACAAGCCGCAGTGGAAGAAGACAGCGAAAAAGAAATACCCGCCGGGAAGCAGATCTTTGGCGCTGGTGGGGTAGACTCTGGTCCGGGGATGAGCCTTGGTCTCCATGGCCCAGAAGAGGTAATACTTGTTCCAGAGTTCCCTCGCACTGAGCCTCAGCGCGAAGACTACATTCCTCTTCCGCAGGGCGGCGAGCTTCGCCACCTGCTCGGATTTCTCCCTCTTGGCCTTCTCCGCTTTCGCCTTCTCGGCCTTCGGAGCCATGTCAGAGGCGGCGGGGGAAGGGGCGAGGAGTTCGACGGCGCCGCGGGTGCGGAAGAGGGCAGAGGAGATGTGGAGGCGAAGCGCAGCGGGGGATTTCTGGAGGTTGAAGACGAAGTGAATGCGGAGGAGGGAAACTGCCCCTGTTCCCTCTGCTTTTAAGGAGGGAGTGGGGTACGCTCCGCATTTCCCATTAAAGAACGTGGCCACGATCTCTCGCACGACGCCGCAATCGACGCGTGCCGTTAGGGAGGGACGCGGCGGACGCGGAAGGGGAATTAAGGCTTGCCGTGGGCCGTGCGTGCCCGTGCACTGTTTTGGGCCTGGCCCAACAGCGCTCGGCACCGTGTGTGGCCCAGGCCCGGGGGCTCCTGTCGGTGTACTAAGATAGGGGTACCTTAGTACCCCAACTTGTGCACGGGCAGTAGCAGCTTCCCGCGGCAGGGCTCACCACGCGCTTGCCGGAAACCTTTCCAGTCCTTACTAAACCATTCAAAAACAAAGTATACAAGACAGAAGATCAAGGCCCCGGCAAGTAGGGCTTGCCGGGAAGGCCGTCCCAGGCTCAAGACTGTCACATTAACGCAAGACCCTGGCAAGAGGAGCTTGCCAGGAAACCAGAAGATTGCATCTTAGAAGACATGCCTCGGCGCACTTTGTGCCCTGACAAGACCCGGGGAGCGACAAGCTTCCCGGCCCGACAAGATCAAGACCCCGGCAAGGTGCTTGCCGGGGAAGTATGCGTTGTGTGCCCGCGCTCCAGCTCATCGGCCCACGCGTCGCCCTGGGGCCCTTCCAGGGACGCGTGGCGGATGGCTGTGCAGCCTGGGGGACGCGGTGGCACTCCACGGTGACGAGGCTATCGCCGTGGCGAACGGAGACGCACGGGCGGGTGCTTTTGGGGTCGACGGCGACGGGCATTAAATGCTCTTGTCCCCCACTGTCAAAGTAGGTGATGACCACTGTTTATCCACTGTTCACGCACTGTTCCCGCACTGTTACAACTACCACCAAAGTTACTTTTTTGCCCTTCTTCTACGTTGACACCTGTCGGTGACCCCTTGAGCTATAAAAGGAGGCCCATGCACAACGTAGAAAGGGTTCAGAACCTAGATAGCTCTCTCGCTCGGTGTAGCTAGTTCTTCAAGCTCCCGAGCTCACAAACTCAATACAAATCAAGCAGGAGTAGGATTTTACGCGTCCGCGCGGCCCGAACCTGGGTAAACTGCCCGCGTGCTCTCCTCGATCTGCTCTTTGTGCTCCCTCCGCTCCCTCACCGCAACGACAAGGGGCTCCGGTCCCATAGGTGTTCGTGGTGGACAGTTTCCCCCGACAGCACTTCAGCACTATTCCATGAAAATCATCCGAAACAGTACCTAAATAAATCAGAACCGTATCCAAAATAAACCAAATATAATAACTGAACTGCTAAACTGGAACAGTAGACCCGAATAAACCGGAACAACACCCTAGAACAGTGAGCTTCGGAAATCTTCTCCCGCTCCTTTACAATGATGGCACCGCTGAGGCACAAAAAAATAAGCCAAAATCGTACATCGCCACGAACAGTAATCCATGGCAAATAAGTTCTCCACAGTTTACTGTCCATTTTTATACCATGATAGCAGTGACGATTGCACCGACAACTATCGACCAAACTGAAAGATTATCCAAATGAACCCAAAATAAACCAAACCAAAAAAGCAAACCCGAATAACCCATAAAGTAAAACCAATGAAACTGAATAATACCTGAATAAACAAAAAAATTAACCCAGTCGAACGGTAAACCAAAACGATAATAAAATTGTAAATGAAAGGTAAACCGACATACCACCAAGTAGTAAATCACTGCCATTTCCAAATGCATGGCACGAGCATATGTCCAACATACACCTTTGAGCTCCACTACCATTAAGCAACGACATGCATCTAGGCCCAACTAAACATTCTTCTTCCTCTTTATTAATAACTGATGTACGCCAAAATAATCCACTTAGAACTCCACCATCAACAAATTCATCTTTTAAGAAACATGAAATGCCTTAATCAGAAGAAAATGAGGTACAAACAATTAGAGTGCATTCTATAATACAGTTAGAAAAAAATATAACTCTGATTCTGCTTTCCTTCTTGAATTTCTCCATGCTTCACATGATGAAGAAATTCCATAAGGAGGAAAAAGACATAACACTAATGATTTACCCACATGTAGCAAACTAAAAAAAGGAATTTCAATTTGATGCATCGTATTTAGAATGATTTGTTTTGTACTGCACCTGTATTATTTAACTCTTTTCCATAAATAAAACATGGTTCATTCAATACTTCAGTCACATGGTCCTTCAAACATTTCCAAAACAAGTCAAGCATCTTTACACGCAAGGACAAAAAAGTTATGACAGATGTAAATGTGTTATAATAACCTTAGTGCACCAATGAACCTTGCCAAAAATGAATCTCCACCTCCTTTCGTTCCTATAAAACCCAAACAAAAAAAAACAAATCCATCCAACTAAACATGAAATAAGGGCTACATGTAATGAAAATAGAAATTGAAGTATTTATGCGAAATATAATTGAGACTTCCCATGTGGGCGGCGTGCGCCGCGCATCTTCATTGCTTGTATTTATGAATGGATGGAGTAACTTTTAAGAAGAGGAGTGAGAGTATAGAGAAGGGAATTGTATAGAGATTAGACATGGATAATGACATTTTATTTTGATTCGTCGGTTTTGTGTCTGATGGTAATTATCTGTTGGGAGTTTGAGAAGAAAGTGAAGAAAGTTTCTACCCTTCTTTTGTTCGGGAAAAACAATAACATCTTTTTTCTACAAAAATGAGAACATAAGTTATGACGAACAATTTAGATGTTGTATGTAAAATAATTTCCTTTCAATTCCCACTCACTCCCTTGTTGCTAAAATGGTGTGAGTTTATGTCAAAAAAAATTGTGCGAGCTAACTCCCATGCCTAATCCCTTCTAAAATCAAATTTCTTCTAACCAAATAGATTATTTATATCTCGCAACTCTAATTTTATTTCCGCTTTTCGATTCCCTTCAGCAAAACGAGTTCCAAATGTTTTGTCTCTGATGGTAATTATGTGTTGGGAGTTTGAGAAGAAAGTGAAGAAAGTTTCTACCCTTGTTTTGTTCGGGAAAAACAATAACATATTTTTTCTACAAAAATGAGAACATAAGTTATGATGAACAATTTGGATGTTGTATGTAAAATAATTTCCTTTCAATTCCCACTCTCTCCCTTGTTGCTAAAATGGTGTGAGTTTATGTCAAAAAATTGTAGGAGCTAACTCCCATGCCTAATCCCTTCTAAAATCACATTTCTTTTAACCAAACAGATTATTTATATCTCGCAACTCTAATTTTATTTCCGCTTTTCGATTCCCTTCAGCAAAACAAGTTCTAAATGCCTGGGCCATGGGCACAGCTATGTGCCATTTACTACGAGTCAGGTCGACCTGTGCAGACATCCCTCGGATATTTTCATACATTTAGTTTTATTCATATTTTAAATGCACATGGTTCAATAAACTAAATTTAGTTAAGAACATTTGAAACCAGGAAATAAAATGTTAACCTAGTATAAAAATATTGTTAGCATAGGTTTAGTAAAATAGTGATAACTTTCAAAAAATGTTCGTGCCAGTAACTAAAATGTTCTCGTGTTTCAGAAAGGTGTGTGCAGTTATAAAAAAAGTGTATACAATGTAAAAAATGCAAATATGTAGCATTTTATGAAAAATATTCCCGGATTTCAAAACCATGTTGTTGACATTTTTAATATGTTATACAACATGTAAAATAATGTTAAATGTACATGACATTTTAAAGATAATTGTGAGTTATAAAAACATTCCATGGAATTTTAAAACAATCTTTATACAGTGCAAAAAATAGTTTATTCCCACAAAGAAAGTACAACATGTATTTGGAAAAAACGTTACCACGTATTCATAGTTTCAAAGCATGTATTAAAAAAATATAAACCATTTATTTCATAAATTTCCAACACGTATCTATAGCGACCCCACCCGAATGGGTCAAGTCTCCGTGCTTAAGTGTCATCCTTGGATCGGTATGCCGACACATACAATACTCGAGGATTTATAACAGAGGTAAATCACATGTATAAAGTAAAGTAAATACTATCATCTCAATCAACATAGCGGAAGTAACAACAAGGTTGTGGAGTCCATCAACACCAAGGGCAAAGTTCAGTGTAGACATCGCAACCCTAACGTTTCACTTACTCGTCGAATAAATTCCTGCAATATGAGACGTTGCGGCCACGTAGGTCAGTACATTGAATGTACTGGCAAATTCACACCATAGAATAATGATGAACAATATATATCACTACATGCATATTTGGATGGTGGAGGCTGTAAGGTTAAATTTTGCATAAAGCTAGTTTTTCCCTACAAGAAAGGAATAATTTTATTTACTACTCAGTTTAGTTAAGCAATATTGAGAATGGTTCCTCCATCTCAAATCCCAAAGTTTACCATAGTCATTAATAACCCAACACGTCATTTAAATAGAGTGTTCAGTTCAATAAAATAATCCACTTCTAGATAGTCAAAGATGTTCATAACCGTGGACACGGCTAATTATGATCAGTTTGTACACTCTGCAGAGGTTTGTGCACTTTTCCCCACAAGACTCGATCTCCTCCGTTGAATTTCTCGTAATATCTGATGTTTGAGAAATGGATGATCGAGACACAGTCTTTCAGAAGCATTCACTCTTTACCCCAGATGGATCGGTACACCTACATTCCCCCTACATCTGCTAGTCCACCACTTAAAGAGCTCAAACAACATACTCAACTATGCCAGAGCCCGTAATGGCTCATGGCTGCACATGGAAGTTTCTAGCCATGAAATATCATATGATCCCTTTGAGCCTGGGTAGCATTCCAATAGGGTGATCACACGGGTCATCCGGGATCCCATAGGACAACACTGGACCCTCCAGGTGCCCGGACAAACCACTGGGTGCTCCAGGGTGCCCCAACAAATCCACCAAGATGTGTATTAAAGTTGCCACCTTAAAGTTTCCCTTAAATAATATTACTCTTGCAACTTTCATGAAGTCTCACATACCAATCCACATCTACGAGCATGGCTAAGAAATATGTAACAAAGCATATATTCCCTCGGGTTGATCTCAAGTCATTGGGTTCCTACCTCATGAACTACTTAGCAAATACCACATGTGATCAAGTCCTATTCATGCAATCTTTGAGGATAAAACTAATGCAATAAAAACTGGTTATTAGAAAATATGATCAAAGTGTGAACTTGCCTTGTACTATTGTTGAATATTATTCACACTCATAACTCGTAATAGATCTACTCATCACACTCCGATCAATCTAACATGAGCAAGCAATAGTAACCACACATAAGCAATCATGAAAAAGAATCGAAAAACAGAATTCGGAAAACTTCGAAAACGAGCAAACGACTCTTGTAACAGAAAACAATTTCTAATGGTACAAAAATTAAGTGAATTTGGCCTTATCGGATAGTTTACGTCAAGAGCTTCGATTTGCAAAAATAATCAACTCAAACGGAGTTACAGTTAAAAAGAAGTTCTATGAATTTAGTGAATCTAGTCAAACCAAAATATCAATTTAGCCCGAATCGAATGATTTTTTTAAAGGCTCTATGAATCTATATTTATAGATGGAAAAGAAGTTCAGAGGTCAAAGGATAGGCAATATGAGACTAAATGTGGAGGAAATAAACGAAACACAGGAGATAAAAGAGAGGCGCGTGCGCATGGGCCAAAAGGTTCGGCCGGCCGCGTGGGTACAGCAGTTTCTTTTTAATATTCGGCCCAAGTGAAAAGAAAAAAACCTGAGAAAAAAGGCTTGCTGGGCCTGGACATGAAAAAAAGATGAGGCGACCGCTGTTATTATGTTACGCATGTGGACGGTGGTTAGTTCCAGGCGCACGTGTAGTTTTTTTATATAGAAACAGAAAAGAAAAACTGAATAACGAAAATAAGGTAAAACTTTATATAGTCATATTATATATCTAAATTTTCAGAAAAAGATTTCCTACAAAATGAATGTTTTTCTAGGGTCAAATAATATCCACAGAAATTTAGATAAATCAAACAGTGCATCTGGTTTATTTAAAAATCAAATAAAAATATTTTAATATACCAAAATTACTTCAAGCTCATTTTTCTCCAATTTTCCATTATAGGGAATCATTTTACACTGTTTTCCATATATTTTATTTTTGGAGAAAAATAATTTGAATAAAAACCAAATACCTCAAATTTGAAAATGAGTTTTCAAAAAATACTTCGAAGGAACTTCCAACTTCGCCGACAATTTGTAGAAGTCATTTTATATTCTCTCTTGAAAATCATTGAGTTGCATAAAGTTTCTGAATTTAAAATATTTTCAGATGGAATTCAAAATCCTTTCAAAACCCCTTTTCATTTCATTAAATGGAAGAAGTCATATCATCTTCACTCTAGGGTTTTGTGATGAAATGAATTCGAATCATGGAGATCGTAAATGCAAAGTGAAAGTTTTGGGAAAGTCTTTTAATTTCCTCTCATTTAACTTTCAAAAAATTTAAATTTCACTCAATTTCACACAGCAAATCACACAAACAATCAATACTATCTATTTAATTTAACATTCAAAATTTAGAATTTTGGGATGTTACAGTATCATAAATGGTTTTCGCGTATGCTCCAAAAATGTACACTCTGTATTGAGAAAAAAGAGTAGACAATGTGTTGAAAAGGAAAAAGAAATATCGATAAAAAACCCACCTAGAAACGAAAAGGAAAACAAAAAACCGTGAAAAACAAAATGAAAGATAGTATAACAAACAAAGCTAGAAAACCCAATAAAGCAATGTGAAAACAAAGAAAACCAAAGAAAAATAAAAAAACTAAGGAAACCGATGAAAAACACAAAGAAAACTAAAATTAAAAATATCATAGAAACCGGACCTGAACAAACATACTGTGTGCAGCGATCAAACCACGCTAGTGGGACAGCGTGTGGCATGCGGCCTATAACATATACCTGTTTGAATGTTGAATTATGTTGTAGGTGTTTCCTATTTGGCGCTTCAGGTGGGGAACTCCTATGCGCCGCATCATGCGGCAGAATGTCGAGGTATCGCATAGGTGGTTATTCTCTCAACTAGGCCGGCCCACGAAGGCAACGAGCTAGGATTCAAACCCGCGACCGTGAGCCAATAGACAGGGGTTGCTAGCCTCTACGCCCAATTCAGTTTGATGGTCAAAAGGCAATGCGAACGCTTTAGACCTAGTCAAGCCGGCAGATGGGATAATTTTTCTTTTTTCTGATCTTTTATTGTAAATTTTGATTATATCTTTTACAAGTACGAACGCTTTTGACAGAACCCACACGAGTTTTAAAACATGTAAGCAATTTTTTGAATTAGACAATTTTGAAGTTGTCGCCGAATATTGAAAACAAGAACATTTTTTAATTACGATCAATTTCTGACAAACACAAGAAAGTTTTTTGAAAATGTGAACAAGTTTCTGAATAGTAACTTTTTCGAAAACATGAATATTTTTTGAATGTAGAAATTTTTTTGAATTGTGAACAAAAGTTTTTTGTAAACATGAACCTTTTTTGTAAACACGAACAATTTTAGAATTTTTGATTTTTTTAAATGGGAACAATTTTAAAAATACTGAACAAATTTTGAATTTTTAGAACAAATTTCGAAAAGGTGAACAATTTTGAAAATGCCAAACAAATTTGAAATGCGAAAGATTTTTTGAAACGTGAACAAAAATTTGAAAAACAAGAACATTTTTTGAAATTTTTGAACAATTTTTGAAAACAGGAACATTTTTTGAAATCCATGTCATTATTTACAAATTTCACAAAAAGTGAACAAAATTATTTGAACAATTTTTTAAGAAACAGGAACATTTTCTGAAAGTTAGGAACAAAAGTTTTGAAACCAGGAACATTTTTTGTATTTGTGAACAAATTTTAAAAAACGAGAACATTTTTTGAATTTGTGAAAACAATCTGAAAAATAGGAACATTTTTTGAAATTCGGAAACAAAATTTCAAAATAAACTTGAAAATAAAAAAGAAAGAAACAGAAAAAAGAAAGACACCGAAAAAAGAAAAGAAAAAACGAAAAAGAAGAGAAATAGAAAAAAGGAAAACGAAAAAGAAACTGAAAACCTTCAGGAACCTTCTAGAATGTTCCCAAAACCGAAAAAACTGACTAGAAACATGAGAGAAGGTTCCCAAAAACCGTTATCTTCAAATTCGATGGAGTTTTTGCAAATTTGTAAACTTAAAAAATGTGAACATTTTTTAATTCATGATTTTTTTGTTGCTATTTTTTGGTTTTTTCTCTCTCAAAAGTCAACGATTGAACTATGTACATGGGCCAACCCATGAGAGATGGCGCCTGGCCGCTGGGGAACTTTCATGATGTTGAACGCGCCAAATGGGAGTTCCCCATGTAATACTCACGTGGGGCAGAGGAAATATTCTTTATATACACCAAATTTGGTTGTTGACCCATGTTGTCTAGTCCGATCAAACTATTCCTTCAATAGTGTTATTATCGAGATGGCTTTTCCGGGAAAAACAATCTAACGAGTACTGATACGTGCATTTTGCTTCATGTTTTCTTACTATTATTTATAATGTTTTAGTGTTATATTTCACTTTATGGCGCAATTATAATGCCTTTTCTCTAGGCAGCTGGAATTCTGAGCCTGAAAAAGCTAGAGCACAGATAGCTATATGAAGGGTCCCCCTGGGCGCTAGTAGTGTTGCTTGAATCTTGTAGTTGATGCTACTTACTTTACTTGCTGGAAGATTATATGTTTAGATTGTTAATCACTTATTTATCTCTTCTTATCATGAACTTGAATATGATTTGTGAGTAGCTTCATTTGTTCTTGAGGACATGAGAGAAGTCTTATTATAAGTAATCATCTGAAGTTGGTTTTCGTTCAATGTCTTGATGATGTATTGTGTTCTTCTTCCTCTAGTGGTGTCGTGTCAACGTTGAGTACAGGACACTTCACCATGTTTTGGCCCAGGAGAAGGCATTGTGGAATTAGTTTGTAGATGGTGGGTTGCTGTAACGCCCGGATAATTAAGCTACAATTAAAACTCTGCTAACGATGCAACGTCACCCCGATTACTATTGCCAATCTCGCTTTAGTTCAAAACCGGTTCGGATTCAAATTCAAAATCAAGCACACAATAAAAGTTTTCAAATATTAAAACTAAAATGTTCGGAGTGAGTCAAATAATGCATAGGTAATTATGGCGAAGAAACCACACTTTTATAAAATGTTTAAATGCTTCCATGGCATGGAAATAGCAGCATAACCAATTTAATAAATGCCTTTTATTAATTATAAAATGTTATAATATTTCATTTAGGGGTTTAAACTTTAGTAACAAAGGTATCATTAGTAACACTAATTTTGGTACAACTCTTATGTTTTTATAAAACTAAAGTAAAAGAGAAACTAAAATGAGACAATGATTATAAAAGAAAACAGAAAAGGTAAAAGACAAAAAAAAAACAACAACAACAATTTAAAGAAAGGAACCCCCTAGACAAACTGGGCCTAGGCCAGCTGGCCCACCGGCTGGCCCAACCGGACCAGCCTATATGGCCACGCAACCTCGAAATTCTAAACACCCACCGACTCCCCATGATCTCTCTCTCTCCCTCGCTCCTCCCCCCGACCCGTCCTGGATCGGGATCGGCCGCCCGTCACCGCTCGCCGTCGGACCACCTCATTGGAGCCCCGCCGTCGTCGACGCTCGCCTCCTCAACCCTCCGCCCTCGTGGATCCGGCGAGGCAGCCGACGCCCCGCGGCACCCCGACCCCGTCGCTGGACCGTCCCCGTCTCCCTCCTCAACGACCGCCAACGAACCCCGCCGCTCTCGCTTCCCTCCATCGCTAGTGAGGCCTCCGGCCTCCTACCACTTCTCTTCGCCCCCTCTCTGCGACGACCGGCTGCATGCTCGCCGTCCCACCATCACCCCACGGTTGCCCGTCGTTCACCGTCTCTGCCACGACCGCTACTGCTCCTCTACCCGCCACGCTTGGCCCCGCGCCGATCCACTTCGCCGCCCACGCGCCGAGCCACGCCACCGCAGCCACCCCGCTCCTCTGCCTTCGCTGCCGCAGCCCCGCTGCACTGCCCGCGGCCGATCGGCCCGTCCCTCGCATGCGCGCGTGTGCCCGCGCCCTAGCCGCCCGCGCCCACCGTTCATGCACGCAACCGCCCTGATTGTCCGCGCCCGCAGCTCCGCAGCCCCGCGCGCCACTTGCGTCCACTAGCGACGCCGCTCGCACACGTTGATGCTGCTCACCGCGCGCGTTGCCGCCGCCGCATGCTCCGCTCGCTCGCCGCCACTGCTCCGCCTCCCCGAGCGGCCTCTCTGCCCGCTGCCTGACGCCGTGGTGCTCGCGGCCGGCCGACCTAGCGCCGTGGCCACGATCCACCCCTCAAATGCGCGCGCTGGCCCCTGGCCGCCGGCACTCGCGCCCGCGCCTCCCTGGGTCCAAGCGCACGTCCACCCACACCCGGTAGCCCACCTGTTTACCCCTTGGGGCTATGACTAGTGGGCCCGAGCCCGAGAATGAAAACAAAAATAGTAATAAAAATAAATAAATAAATAATAGTTAAATTAATTAGTTAATTAATCTAATTAATTTTGCTACATTAACTTAACATTAATTAATCTGTATAAATTAAGACTAATTGAATTTAGTTACCTCTTGTGTCTATGACAGGGGGACCAGTGGTTAGGTTGACCATTCAACAGTCAAACTTTGACTGTGACTGGGCTGCTGACTCAGCCCCCCGTCCCCACCACTCAGGCCCATGTGTGCAAACTACTGGGTACACTTTTGTGTACCCGTAGCAATTAATGTTATTATATTTTCGAATTAAATTAATTCTTTTAATTCTAAAAATGGATTAAATCTTTATAAAATAATATAAAATAAACCGTACGTCGGATGAAAATACTATATACATGACAGTTGCTCAGAATTTTGAAATGAATCCGAATACGCAGTCCGTTTGTCTGCCACACGTCTCTAACATAGCAAACATGCAACAATCCACCTCCGTTTCGTCTGTCCGAAAACGCGAAACACCAGGAATACTTTCCCGGATGTTTCCCCACTTCGCCGATATCACCTACTACTGTGTTAGGCCACCTCTAGCACCGTGTATTGCCATGTTACGCTTTGTGATGCTTTGATTGCTTTGCTATTTAATATGTTCCCCTCCGTTACTTCTTTCCGGTAGACCCCGAGACTGCCGACGACCCTCAGTCGACTACCACGTTGATGACCCCTCCTTCTTGCCAGAGCAACCAGGCAAGCCAACCCCCCTTGATCACTAGATATCGCCCATTCTCTTCTCTCTTATTCTTGCATTAGATTTGCTAATGTTGATGATTCGGTAGCTCCTATTCTATTGCATAGCCTTTCACTGTTGCTACCACTGTTGATACCTTTACCTGCTATCCTAAATGCTTAGTATAGGATGTTAGTATTCCATCAGTGGCCCTACACCCTTGTCTGTCTGCCATGCTATTCTACCGGGCCGTGATCACTTTGGGTGTGATCACGGGTATATACTACATACATATTATACATGATGCATGTTGTGACTAAAGTCGGGTCGGCTCGAAGAGTACCCACGAGTGATTCACGGATTGGGGGCTGAAAGGACCTTTATGTCGACGACCCTCTGTTTGCATCTTTGTGGCGGAGCGACAGGGCAGGTCACGACCACCTAGGAGACAGGTGGGCCTGGCCCTAGTCGTTGTCCGTGGTTATTTCATAATAACACGCTTAACGAGTTTGGATATTTGATCTAAGTCTGGCCTCTGGCCTATACGCACTAACTAGCTACATGGGATTACATATGGGCTCTCAACATCGTGGTATCAGCCGAAGCCTTCTTGACGTCAACGACTTAGCGGCGCATGCCAGGTTGGACCGCGTAACGTAACTTCCTTTGAAATGGAGGTTGCTAGGTTTGCTCACCGGCCGTGTACGCAACGTGCATGCATGCAATGAGCGATGGGCCCAGACCCCTACGCGCTTAGGGTTTATACCGGCGTGCTGACCTTGTTGGGGAACGTAGTATTTCAAAAAAAAAATCCTACGATCACGCAAGATCTATCTTGGAGAAGCATAGCAACGAGTGGGGAGAGTGTGTCTATGTACCCTCGTAGACCGAAAGCGGAAGCGTCTAGCGACATGGTTGATGTAGTCGAACGTCTTCACGATCCAACCGATTCAAGCACTGAACATACGGCACCTCCGCGTTCAGCACACGTTCAACTTGACAACGTCCCACAAGCTCTTGATCCAGTTCAGCATCAAGGGAGAGTTTCGTCAGCACAATGGCGTGGTGACGGTGATGATGAAGCTACCAGCGCAGGGCTTCGCCTAGGCAATGCAACGATATGACCGAGGTGTGTAACTGTGGGGAGGGGCACCGCACATGTCTAAAATCAACTTGTGTGTCCATGGGGTGCCACCTCCCCATGTATATAAAGAAGGAAGGGGAGGAGGAGGCGGCCAAGGAGGAGGAGGCGCACCCTAGGGGGGCAATCCTACTCCAAGTAGGATTCCCCCCTTTCCTACTCCTAGTAGGAGACTGGGGAGGAAGGGGAGGAGAAGAAGAAGGAAAGGGGGGGTCGACCCCCTAGTCCAATTCGGTTTGGGCTAGGGGGGCCGTGCGCCCCTAGCTGGCTGCACCTCCTCTTCCTCCACTTGGTCCCATGTGGCCCAATAACCCCCCCGGGAGGTTCAGGCAACCTCCCGATACTCCGGTATTTATCCGATAACCCCCAAAACTCATCCGGTGTCCGAATATAACCTTCCAATATATGAATCTTTATGTCTCGGACATTCCAAGACTCCTAGTCATGTTCGTGATCACATCCGGCACTCCGAACTACCTTCGGTATATCAAAACACATAAACTCATAATACCGATCGTCATCGAACGTTAAGCGTGCGGACCCTGCGGGTTCGAGAACTATGTAGACATGACCGAGACCCATCTCCGGTAAATAACCAATAGCAGAACCTGGATGCTCATATTGGTTCCTACATATTCTACGAAGAACTTTATCGGTCGAACCGCATAACAACATACGTTGTTCCCTTTGTCATCGGTATGTTACTTACCCGAGATTCGATCATCGGTATCATCCTAGTTCAATCTCGTTACCGGCAAGTCTCTTTACTCGTTCCGTAATACATCATCTCGTGACTAACTCATTAGTCATTTGCTTGCAAGGCTTATTATGATATGTATTACCGAGAGGGCCCAAAGATACCTCTCTGACACTCAGAGTGAAAAATCCTATTCTCGATCTATGCCAACACCACAAACACCTTCGGAGACATCTGAAGAGCATCTTTATAATCACCTAGTTACGTTGTGACGTTTGATAGCACACAAGGTGTTCCTCCAGTATTCGGGAGTTGCATAATTTCATAGTCATAGGAACATGTATAAGTCATGAAGAAAGCAATAGCAGTAAAACTAAACGATCAAGTCGCTAAGCTAATGGATGGGTCTTTTCCATCACATCATTCTCCTAATGATGTGATCCCGTTGATCAAATGACAACTCATGTCTATGGTTAGGAAAAATAACCATCTTTGATCAATGAGCTAGTCTAGTAGAGGCATACTAGGGACACTCTGTTTCATCTATGTATTCACACATGTACTAACTTTCCGGTTAATACAATTCTAGGATGAATAATAAACATTTATCATGATATAAGGAAATACAAATAACAACTTTATTATTGCCTCTAGGGCATATTTCCTTCAGTCTCCCACTTGAACTAGAGTCAATAATCTAGCTTACATCGTAATGATTCTAACACCCATGGAGTCTTGGTGCTAATCATGTTTTTCTCGTGGAAGAGGCTTAGTCAACGAGTCTGCGACATTCAGATCCGTATGTATCTTGCAAATTTCTATGTCTCCCTCCTTGACTTGATCGCGGATGGAATTGAAGCGTATCTTGATGTACTTGGTTCTCTTGTGAAACCTAGATTCCTTCGCCAAGGCTATTTCTTCAGTGTTGTCACAAAAGATTTTCATTGGACCCAATGCACTAGGTATTACACCTAGATCGGATATGAACTCCTTCATCCAGACTCCTTCATTTGCTGCTTCTGAAGCAGCTATGTACTCCGCTTCACAAGTAGATACCGCCACGACGCTCTGCTTGGAACTGCACCAACTGACAGCTCCATCGTTCAATAAAAATACATATCCGGTTTGTGACTTATAGTCATCCGGATCAGTGTCAAAGATGGAATTGGCGTAACCGTTTGCGACGAGCTCTTTGTCACCTCCATAAACGAGAAGCATATCCTTTGTCCTTTTCAGGCACTTCAGGATGTTCATGACTGCTGTCTAGTGATCCACTCCTGGATAACTTTGGTACCTCCCTGCTATACTTATAGCAAGGCACACATCAGTTCTGGTACACAACATTGCATACATGATAGATCCTATGGCTGAGGCATAGGGAATGACTTTCATTTTCTCTCTATATTCTGCAGTGGTCGGGCATTGAGTCTTACTAAACTTCACACCTTGTAACCCAGGCAAGAACCCTTTCTTTGACTGATCCATTTTGAACTTCTTCAAAACTTTTATCAAGGTATGTGCTTTGTGAAAGTCCAATTAAGCGTCTTGATCTATCTCTATAGATCTTGATGCCTAATATATAACCAGCTTCACCGAGGTCTTTCATTGAAAAATTATTATTCAAGTATCCCTTTATGCCATCCAGAAATTCTATATCATTTCCAATCAACAATATGTCATCCACATATAATATCAGAAATGCTACAGAGCTCCCACTCACTTTCTTGTAAATACATGCTTCTACAAAAGTCTGTATAAAACCATATGCTTTGATCACCTCATCAAAACATACATTCCAACTCCGAGATGCTTGCACCAGTCCATAGATGGATCGCTGGAGCTTGCACACTTTTTTAGCTCCTTTAGGTTCGACAAAACCTTCTGGTTGCATCATATACAACTCCTCTTTAAGGTATCCATTAAGGAATGCATTTTTCACATCCATTTGCCAGATTTCATAATCATGAAATGCCGCAATTGCTAACATGATTCGGACAGACTTAAGAATCGCTACGGGTGAGAAAGTCTCATCGTAGTCAACTCCTTGAACTTGTCGAAAACCTTTCGCAACAAGTCGAGTTTTGTAGATAGTAACATTACCATCAACCTCAGTCTTCCTCTTAAAAATCCATTTATTTTCAATGGCTTGCCGATCATCGGGCAGGTCAACCAAATTCCACACTTTATTCTCATACATGGATCCCATCTCAGATTTCATGGCCTCAAGCCATTTTGTGGAATCTGGGCTCATCATCGCTTCCTCATAGTTCGTAGGTTCATCATGGTCTAGTAACATGACTTCCGGATCTGGGTTGCCATACCACTCTGGTGCAGAACATACTCTAGTTGACCTACGTGGTTCAGTAGTAACCTGATCCAAAGTTTCATGATCATCATCATTAGCTTCCTCGCTGATTGGTGTAGGAATCACTGGAACTAGTTTCTGTGGTATACTACTTTCCAATTCGGGAGAAGGTACAATTACCTCATCAAGTTCTACTTTCCTCCCACTCACCTCTTTCAAGAAAAACTCCTTCTCTAGTAAGGATCCACTCTTAGCAATGAATATCTTGCCTTCGGATCTGTGATAGAAGGTGTAACCAACAGTTTCCTTTGGGTATCCTATGAAGACACATTTCTCCGACTTGGTTCGAGCTTATAAGGTTGAAGCTTTTTCACATAAGCATCGCAGCCCCAAACTTTAAGAAACGACAACTTTGGTTTCTTGCCAAACCACAGTTCATAAGGCGTTGTCTCAAGGGATTTAGATTCCCTATTTAACGTGAATGCAGTTGTCTCTAAAGCATAACCCCAAAATGATAGTGGTAAATCGGTAAGAGACATCATATATTGCACCATATCTAATAAAGTACGGTTATGACGTTCGGACACACCGTTTCTTTTTGGTGTTCCGGGTGGCATGAGGTGTGAAACTATTCCACATTGTTTCAAATGAAGACCAAACTCGTAACTCAAATATTCGCCTCCACGATCAGATCGTAGAAACTTTATTTTCTTGTTACGATGATTCTCTTCACTCTGAAATTCTTTGAACTTTTCAAATGTTTCATACTTGTGATTCATTAAGTAGATATACCCATATCTGCTCAAATCATCAGTGAAGGTCAGAAAATAACGATATCCGCCGCGAGCCTCAACGCCCATCGATCCACATACATCAGTATGTATGATTTCCAACATATCTATTGCTCGCTCCATGATACGTCTCCAACGTATCAATAATTTTCGATTGTTCCATGCTATTATTTATGATGTTTTGGATGTTTAATGGGCTTTGTCATACACTTTTATATTATTTTTGGGACTAACCTACTAACCCAGGGGCCCAGTCCAGATTGCTATTTTTTGCCTGTTTCAGGGTTTTGCAGAAAAGGAATATCAAACGGAGTCCAAACGAAATGAAACCATTGGGAGATATATTTTTGGAGAAAATCACACAAGTGAGACCTGAGAACCAAGGAGTAGGGGCCACGTGGTGCCCACGAGGATGGGGGGCGCCCCCCTAGGGCCCGCCCCCTGCCTCGTGGGTCCCTCGTAAGGCCCCCGGTGCCCTCGTTCCCCCTATATAAGCCTACGTACCCCGAAACCATCAGAGCAACAGAGAAAATCCTAGTTCCACCGCCGTAACGTTCTGTTCGTGTCTGATCCCATCTTGGGGCGTGTTCCAGAGGTCCGCTGGAGGGGGGATCTACCACGGAGTGCTTCTACATCATCATCATCGCCTCACCATGAGTTGTGAGTAGTTTACCATAGACCTTCGGGTCCATAGCTAGTATCTAGATGGCTTATTCTCTCTCTTTGGATCTCAATACAAAGTTCTCCTCGGTCTTCGAGGAGATCTATTCGATGTAATCTCTTTTTGCGGTGTGTTTGTCGAGATCCGATGAAGTGTGGGTTTATGATCAAGATTATCTATGAGAAATATTTGGTTCTTCTCTGAATTCTTTATGTATGATTATAATATCCTTGCAAGTCTCTTCGAATTATTGGTTTGGTTTGGCCTACTAGATCTATAGTTCTTGCAATGGGAGAAGTGCTTGGCTTTGGGTTCAATCTTGTGGTGTCCTTTCCCAGTGACAGTAGGGGCAGCAAGGCACGTATTGTATTGTTGCCATCGAGGATAAAAAGATGGGGTTTATATCATATTGCTTGAGTTTATCCCTGTACATCATGTCATCTTGCTTAAGGCGTTACTATGTTCTTATGAACTCAATACACTAGATGCATGATGGATAGCGGTCGATGTGTGGAGTAATAGTAGTAGATGTAGGGAGGAGTCGGTATACTTGTCTCGGACGTGATGCCTATATATAATGATCATGCCTAGATAGTCTAATAATAATTCGCTTTTCTATCAATTGCTCGACAGTAATTTGTTTACCCGCCGTAGAATATCACTATCATGAGAGAAGCCACTAGAGAAACACTATGGCCCCCGGGTCTATTCTCAACATATCAATCTACATCTACTTTACTTTTTCCGGTTTTACTTTCTGTTCTTATAATCAAATAATACCAAAAATATGAACTATCATCTCTATTAGATCTCACTTTCGCAAGTGACCGTAAAGGGATTGACAACCCCTTATCGCGTTGGCTGCGAAGTTCTTATTTGTTTGTGCAAGTGCGAGGGACTCGCGTGTGGTCTCCTACTGGATTGATACCTTGGTTCTCAAAAACTGAGGGAAATACTTACGCTACTGCGCTGCATCTCCCTTTACTCTTCGAGGGAATACAACGCAAGCTCAAGAAGTAGCAAGAAGAAATAATTTCTGGCGCCGTTCCCTGGAGGCTTACGCAAAAATCATATACCAAGTACCTATCACAAACCCTTATCCTTCACATTACATTTTTGCCTCTCGTTTTCCTCTCCCCCTCTTCACCCTTGCCGTTTTATTCGCCCTTCTTCTGCCGTGTGTTTACCGTTCGCGTGCCTCTTGTTTTCTTCTGTGGTATGTGCCCTAAACTAGCTTGCATCTTCGCTTGCTAAAGTATGGATCCTCATCCACTTACTAATCTCTTTAAGAGATCCCATTATGTTGAACCTATTGCTAGTGAGCTGCGTGCACTAGATTATCTATATGAGGTTTTGCTCGAAATTTATGAATCTGAAAATTGTGAGGAATTGTTAAGAGAAAAAGTGATTCATGTTAGCTCCTTGAGTAAAAATCATGATTGCAATGATGTTATTATAAATTCTATTAATGTCAATTGTGTTAATGATATGCAAAACCCTAAGCTTGGGGATGCTAGTATTGCTATGTCCACTACTCGTTGCAAGATCATGATTGGGCTGATGATTCTTATGATCTTGAAAATTTATTTAAACTCCATCATGAATATGAGATTGATAATATTGTTTGCCATAATATTGAAAGTGGTATTGGAGAAGCAATGATTTCGTTCTATGTTAATCCCACTATTTTGAATGAGTGTCAACTTTGCATGCATGTGGATCATGAAGAGAATATTTTATGTTATAGCTATATTGTTGAATTTTATTATGATCCTACATGTAATTATTATGAGATTGGGAAATATGGTTGTAGAAATCTTCATGTTACTAAATTACCTCTCTTCGTGATGAGATTGATCTTGTTTCTTTCTTCTTCCTTGCATATCCTAGATCTTGCTTGTCTTGCCAATTTGTTTTCCTATAAAATGCATATACATAGGAAGTATGTTAGAATTAGATGTGATTTTAACATGCTTTATGATGCTCTTTGTGTGCTTCAATTCTTATCTTTCATGTGAGCGCCATTGAATTATCAGTGCCTAGCTATGGGCGTAAACCGATAGCACTTGTTGGGAGGCAACCCAATTTTTGTTTTGTTTTTGCTGCTGTTAGGGAATAAATACTGCATCTAGCTTCTGTTTAGATGTGGTTTTTTGTTTTGTTTAGTGTTTGTGCCAAGTAGAACCTTTGGGAAGACTTGTGTGAAGTTTATGTGATCTTGCTGTGAAAAATAGAACCGTTAGCGCTCGCTAAAATGGTCATCAGATTTTACTGGAGCGTGCTATTTAGTTGATTCTTTTTGCAGATGATTAATAGACAAATTCCTCACGTTTAACAATTTAGTTTGAATTTTTTGGAGTTACAGAAGTATGCGAAACCTGCAGATTACTACAGACTATTATGTTTTTTGACAGATTCTGTTTTTCGTGTGTTGTTTTCTTATTTCAATGCATCTATGAGTAATATTGAGAGGTATGAACCATAGAGAAGTTGTAATATAGTAGGTTTAACACCAATATAAATAAAGAATGAATTCATTGCAGTACCTTTGAGTAGTGGTTTGCTTTCTTATATAACGGAGCTCACGAGATTTTTGTCTAAGTTTTGTGTTGTGAAGTTTTCAAGTTTTGAGTATTGCTTTGATGGACCATGGAACAAAGAGTGGCATGAGCCTAAGCTTGGGGATGCACATGGCACCCCAAGTTAAAATTAAAGGACAACCAAAAGCCTAAGCTTGGGGATGCCCCGGGAAGGCATCCCCTCTTTCGTCTTCATCCATCGGTAACTATACTCGGAGCTATATTTTTATTCAGCACATGATATGTGTTTTGCTTAGAGCGTCTTGTATAATTTGAGTCTTTGCTTGTTAGTTTTGCCAAAATTATCCTTGCTGGACACACCTATTTGAGAGAGTTAAATATGACCTAGGAATTGATAGAACGGTCTATGTGCTTCACTTATATCTTTTGAGTTGAATAGTTTTTGCTCTAGTGCTTCACTTATATCTTTTAAAGCACGGTGGTGATAATATTTTGAAGAAATTGTTGAACTCTCATGCTTCACTTATATTCATTTGAGAGTCTATTAAAACAGCATGGTAATGTGTTTAGGCTATAAAACTAGTCTTCACATGATAGACATCCAATATCAATGTAGTAAAAACTTTCACACTAAGTTCATTGAATATGATGAGAAGTTGGATGCTTGATAAATGTTTTGAGATATGAGGATAGTGATATTAGAGTCATGCTAGTGGAGTTATTATGAAATTGAGAAATACTTGTGTTAAGGTTAGTGATTCCCGTAGTATGCACATATGGTGAACCACTATGTGACGAAGTTAGAGCATGAGGTATTTGTAAAGTGTCAACCTTTGTGTGGAGGTCGGGGGCGCGTGATGGTTAACTAGTACCAACCTCTCCCGTAGGAGCATGCGTTGATTGCCTTGTTTTGATTACTCGTAAATTCTTCCAATAAGTATATGAGTTCTTATGACTAATATTGAGTCCATGGATTATACAAACTCTCACCCTTCCACCATTTCTAGCCTCTCTTGTACCGCGCAACTTTCGCCGGTACCATACACCCACTATATATCCTTCCGCAAAACAGCCACCATATTATTCCTCAAAACAGCCACCATACCTACCTATCATGGCATTTCCATAGCCATTCCGAGATATATTGCCATTCAACTTTCCACCGTTCCGTTCATATGACACGCATCATATTGTCATATTGCCATGCGTGATCATGTAGTTGACATCGTATTTGTGGCAAAGCGACCATGCATAATTTTTCATACATGTCACTCCTATTTCATTGCACATCCCGGTACACCGCCGGAGGCATTCATATAGAGTCATACTTTGTTCTAGTATCGAGTTGTAATATCGAGTTGTAATTCAATGAAAGTGTGATGATCATCATTATTAGAGCATTGTCCCATGGGAGGAAAGGCTAAATCAATAAAGACCCTCCACACAAAAAAAGGAAAAAAAGGAAAGGCCGAAGAAAAAAGGGACAATTGCTACTATCTTTTTCCACACTTGTGCTTCAAAGTTGCACCATGTTCTTCATGATAGAGAGTCTCATGTTTAGTCACTTTCATATACTAGTGCGAATTTTCATTATAAATCGTGGCTTGTATATTCCAACGATTGGCTTCCTCAAATGCCCTAGGTATTCGTGAGCAAGCAAGTTGGATGCACACCCACTAGTTTCTTTTGTTGAGCTTTCATACATATTTAGTTCTAGTGCATCCGTTGCATGGCAATCCCTACTCACTCACATTGATATCTATTGATGGGCATCTCCATAGCCCGTTGATACGCCTAGTCGATGTGAGACTATCTCCCTCCTTTTTGTCTTCTCCACAACCACCTCTCTATTCCACCCATAGTGCTATGTCCATGGCTCACGCTCATGTATTGCGTGAAAGTTGAAAGGTTTGAAAGAATAGAGTATGAAAACAAGTGCTTGGCTGAAATCGGGGTTGTGCGTGATATGAATATTTTGTGTGATGAAGAGGGTGCATAGCCAGACTATATGATTTTTTAGGGATAACTTTCTTTAGCCATAGTATTTTGAGAAGACATGATTGCTTTGTTAGTATGCTTGAAGTATTATTATTTCTTATGTCACTATAGACTTTTGTCTTGAATCTTTTAGATCTAAACATTCATGCCATAATTAGGAGAATTACATTGAAAAACTATGTTGGTTAGCATTCCACATCAAAAATTCTGTTTTTATCATTTACCTACTCGAGGAAGAGCAGGAATTAAGCATGGGGATGCTTGATAAGTCTCCAACGTATCTATACTTTTTGATTGTTCCATGCTATTATTTATTATGTTTTGGATGTTTAATGGGCTTTGTCATACACTTTTATATTATTTTTGGGACTAACCTACTAACCCAAGGGCCCAGTCCAGATTGCTGTTTTTTTGCCTGTTTCAGGGTTTTGCAGAAAAGGAATATCAAACAGAGTCCAAACGGAATGAAACCTTCGGGAGAGATATTTTTTTGGAGAAAATCACGCACGGGAGACTTGAGAACCACGGAGTAGGGGCCACGTGGTGCCCACGAGGGTGGGGGCGGCCCCCCTTAGGGCGCGCCCCTGCCTCGTGGGTCCCTCGTAAGGCCCCCGGTGCCCTCCTTCCTCCTATATAAGCCTACGTACCCTGAAACCATCAGAGCAACAGAGAAAACCCGAGTTCCACCGTCGTAACCTTCTGTTCCCATGAGATCCCATCTTGGGGCCTGTTCCGGAGCTCCGCCGGAGGGGGGGTCTACCACGGAGTGCTTCTACATCATCATCATCGCCTCACCATGAGTTGTGAGTAGTTTACCACAGACCTTCAGGTCCGTAGCTAGTATCTAGATGGCTTCTTCTCTCTCTTTGGATCTCAATACAAAGTTCTCCTCGGTCTTCGAGGAGATCTGTTCGATGTAATCTCTTTTTGCGGTGTGTTTATCGAGATCCGATGAATTGTGGGTTTATGATCAAGATTATCTAAGAGAAATATTTGGTTCTTCTCTGAACTCTTTATGTATGATTATAATATCTTTGCAAGGTTCTTCGAACTATTGGTTTGGTTTGGCCTACTAGATCTATAGTTCTTGCAATGGGAGAAGTGCTTGGCTTTAGGTTCAATTTTGCGGTGTCCTTTCCCAGTGACAGTAGGGGCGGCAAGGCATGTATTGTATTGCTGCCATCGAGGATAAAAATATGGGGTTTATATCATATTTCTTGAGTTTATCCCTCTACATCATGTCATCTTGCTTAAGGCATTACTCTGTTCTTATGAACTCAATACACTAGATGCATGCTGGATAGCGATCGATGTGTGGAGTAATAGTAGTAGATGCAGGCAGGAGTCGGTCTACTTGTCTCGGACGTGATGCCTATATATAATGATCATGCCTAGATAGTCTCATAATTATTCGCTTTTCTATCAATTGCTCGACAGTAATTTGTTTACACGCCGTAGAATATCGCTATCATGAGAGAACCCACTAGAGAACACTATGCCCCCCGGGTCTATTCTCAACATATCAATCTACATCTACTTTACTTTTTCATCTTTTAATTTCTGTTCTTATAATAAAAAAATACCAAAAATATAAACTATCATCTCTATCAGATCTCACTTTCATAAGTGACCGTAAAGGGATTGACAACCCCTTATCGCGTTGGCTGCGAAGTTCTTATTTGTTTGTGCAAGTGCGAGGGACTCGCGCATGGTCTCCTACTAGATTGATACATTGGTTCTAAAAAACTGAGGGAAATACTTATGCTACTGTGCTGCATCTCCCTTTCCTCTTCGAGGGAATACAACGCAATCTCGAGAAGTAGCACTCCATTGTTCCAGAGAATAGAGTTTTAGTCATCTTGCCCATGAGGCATGGTCCGCAAGCACCAAGTGATTCATAATCAAGTGATTCCAAAAGTCCATCAGCATGGAGTTTCTTCATGCGCTTTACACCAATATGACTTAAACGGCAGTGCCACAAATAAGTTGCACTATCGTTATCAACCTTGGATCTTATGGCTTCAATATTATGAATATGTGTATCACTACGATCGAGATCCAACAAGAACAGACCACTCTTCAAGGGTGCATGCCCATAAAAGATATTACTCATAAAAATAGAACAACCATTATTCTCTATTTAAATGAATAACCGTCTCGCAATAAACAAGATCCAGATATAATGTTCATGCTCAACGCTGGCACCAAATAACAACTATTTAGGTCTAAAACTAATCCTGAAGGTAGATGTAGAGGTAGCGTGCCGACGGTGATCACATCGACTTTGGAACCATTTCCCACGCGCATCGTCACCTCATCCTTAGCTAATGTTTGTTTAATACGTAGCCCCTATTTCGAGTTACGAGTATGAGCAACCGAACCAGTATCAAATACCCATGTGCTACTTCGAGCATTAGTAAGGTAGACATCAATAACATGTATATCAAATATACCTTTGTTCACCTTGCCATCCTTCTTAACCACCAAATACTTGGGGCAGTTCCGCTTCCAGTGTCCAGTCCCTTTGCAGTAGAAGCACTCAGTTTCAGGCTTGGCTCCAAACTTGGGTTTCTTCCCGGGTGTATCAACTGTCTTGCTATTCTTCTTGAAGTTCCCCTTCTTTCCCTTGCCCTTTTTCTTGAAACTAGTGGTCTTGTTAACCATCAACACTTGATGCTCCTTTCTAATTTCTACCTCCGCAACTTTGAGCATAGCGAAGAGCTCGGGAATTGTCTTCTACATCCCTTGCATATTATAGTTCATCACAAAGCCTTTCTAGTTTGGTGACAGTGATTGAAGAACTCTATCAATAACACTATCTTCGTCAACTTTCCAACCAAGTTGAGTCATGTGATTGTAGTACCCAGACATTCTGAGCAAGTGTTCACTAATAGAACTATTCTCCTCCATCTTGCAGCTATAGAAATTATTGGAGACTTCATATCTCTCAATTTGAGTATTTGCTTGAAATATTAACTTCAACACTTGGAACATCTCATATGCTCCATGACGTTTAAAATGTCATTGAAGTCCCGATTCTAAGCCGTAAAGCGTGGCACACTGAACTATCGAGTAGTCATCAGCACGAGCTTGCCAGACGTTCATAACGTTCGGAGTTGCTCCTGCAGCAGGCCTGTCACCCAGCGGTGCTTCAAGGACATAATTATTCTGTGCAGTAATGAGGATGATCCTCAAGTTACGGACCCAGTCCGTGTAGTTGCTACCATCATCTTTCAACTTAGCTTTCTCTAGGAACGCATTAAAATTCAAAGGAACGGTAGCACGGGCCATTGATCTACAACAACATAGGTATGCAAAAAAACTATGAGGACTAAGTTCATGATAAATTAAAGTTCAATTAATCATATTACTAAAGAACTCCCACTTAGATGGACATCCCTCTAGTCATCTAAATGACCACGTGATCCAAATCAACTAAACCATGTCCGATCATCACGTGAGATGGTGTAGTTTTCAATGGTGAACATCTTATGTTGATCATATCTACTATATGATTCACGCTCAACCTTTAGGTCTCCAGTGTTCCGAGGCCATGTCTGTACATGCTAGGCTCGTCAAGTTTAACCCGAGTATTCTGCATGTGCAAAACTGTCTTACACCCGTTGTATTTGAACGTAGAGCTTATCACACCCAATCATCACGTGGTGTCTCGGGAGGACGAACTTTCGCAACGGTGCATACTCAGGGAGAACACTTGTACCTTGAAATTCTTGTAAGGGATCATCTTATAATGCTACAACCGTACTAAGCAAAATAAGAAGCATAATAAGATAAACATCACATGCAATCAAAATATGTGACATGATATGGCAATCATCATATTGTGCTTTTGATCTCCATCTCCATAGCATCGTCATGATCTCCATCGTCACTGGCTAGACACCATGATCTTCATCGTAGCGTCGTGGTCGTCTCGCCAACTATTGCTACTACTACTATCGCTAACTCATAGTGATAAAGTATAGTAATTACATGGCCTTCGCAATTCCTACAATAAAGAGACAACCATAAGGCTCCTACCGGTTGGCGATAATTTATAAAACATGATCATCATACAATAATATATAACTCATCACGTCTTGACCATATCACATCACAACATGCCTTGCGAAAACAAGTTAGACGTCCTCTACTTTGTTGTTGCAAGTTTTATGTGGCTTCTACGGGCTTAGCAATAATCGTTCTTCCCTACGCATACAAAACCACAACGATTTTTCATCAAGTGTGTTGTTTAACCTTCACAATGACCAGGCATAGCCACACTCGATTCAACTAAAGTGAGAGAGACAGACACCCGCCGGCCACCTTTAAGCAACAAGTGCTCGTAACGGTGAAACCAGTCTTGCGTAAGCGTACGCCTAATGTCGGTCCGGGCCGCTTCATCTCACAATACTGCCAAATCAAAGCATGACATGCTGGTAAGTAGTATGACTATTATCGCCCACTACTCATTGTGTTCTACTCGTGCATATCATCTACGCATAGACCTGGCTCATGATGCCACTGTTGGGGAACGTAGTATTTCAAAAAAATTCCTACAATCACACAAGATCTATCTAGGAGAAGCATAGCAACGAGCGGGGAGAGTGTGCCAACGTACCCTCGTAGACCGAAAGCGGAAGCGTCTAGTGACGCGGTTGATATAGTCGACCGTCTTCGCGATACAACCGATCCAAGCACCGAACGTACGGCACCTCAGCGTTCATCACACGTTCAAGTTGATGACGTCCCACAAGCTCTTGATCCATTTGAGTGTCACGGGAGAGTTTCGGCAGCACGACGGCATTGTGACGGCGATGATGAAGCTACCGACGCAGGGCTTTGCCTAAGCAATGCAACCACATGACCGAGGTGTGTAACTGTGGCGAGGGGCACTGCACACGGCTGAAATAAACTTGTCTGTCCATGGGGTGCCCCCTCCCCATGTATATACAGGAGGGAGGGGAGGAGGAGGCAGCCAAGGTGGAGGAGGCGCGCCCTAGGGGGGGCAATTGATACATCTCCAACGTATCTATAATTTTTGATTGTTCCATGCTATTATATTATCCTTCTCGGATGTTTTATGCACTTTAATATACACTTTTATATGATTTTTAGGACTAACCTGTTAACCCAGAGCCCAGTGCCAGTTTCTAATTTTCTCCTGTTTTAGAGTATCACAAAAGGAATATCAAACGGAGCCCCATTGACCTGAAACTCAACGGGGGATGTTTTTGGACCAAAATAAGACCAGAGAGTACCGGAGGAGGACCAGAAGGTTCACGGAGTGCCCACGAGGGTGGGGGCGTGCCCCCTCTCCCTAGGCGTGCCCCCTGCCTCGTGGACAGCCCGGAGACCCCCTTTACTTGCCCCCGACTCCAAACCTCCTATATATACTGAAACCTCTGGAAAATAATCTAGATCGGGAGTTCCATCGCCAAAAGCCTCTATTGCCACCGAAAACCAATCTAGACCTGTTCTGGCACCCTGCCGGAGGGGGAATCCCTCTCTGGTGGCCATCTCCATCATCCCGGCGCTCTCCATGACGAGGGGGAGTAGTTCACCCTCGGGGCTGAGGGTATGTACCAGTAGCTATGTGTTTGACCTCCCTCTCTCTTATGTTCTTGAGATGGCACGATCTTGATGTATCGCGAGCTTTGCAATTATAGTTGGATCTTATGATGTTTCTCCCCCTCTACTCTCTTGTGATGAATTGAGTTTTCCCTTTGAAGTTATCTTATCGGATTGAGTATTTAAGGATTTGAGAACACTTGATGTATGTCTTGCATGTGCTTATCTGTGGTGACAATGGGATATCACGTGATCCAGTTGAAGTATGTTTTGGTGATCAAATTGCGGGTTCCATGACCTTGGGAATCTATGCATAGGGGTTGTTACACATTTTCCTCTTGACTCTCCGGTAGAAACTTTGGGGAAATCTTTGAAGTTCTTTGTGTTGGTTGAATAGATGAATCTGAGATTGTGTGATGCATATCGTATAATCATACCCACGGATACTTGAGGTGACAATGGAGTATCTAGGTGACATTAGGGTTTTGATTAATTTGTGTCTTAAGGGGTTATTCTAGTACGAACTCTATGATAGATCGAACGGAAAGAATAGCTTCGTGTTATTTTACTACGGACTCTTGAATAGATCGATCAGAAAGAATAACTTTGAGGTGGTTTCGTACCCTACCATAATCTCTTCGTTTGTTCTCCGCTATTAGTTACTTTGGAGTGACTCTTTGTTGCATGTTGAGGGATAGTTATACGATCCAGTTATGTTATTATTATTGACAAAACTTGCACTAGTGAAAGTATAAACCCTAGGCCTTGTTTCCTATCATTGCAACACCGTTTATGCTCACTTTTATCATTAGTTACCTTGCTGTTTTTATATTTTATATTACAAAAACCTATATCTACCATCCATATTGCACTTGTATCACCATCTCTTCGCCGAACTAGTGCACCTATTCAATTTACCATTGTATTGGGTGTGTTGGGGACACAAGAGACTCTTTGTTATTTGGTTGCAGGGTTGTTTGAGAGACACCATCTTCATCCTACGCTTCCCATGGATTGATAAACCTTAGGTCATCCACTTGAGGGAAATTTGCTACTGTCCTACAAACCTATGCACTTGGAGGCCCAACAACGTCTACAAGAAGAAGGTTGTGTAGTAGACATCAAGCTCTTTTCTGGCGCCGTTTCCTGGGAGGTGAGTTCTTGAAGGTATATCTTTATATCTTGCAATCGAATCTTTTAGTTTCTTGTTTTATCACTAGTTTAGTTTATAAAAGAAAACCATAAAAATGGAATTAAGGTTACCTCATATGCTTCATCTCTTTAATATCTTTTGTGAAAATGATGGGAAGGAAAATTGTGCTCAAGTACTAGAAGTAGAATTACATAGAATGCTTGGCATAAAATATGTGCATGATGAGCATGATTCCAATGTTGTTAGTGTGAATCCTTTGAATACACATGATGCTAATGATATGCAAAGCCACAAGCTTGGGGATGCTATGTTTGATGAAGATGATATGCTTAGTCCCCCAAGTTTTGATGAGCAAATTTATTACGATGAAAGCATGCCTCCTATTTATGATGATTATATTTATGAAAGTGGATTTGGAGAGGTCATGGCTTTATTTAGTGATGAATCCACTATTTCGGAAGAGGTTCCAATTGATTATGAGAACAAAGTTGCTATCGATGATGATTATTGTGATGACTTGTATGCTATTAAGAATAATGATAACCATGAAACTTGTCATCATGATTTTAGTTTTCAATTGGATTATGCCTCACATGATAATTATTTTGTTGAGTTTGCTCCCACCATTATTCATGAGAAGAAATTCGCTTATGTGGAGAGTAGTAAAATTTCTATGCAAGTAGATCATGAAAATAATGCTATATGTGATGGTTATATGGTTGAATTCATTCATTATTCTACTGAAAATTATTATGAGGGAGGAATATATGCTTGTAGGAGTTGCATATCAAGTTTCCTCTCTATGTGTTGAAAATCTTGAAGCCATGCTTATTTTTCTTTCCTATGCTAGTTGATTCTTGTTCCCATAAGTTGTTTGCTCACAAAATACCTATGCATAGGAAGTGGGTTAGACTTAAATGTGCTATTCATATGCTTCATGATGCTCCCGTTATGTTTCAATTCTTTTCTTTTATGTGAGCATCATTATGCCTAGCTAGGGGCGTTAAACAATAGCGCTTGTTGGGAGGCAACCCAATTTTATTTTCTTTGCTTTTACTTCTGTTTAGTAATAAATATTTCATCTAGCTTATGTTTAGATGTGGTTTTGTGTTTTAATTAGTGTTTGTGCCAAGTAGAACCTTTGGGAATACTTGTGTGAAGTTTATGAGATGATGCTGTAAAAAACAGAAACTTTAGCGCTCACGAGATTAGCTACCATTTTTTACTGGAGAGTGATTTTTAGTTGATTAATTTTACAGATGATTAATAGACAAATTCCTCAGGTCTAACAATTTATTTGAGAACTTTTAGAGTTATAGAAGTATTCGAAAGTTACAGATTGCTACAGATTGTTCTATTTTTGACAGATTCTGTTTTCTATGTGTTGTTTGCTTATTTTGACGAATCTACTAGTAGTACCGGAGGGTATAAACCATATAGAAGTTGGAATACAGTAGATATTACACCAATATGAATTTAGAATGAGTTCATAACAGTACCTAAGTGGTAGTTTTATTTTCTTATACTAACGGAGCTTACGAGTTTTCTGTTAAGTTTTGTGTTGTGAAGTTTTCAAGTTTTGGTTAAAGATTCGATGGACTGTGGAATAAGGAGTGGCAAGATCCTAAGCTTGGGGATGCCCAAGGAACCCCAAGGTAATATTCAAGGACAAACAAGAGCCTAAGCTTGGGGATGCCCCGGGAAGGTATCCCCTCTTTCGTCTTCGTTCATCGGTAACTTTACTCGTTGCTATATTTTTATTCACCGCATGATATGTGTTTTGCTTGGAGCATCAATTTAATTTATTGTTTTGCTTGCTGTTCGAATAATATCCCAAGATCTGAAATTGTTAAATGTTAGAGATTCTTCACATAGTTACATAATTATTCAACTACTCATTGATCTTCACTTACATCTTTTGGAGTAGTTTGTCATTTGCTCTAGTGCTTCACTTATATCTTTTTAGAGCACGGCGGTGTTTTTATTTTGAAGAAATAGATGAACTCTCATGCTTCACTTATATTATTTTTAGAGTCTTTCAGAACAGCATGATAATGTTCTTCGGTTATAAAATTAGTCCTAATATGATAGGCATCCAAGTTGGGTATAGTAAAAACTTTCATACAAGTGCATTGAATGATAGGAGAAGTTTGATACTTGATGATTGTCTTGGGACATGAGGATGGTGATATTAGAGTTATGCTAGCGGGGTAATTATAAATTCAAGAAATACTTGTGTTAAAGTTTGTGATTCCCGTAGCATGCACGTATGGTGAACCGCTATGTGACGAAGTTAGAGCATGAGGTATTTATTGATTGTCATCCTTTGTGTCGAGGTCGGGATCGCGCGATGGTTAACTCCTACCAACCCTTCCCCTAGGAGCATGCGTTGAATACTTTGTTTTGATGACTTGTAGATTTTTGCAATAAGTATATGAGTTCTTTATGACTAATGTTGAGTCCATGGATTATACGCACTCTCACCCTTCCACCATTGCTAGCCTCTCTTGTACCGCGCAACTTTCGCCGGTACCATACACCCACCATATACCTTCCTCAAAACAGCCACCATACCTATCTATCATGGCATTTCCATATCCATTCCGAGATATATTGCCTTGCAACTTTCCACCGTTCCATTCATATGACACGCTTCATATTGTCATATTGCCATGCATGATCATGTAGTTGGCATCGTATTTGTGGCAAAGCCACCATCCACAATTCATTCATACATGTCACTCTTGATTCATTGCATATCCCGGTACACCGTCGGAGGCATTCACATAGAGTCATATTTTGTTCTAGCTTCGAGTTGTAATCTTTGAGTTGTAAGTAAATAAAAGTGTGACGATCTTCATTATTAGAGCATTGTCCCATGTAAGGAAAGGCTAAATAAAGAAAAGATGGCCCAAAAAAATATAGAGAGGGATTAAAAAAAATAAAGCCCCTCGCTAAAAAGAGAGAGAAAAGAGAGAAGGGACAATGCTACTATCCTTTTCCAAACTTGTGCTTCAAAGTAGCACCATGATCTTCATGATAGAGAGTCTCTTGTTTTGTCACTTTCATATACTAGTGGGAATTTTTGATTATAGAACTTGGCTTGTATATTCCAACTGTGGGCTTCCTCAAATGCCCTAGGTCTTCATGAGAAAGCAAGTTGGATGCACACCCACTTAGTTTCTTTTGATGAGCTTTCATACACTTATAGCTCTAGTGCATCCGTTGCATGGCAATCCCTACTCACTCACATTGATTTCTATTGATGGGCATCTCCATAGCCCATTGACACGCCTAGTTGATGTGAGACTATCTTCCTCTTTTGTCTTCTCCACAACCACCACTCTATTCCACATAGTGCTATATCCATGGCTCACGCTCATGTATTGCGTGAAAGTTGAGAAGTTTGAAAAAATGACTATGAAACAATTGCTTGGCTAAAACTGGGGTTGTGCATGATATGAATATTTTGTGTGATGAAGAGGGAGCATAGCTAGACTATATGATTTTGTAGGGATAACTTTATTTGGCCATGTTATTTTGAGAAGACATGATTGCTTTGTTAGTATGCTTGAAGTATTCTTCTTCTCGTGTCAATATAGACTTTTGTCTTGAATCTTTCGGATATGAACATTCATGCCACAATAAAAAGAATTACATTAAGATTTATGTTGGGTAGCATTCCACATCGAAAATTCTGTTTTTATCATTTACCTACTCGAGGACGAGCAGGAATCAAGCTTGGGGATGCTTGATACGTCTCCAACATATCTATAATTTTTTATTGTTCCATGCTATTATATTATCCTTCTAGGATGTTTTATGGGCTTTAATATACACTTTTATATGATTTTTGGGACTAACCTATTAACCCAGGGCCAGTGCCAATTTATTTTTTTCTCCTGTTTTAGAGTATCGTAGAAAAGGAATATCAAACGGAGCCCAATTGACATGAAACTCAACGGAGGATGTTTTTGGACCAAAAGAAGACCAGAGAGTACCAGAGGAGGACCAGAAGGTCCACGGGCTGCCCACAAGGGTGGGGGGCATGCCCCGTCTCCCTAGGCGCGCCCCCCTGCCTCGTGGATAGCCCGGAGACCCCCTTTACTTGCCCCCGACTCCAACACCTCCTATATATACTGAAACCTCCGGAAAATAACCTAGATCTGGAGTTCCGCCGCTGAAAGCCTCTGTTGCCACCGAGAACCAATCTAGACCCGTTCTGGCACCCTGCCGGAGGGGGGAATCCCTCTCCGGTGGCCATCTTCATCATCCCGGCGCTCTCCATGATGAGGGGGGAGTAGTTCACCCTCGGGGCTGAGGGTATGTACCAATAGCTATGTGTTTGATCTCTCTCTCTTGTTTTCTTGAGATGGCACGATCTTGATGTATTGCGAGCTTTGCTATTATAGTTGGATCTTATGATGTTTCTCCCCATCTACTCTCTTGTGATGAATTGAGTTTTCCCTTTGAAGTAACTTATTGGATTGAGTCTTTAAGGATTTGAGAACACTTGATGTATGTCTTGCATGTGCTTATCTATGGTGACAATGGGATATCACGTGATCCACTTGATGTATGTTTTGGTGATTAACTTGCGGGTTCCGTGACCTTGGGAATCTATGCATAGGGGTTGGCACACGTTTTCGTTTTGACTCTCCGGTAGAAACTTTGGGGCATTCTTTGAAGTTCTTTGTGTTGGTTGAACAGATGAATCTGAGATTGTGTGATGCATATCGTATAATTATACCCACGGACACTTGAGGTGACAATGGAGTATCTAGGTGACACTAGGGTTTTGGTTGATTTGTGTCTTAAGGTGTTATTCTAGTACAAACTCTATGATAGATCCAACGGAAAGAATAGCTTCATGTTATTTTATTATGGACTCTTGAATAGATCGATCAGAAAGAATAACTTTGAGGTGGTTTCGTACCCTACCATAATCTCTTCGTTTGTTCTCCGCTATTAGTTACTTTGGAGTGACTCTTTGTTGCATGTTGAGCGATAGTTATACGATCCAGTTATGTTATTATTGTTGACAGAACTTGCACTAGTGAAAGTGTGAACCCTGGGCCTTGTTTCCTATCATTGCAACACCGTTTATGCTCACTTTTATCTTTAGTTACCTTGCTGTTTTTATATTTTCTTATTACAAAAACCAATATCTACCATTCATATTGCACATGTGTCACCATCTCTTCGTCGAACTAGTGCACCTATACAATCTACCATTGTATTGGGTGTGTTGGGGACACAAGAGACTCTTTGTCATTTGGTTGCAGGGTTGTTTGAGAGAGACCATCTTCATTCTACGCCTCCCACAGATTGATAAAGCTTAGGTCATCCACTTGAGGGAAATTTTCTACTGTCCTACAAGCCTTTGCAATTGGAGGCCCAACAAAGTCTACAAGAAGAAGGTTGTGTAGTAGACATCAGCAATCCTACTCCAAGTAGGATTCCCCCCTTTCCTAGTCCTAGTAGGAGATGAGGGAAGGAAGGGGAGGAGAAGAAGAAGGAAAGGGGGGCACCCTAGTCCAATTCGGTTTGCGCTAGGGGGGCCGCGCGCCCCTAGCTGGCCGCACCTCCTCTTCCTCCACTTGGGCCCATGTGGCCCTATAACCCCCGGGAGGTTCCGGTAACCTCTTGGTACAACGGTATTTATTCGATAACCCCCAGAACTCATACGGTGTCCAAATATAACCTTCCAATATATGAATCTTTATGTCTCGGACATTCCGAGACTCCTCATCATGTCTGTGATCACATCCAGGACTCCAAACTACCTTCGGTACATCAAAACACATAAACTCATAATACCGATCGTCATCGAACGTTAAGCGTGCGGACCCTATGGTTTCGAGAACTATGTAGACATGACCGAGACACATCTCCGGTCAATAATCAATAGCGGAACCTGGATGCTCATATTGGTTCCTACATATTCTACGAAGATCTTTATCGGTCAAACCGCATAACAACATACGTTGTTCCCTTTGTCATCGGTATGTTACTTGCCCGAGATTCAATCGTCGGTATCATCATACCTAGTTCAATCTCGTTACCAGCAAGTCTCTTTACTCGTCACTAATACATCATCTCATGACTAACTCATTAGTCATTTGCTTGCAAGACTTATTATGATACGTATTACCGAGAGGGCCCAGAGATACCTCTCCGACACTCGGAGTGACAAATCTTATTCTCGATCTATGCCAACACCACAAACACCTTCAGAGACATCTGTAGAGCATATTTATAATAACCCAGTTACGTTATGACGTTTGATAGAACACAAGGTGTTCCCCCGGTATTCGGGAGTTGCATAATCTCATAGTCATAGGAACATGTATAAGTCACGAAGAAAGCAACAACAGTAAAACTAAACGATCAAGTTGCTAAGCTAACGGATGGGTCTTGTCCATCACATCATTCTCCTAATGATGTGATCCCATTGATCAAATGAAAACTCATGTCTATTGTTAGGAAACATAACCATCTTTGATCAATGAGTTAGTCTAGTAGAGGCATACTAGGGACACTCTGTCTCGTCTCTGTATTCACACATGTACTATGTTTCCAGTTAATACAATTCTAGCATGAATAATAAACATTTATCAAGATATAAGGAAATACAAATAAAAAAATTATTATTGCCTCTAGGGCATATTTCCTTCAGACCTCTCTGCTCTGCTTAGGTAGGGCTGTGACGTGTTGATCTTCCGAGGCCAGGCATGACCCAGGAAAGTGTGTCCGGCCAAAGGGGATCGAGCGTGCTGGGGAATGTGGTGCTCCCCTGCAGGGAAGTTTATCTATTCGAATAGCCATGTCCCTCGGTAAAAGGACGACCCGGAGTTGTACTCCGACCTCATGAAAACTAGAAACGGATACTACAAAACACACCCAGACAAGTTCCAGAGACAACCCGGTGATCGCTTTCCCACAGGGCAACGAGGGGAGGATTGCCGGCTAGGATTATGCTATACGATGTTACTTGGTGAACTTACCATCTTCTCTATCCTACTACTGCAAGACGGAGGCTGCGAGAAGCGAGGATACTTGTTACTTTCTAGCTACTCTCTTCCACTACTTCAAGATGGAGGCTACCAGAAGTGTAGTCTTTGACATGACTAGCTATCCCCTCTTATATGTCATTCTGCAGTTTAGTCCACAAATATTACCCCTTTACACAGATACCATTGCATTTGTTGTATAGATCCTTGCTTGCGAGTACTTTGGATGAGTACTCACGGTTTCTTTGCTCCCCCTTTTCCCCTTTTGTCCCTTCTTCTCGGATGACGTAACCAGATGGTGGAGTCCAGGAGCCAGAGGATCCCGAGGATGTTTATATGTGGAGTTCGGCTTCGAGGAGTAGTTATGAGGTCCCAGGCAGGAGGCCTTGCCTTTTCGATCGTTCCCACATTTGTGCTAGCCTTCTTAAGGCAAACTTGTTTAACTTATGTATGTACTCAAATATTATTGCTTGTGCTGACTCTTGTGTAATCGAGCTTATGTATTCGAGCCCTCCAGGCCCCTGGCTTGTAATATAAAGCTTGTATTATTTTAATTTGTGTCCAGAGTAGTGTTGCGATATCAATTAGTGAGTCCCCGATCTTGGTCGTACACATTTGCGTGCATGATTAGTGTACGGTCAAATCGGGGCGTCACAAGTTGGTATCAGAGCTGACTGCCTATAGGAATCCCCCTTACCAACTCCTTAGCCGAAGTCGAGTCTAGTCATTGCAAAACTTTTACTAACATGGCCGTGTGGCTTACGGGCCCACGTCGCCATTGGGTGGTATTAAGATATTTTACTCCATGTCTATACTCTCGGACTCTGTTCTGTCTTCTATTCGGGTTAAATGATTTTACTAATCTGACTCTAGGTTCTCGTAACAGCTTTCTCCCGGAGAGCCCCTTATTATAGATGACTGCCTACTGCGCTAGAAGATTTTGAAGACACTCTACGATGTTCTCCCGAGACACTTGTGCCATCGCCTTTGCAAATGCCCTACCACTATTATATCCGTATGGATAGCTGTATACACTTGCCTACATTCAATCCCATTGATCTTGTTATTACAAGATGCCTCGAGCTGCTCTCCGTTCTTCTGAGAATCCTTTGAGCTTACTGCCCTGCAGTTCTTGCCTCATGAATACCCACTATGGATAATTCCTCGCACTTATCGAGTATCCGTTCTTCCCTCGTTCTTTGAAATACTAATCGGTCTTTCGAAAATCCTCATGTCTAGTAGTCTTTGATGACATCCCTTGTCCTTGCCATTTTTGAACCTAATGATTTATTGTGTGTGAATGCACGCAATCATTAGTTGACCCTTATAAATTATCCTTCCGGCTTAAACGTCAATCCAGATATGAGCTGCTTCTCGGCAAATTAAACCATGATTGATTGTCGATCTATGTCTATTTAACTTACTTATCTCTTGATTAGAGTCTCTGCTTCTAATCCCTTGAATTGGAAATCTTAATTCCTTCGCATTTGAGCTTTGAATTAGTCAGTTGTTTCTATGATCCATTTCCTTTGCATTGTTTCTTCCTGTGGTTGTGTGCTGATGCTCACAACAACTCTATTATGGACTGTCTGGTCCTTTGTTGAATTGTTATCCTACATTGTCCTTCAAATTATATAACTCTGTGAGTCTTTCCTCGGATACATAATACCTTTGGTAATTATATCCTCTGCCTTGTCAACCATGCTCTACTATCAAGCTTGTGATAGTTACTCCTAAAAAGTTTGTGGTATATGTTCCTAAGATGCCCTGATGGGTTGAACCTATACCCCATAAAGCCGTGTGAACCCGGAAGATTTCACGAGTAATACTCATCTGGTATTACACCAGGTAAAACTTTCAACACTATGTCATTTTTGAAACAAGAAGTGAATGAAAGGTCATGCATTTGGAGAAGTGGGAGTCAACCTTGAACTTTGTGTTCATGCCCATGGACACGATGCAAATCTTATCATGAAAGCTTCTCATAGAAATAATTATCCCCTTGATATAAGTTCATATTACATCTGGGATCTACCCTTTTACAATTGTGGTTCCGGCAATGCTCTCCTTTAAATACCATTCCTCGTACAAGTTTAAGCACTTGTCTTATGCAGAGCAATAACCCAGTCCAACCTCTACTGTGATCTGCCGTTGAGTATTGCCCCCTAGTATCTCGATGGTACTAGAGAACTGCATTACTCCTCGTGAGTTCTTCATCAAGTATTACTTTTCACAAATTTCAGTTGTTCCCAGAGTTTGAGTTGTTCGTCACTCGAGAACTCCGACAAGTGACTCGAGTCCATTTTATGGCTCACTACTCATGGTAATTATTGCTGGGGAATTTACACTTGATCATGTCATTCCTAGCCTACTCCGTTACATCATTATCCTCGCGATTTTAACTGTGCTACCTGGTCCTTCTTCCCGGAGCACAATTTTCGGCGACGAGCTAAGCTTACATCGAGCCTTCAAACATCATATTTATTGTCTTGAGAGATAACTCTGATTTTGACATTGCATCTTATCTTCATGGAGCCTCTCGACAAAATTTTTCGTGGTCATCATCAACATTTTGACTCCTTTAGGATATCTACCGAATCCATGATGAGAAATACCATTCTTGCCCCTTGATGAATCGTGTTATCATCGACAAATTTATTGCCTTCCCTCCAACACAAACTTGTTTGTGTTTTGTGTTGTACCTTGAGTTCCCTGCTATCCAACTCATATTATGTTCTACATTTGAGTATTACCATCTTTTATATCAAGCGTGCCATGAGAATTGCTCCACCTATTAAATCTTGATGTAATAATACTTCTCGCCATCCCCATTCATATCTTGGTCCCCGTGTTGTTTCTAACCGGATCACCGACCATTGAAATGTGATGTGTGAATTCTAAAACTTCTGGCAACCCTATTTCTTAGAAGTGAATGGTAGATAATTTCATTCCAACCCTTCTGGTTATTGAATCTCCATTCTAACATCGATCATGCTACTTGGTCCATATTTCCAAGTGCATTTAGTTCCTTCCTTAATTGTGGATGTTCTCCACGAACATACTTCATTATATGCCCTGGTGTGTCCAATGCTATCGCCTTGTTCACTTAATTGTGAAAATTCATGTCTATGGAAATCTCGAGGAATTTTTGCTGAGCTCGTCCGCCACATCCTCATCTTCCCTTGCTAAAATTGTATGACTTATTTAATAAGTTGTTTCCGATGGAACACGGTGTATCCGAAGTCCAACCTTTGCTTGAAGACCATGTCAATGCTATCTCAAAGCATGTCTATGGTATCCCGATTTTCACAAGGAACATTTGAAGCACACTTATAAATGTTTCTTGATCAATTATCCAAACACCGTGTATGGTTACATATCATGATTCTTATTAACCCTTTTATCCAAATGGTCATGTCTTTGATCTCCTGTCACGTGTATCATGCCCTGCTTATCGTTGGGAAGGATATACTCCAATTACCTGTGTTTAAACACATTTTACTTTCCGTTCGTTTGTTTAACGTTTCTTGTGATCTACATATAATCTAAGCAGTAAAAAATCTGCTTATGTAAACACCTCGGTGTACAACGCTGTCGGTAAGACCCTGTTACAATGGTTGGTAAAATTCCAGTAACCACCGATGGACGAGAACTTTGCCTACAGGTCCGCCTCGTTTCAACGAGCAGGAAAATGGTTCTCTTCGTCCCTCGCCCTTGGCACTGATGTTGTTGCCGGCATAACTGACATGCTATCCTCTGACATGCCTTGCTTACATGATCGTGCTAGACATCATCGCCCTTCCTACTTTTAACCCACATGGTGGGCCCATAAACCACAGTTCCACAGGATCAAAACCTGACTCTCGTGTACATCCCTATTTCCAAAGTATATCCTTTGAACTTACATCGTATGTAATTCTGTGAGCTACCTTCTGTCAGATGTGTTTCAGTATCAGACGCAATACTTATTCTCATTGCTCTGGCCCATTTCATACTTTGCTTGAAACATCAAACGATTGCCTGGCCGTTCAAAACTTCTCATGGTACCTTCTTACTTTGGTCTCGATGTGTATCCTGTTATCAACTCGAGAGATACTCCTGTTTTCATTCATGGGATAACCCCTAATGAGTACCCCTTCTAGCATCCTATCGTTGTCAAGCTGCACCTTACCTATTCGTAAGTACGAGGGAATTCCCGAAGAAAGGATGCCGACTTCATCATGATGACCTGAAGCCGAGAAATGAAGACATCGACGTAATGGATCAACCTCTTCGAGGAGAGCAACCAAGACCCGGAGCACTCACTAGAATTTCGCAGCCAGAACCTTCCCCCTTTACTCCACCGCTTAAATCTCGGGATGAGATTTCTTGTAGTAGATGAGAATTGTAACGCCCGGATAATTAAGTTACAATAAAAATCTGCTAACGATGCCACGTCAGCCCGATTACTATTGCTAATCTCGCTTTAGTTCGAAACCGGTTCGGATTCAAATTCAAAATCAAGCATACAATAAAAGTTTTCAAATATTAAAACTAAAATGTTCGAAGTGAGTGGAATAATGCATAGGTAATTATGGTGGAGAAATCACACTTTTATAAAATGTTTAAATGCTCAAATGGGATTGAAATAGTAGCATAACCAATTTAATAAATGCATTTTGTTAACTATAAAATGTTAAAATATTTCATTGAGGGGTTTAAACTTTAGTAACAGAGGTATCATTAGTAATACTAATTTTGGTACAACTTTAATGTTTTTATAAAACTAAAGTAAAGGAGAAACTAAAATAAAACAATGATTATAAAATAAAACAGAAAAGGTAAAAGACAAAACAAAAACAACAACAATTAAAAAAAGGAATCCCCTGGCCCAACTGGGCCTCGGCCAGCTGGCCCACCGGCTGGCCCAACCGGACTGGCCACTATGGCCATGCAACCCCGAAACCCTAAACACCCACCCAGTCCCCACGATCTCTCTCTCCCTCGCTCCTCCCCCTGGCCCATCCTTGATTGGGATCGAGCGCCCGTCGCCGCTCGCCGCCGGACCACCTCGTCGGAGCCCCGCCGTCGCCGGCGCTCGCCTCCTCAACCCTCGGCCCGCGTGGATCCGGTTGGGGCAGTCGATGCCTCGCGGCACCTCGACCCCGTTGCTGGACCATCCTGTCTCCCTCCACAACGGCCGCCAACGAACCTCGCCGCCCTCGCTTCCCTCCATCGCCGGTGAGGCCTCCGGCCTCCTCCCCTTCTCTTCTCCAGCGCTCCGCGATGACCCGCTGCATGCTCACCGTCTCAACATTGCCCCATGGATGCCCGCCGTTCACCGTCTCCGCCACGGCCGCTGCAACTCCTCTGCCCGCCACACTTGGCCCCACTCGCGCCGATGCACTTCGCCGCCCACGCACCGAGCCGCGCCACTGCAGCCACCCCGTTCCTCTGCCTTCGCTGTCGCAGCCGCGCTGCACTGCCCGCGGACGACCGACCCTTCCCTCGCATGCTTGCGTGCGCCCGCGCCTAGCCGCCGGCGTCCGCCGTTCCTGCACGGAACCGCCCTGGCCGTCCAAACCCACGACTCCGCCGCCCCGCGCGCCGCTCGCATCCACTGCCGACGCCGCTCGCACACGTTACTGCTGCTCACTGATACGTCCATTTTGCATCATGCTTATATGTTGATATTTATTGCATTATGGGCTGTTATTATGCGTTATGTCAAAGTACTTATGCATTTTCTCTCTTATTTTACAAGGTTTACATGAAGAGGGAGAATGCCGGCAGCTGGAATTCTGGGCTGGAAAAGGAGCAAACTCTGGAAACCTATTCTGCACAACTCCAAAAGCCTCGAAACTCCACATAACTCGATTTCAGAAAATATAAAAAACATCCGGCGAAAGAAGTTCACGACAGCTGTCCACGAGGGTGGGGTGCGCGCCCCCTCTCTGGGCTCGCCCCCTGTCTTGTGGGCCCATCGACGGCCCCTCGATGCCCATCTTCTCCTATATGAGGTGTTTTTACGTGGAAAAAATCATAAGGAGGCTTTCGGGACCAGACACCGCTGTCTCGAGGCGGAACTAAGGCGGAAACGAATCTAGGGCTCCGGCAGAGCTGTTCTGCCGGGGATACTTCCCTCCCGGAGGGGGAAATCGTCACTGCCGTCATCACCAACAACTCTCGCATCTTGGGGAGGTCTATCTTCATCAACATCTTCACCAGCACCATCTCCTCTCAAACCCTAGTTCATCTCTTGTATCCAATCTTTGTACCCAAACCTCAGATTGGTACCTGTGGGTTGCTAGTAGTGTTGATTACTCCTTGTAGTTGATGCTAGTTGGTTTATTTGGTGGAAGATCATATGTTTAGAGCCATTATGCATATTAATACCCTCTGGTCATGAACAATATTATGTCTTGTGAGTAGTTACTTTGGTTCCTGAGGACATGGGAGAAGTCTTGCTATTAGTAGTCATGTGAATTTGGTGTTCGTTCGATATTTTGATGAGATGTATGTTGTCTTTCCTCTAGTGGTGTCATGTGAACGTCGACTACATGACACTTCACCGTTATATGGGCCTAGAGGAAGGCATTGGGAAGTAATAAGTAGATGATGGGTTGCTAGAGTGACAGAAGCTTAAACCCTAGTTTATGCGTTGCTTCATAAGGGGCTGATTTGGATCCATATGTTTCATGCTATGGTTAGGTTTACCTTAATACTCCCTCTGTAAACTAATATAAGAGCGTTTAGATCACTAAAATAGTGATCTAAACACTCTTATATTAGTTTACAGAGGAAGTACTTCTTTTATAGTTGCGGATGCTTGCATTAGAGGTTAATCATAAGTGGGAGGCTTGTCCAAGTAAGGACAGCACCCAAGCACCGGTCCACCCACATACCAAATTATCAAAGTACTGAATGCGAATCAGATGATCGTGATGAAAACTAGCTTGACGATAATTCCCATGTGTCCCCGGGAGTGCTTTCCTTCATATAAGAGTTTGTCCAAGCTTGTCCTTTGCTACAAAAAGGATTGGGCCACCTAGCTGCACCTTATTTACTTTTACCTTTTGTTACTTGCTACCAATTACCTTATCACAAAACTATTTGTTACCTATAATTTCAGTGCTTGCAGAAAATACCTTACTGAAAACTGCCTATCATTTCCGTCTGCTCCTCGTTAGGTTTGACACTCTTATTTATCGAAAGGACTATGATAGATCCCCTACACTTGTGGGTCATCAAGACTGTTTTCTGGCGCCGTTGCGAGGGAGTGAAGCGCCTTTGGTAAGGAAAAATTTATATAGCATGCTGAATTTTATTATCACTTGTTACCATGGCTCATAATCCTTTGAGGGGCTTGTTCGGGGTATCTCACCCTGACCAGAACAGCAAAGAGTTGCTCCTCAACCTACTACACCTACTGAAAATGTTTGCTTTGATATTCCTTCGGGTATGATAGAGAAACTGCTTGAAAATCCTTTTACAGGAGACGGAACACTGCATCCCGATTTACACCTAATCTATGTGGATGAAGTTTGTGGATTATTTAAGCTTGCAGGTATGCCTGGGGATGTTATCAAGAAGAAGTTCTTCCCTTTATCTTTGAAGGCAGATTCATTGACATTGTTTAGGCTATGTGATGATATTGGATCATGGAACTATGATCGTCTGAAGTTGGAATTTCATCAGAAGTTCTACCCTATGCACCAGGTTCATCGTGATCGTAATTATATTTATATTTTCTGGCCTTGCGAAGGAGAAAGCATCGCTAAAGCTTGGGGAGGCTTAAGTCAATCTTATATTCATGCCCCAATCATGAGCTCTCAAGAGAAATGATCATTCAAAATTTGTATGCTCAATTTTCTCTCACTAATCGCTCCATGCTCGATACTTCTTGTTCTGGTTCTTTTATGATGAAGACTGTTGAATTCAAATGGGATTTATTGGAAAGAATTAAACACAACTCTGAAGATTGGGATCTCGACGAAGGTAAGGAGTCAGGTATGACCCCTAAGTTTGATTGTCTTAAAGCTTTTATGGATACCGATGTTTTCCGTGAGTTTAGCACTAAATATGGACTTGACTCTGAGATAGTAGCTTCTTTATGTGAATCATTTGTTACATGTTGATCTCCCCAGGGAGAAGTGGTTTAAATATCATCCCCCTATTGAAGTAAAAGCAGTTGAACCTATTAAAGTTGAAGAAAAGACTATCACTTATAATGTTGATGCTATTGTTCCTACTGCTTATATTGAGAAACCACCTTTCCCTGTTAGGATAAAGGATCATGCTAAAGCTTCCACTGTAGTTCGTAAGAGTAATACTAGAACACCTACACCCTCTGAGCAAATTAAAGTTGAACCTAGTGTTGCTATGGTTAAAGATCTCTTGGTAGAAGATTTAAATGGACATGATATTTACCTCCAAGAAGAGTCTGCTAGAATAGCCAAACCCAATACTGCGTGAAAGATATTGTTACTGTTGGATTAGGGGATATGTCTCATGATTTTAACTTTGCTAAATTCCGTAGACAACCCGTTGATAAAGAACTACCTAGTAAGGATGAAATTATTGGTCTTGCCTCTATTGCTGTGCCTCCTAATGATCCCTTAGAACAATACTTGCTAGACCATGAAAATGATATGCATATGAATGAGAGAAGGGAAATAGATGAAATATTCTTAAATCAGGGACCCGTATTGAAAAACAACTTGCCTGCTAAAATCCTAGGGGATCCTCCTCCACCCAAGGGTGATCCCGTGTTTGAACTTAAACCTTTACCTGATGATCTTAAGTATGTTTATCTTGATGAAAAGAAGATATATCCTGTTATTATTAGTGCTAACCTTTCAGTGCAGGAAGAAGAAAAATTATTGAAAACTCTGAAAAAGCATCGTGCTGCTATTGGATATACTCTGGATGATCTTAAGGGCATTAGTCCCACTTTATGCCAACACAAGATAAAATTGGAAGAAAATGCTAAACCAGTTATTGATCATCAGCGACGGTTAAATCCTAAGATGAAAGAAGTGGCAAGGAAGGAAATACTAAAGCTACTAGAGGCAGGTATTATATATCCAGTTGCTGATAGCCACTGGGTACGTCTTGTCCATTGTGTCCCGAAGAAGGGAGGTATGATTGTCGTTCCAAATGATAAAGATGAATTGATCCCAGAAAGAATAGTTACGGGTTATAGGATGGTAATTTATTTCCGTAAGTTAAATAAAGCTACTAAGAAAGTTCATTACCCCTAGCCTTTTATTGATCAAATGCTGGAAAGGTTATCCAAACATACTCATTTTTCTTTCTAGATGGTTATTCTGGTTTCTCTCAAATACCTGTGTCAAAGGGGGATCAAGAAAAGACCACTTTTACTTGTCCTTTCGGTACCTTTGCTTATAGACGAATGCCTTTTGGTTTATGTAATGCACCTGCTACCTTTCAAAGATGCATGATGGCTATATTCTCTGATTTTTGTGAAAAGATTGTTGAGGTTTTCATGGATGATTTCTCCGTTTATGGAACTTCTTTTGATGAATGCTTAAGAAACCTTGATCGAGTTTTGCATAGATGTGAAGACACTAATCTTGTCTTGAATTGGTAGAAGTGCCACTTTATGGTTAATGAAGGCATTGTCTTGGGACATAAAATTTCTGAAAGAGATATTGAAGTTGACAAAGCTAAAGTTGATGCTATTGAAAAGATGCCATGCCCCAAGGACATGAAAGGTATACGAAGTTTCCTTGGTCATGCCGGGTTTTATAGGAGGTTCATAAAGGACTTCTCCAAAATCTCCAGGCCTCTGACTAATCTCTTACAAAAAGATATGCCTTTTGTCTTTGATGACGATTGTCTAGAAGCATTTGAAATACTTAAGAAAGCATTGATCTCTGCACCTATTGTCCAGCCTCCTGACTGGAATTTACCCTTTGAGATTATGTGCGATGCTAGCGATTATGCTGTAGGTGCTGTTCTAGGGCAAAGAGTTGATACAAAATTGAATGGTATCCAGTACGCTAGTAAAACTCTAGATAGTGCCCAGAAAAATTATGCTACTACTGAGAAAGAATTTTTAGCAGTTGTATTTGCTTGTGATAAGTTTAGACCCTATATTGTTGATTCTAAAGTAACTATTCACACTGATCATGCTGCTATCAAATACCTTATAGAAAAGAAAGATGCTAAACCTAGACTTATTAGATGGGTTCTCTTGCTGCAAGAGTTTGACTTGCATATCATTGATAGAAAGGGAGCTGAGAACCCCGTTGCAGATAACTTGTCTAGGTTAGAGAATATACTTGATGGCCCACAATCTATTGATGATAGCTTTCCCGATGAACAATTAGCTGTCATAAATATTTCTCGTACTGCTCCATGGTATGCTGATTATGCTAATTATATTATTGCTAAGTTTATACCTCCTAGCTTCACATACCAACAAAAGAAAAAGTTCTTCTATGATTTGAGACATTACTTCTGGGATGACCCACATCTTTATAAAGAAGGAGTAGATGGTATTATTAGACGTTGTGTACCTGAGCATGAACAGGAACAGATCCTACGCAAGTGACACTCCGAAGCTTATGGAGGACACCATGCGGAAGATAGAACTGCACACAAAGTATTGCAATCCGGTTTTTATTAGCCAACTCTCTTCAAGGATGCCCGTAAGTTTGTCCTATCTTGTGATGAATGTCAAAGAATTGGTAATATTAGTAGACGTCAAGAAATGCCTATGAATTATTCACTTGTTATTGAACCATTTGATGTTTGGGGCTTTGATTATATGGGATCGTTTCCGGCCTCTAATGGATACACACATATTTTAGTTGCTGTTGATTACGTTACTAAGTGGGTAGAAGCTATTCCAACTAGTAGTGCTGATCATAATACCTCTATTAAGATGCTTAAAGATGGTATTTTCCCGAGGTTTGGAGTCCCTAGATATCTAATGACTGATGGTGGTTCACACTTTATTCATCGTGCTTTCCGTAAGATGCTTGCAAAGTATGATGTCAACCATAGAATTGCATCCCCTTATCACCCACACACTAGTGGTCAAGTAGAACTAAGTAATAGAGAGTTGAAATTAATTTTGCAGAAGACAGTTAATAGGTCTAGGAATAATTGGTCCAAGAAACTTGATGATGCATTATGGGCGTATAGAACTGCATACAAAAATCCTATGGGTATGTCTCCATATAACATGGTATATGGAAAAGCTTGTCACTTACCTCTTGAGCTAGAACATAAGGCATATTGGGCTATCAAAGAGCTCAATTATGATTTCAAACTTGCCGGTGAGAAGAGGTTATTTGACATTAGCTCTCTCGATGAATGGAGAACCCAGGCCTATGAGAATGCCAAGCTTTTTAAAGAAAAAGTTACAAGATGGCATGACAAAAGGATACAAAAGCGTGAGTTTAACGTAGGTGATTATGTCTTGCTATACAACTCTCGTTTAAAATTTTTTGCAGGAAAACTTCTCTCCAAGTGGGAAGGACCTTACGTTATCGAGGAGGTCTATTGTTCCGGTGCCATAAAAATCAACAACTTCGAGGGCACAAATCCGAAGGTGGTGAACGATCAAAGAATCAAACACTATATCTCAGGTAATACTATTAATGTTGAAACCAATGTTATTGAAACCATAACCCCGGAGGAATACATAAGGGACACTTTCCAGAACGATCCAGCCTCCGAAAAGGAAGAAGTATGTGATACGGTAAGTAAACTGACTCCAAAACAGTTCTAAAGGCAATTTTTCTTTGTTTTGGAGAATTTAGAAAAATAGAAAAATAAGCAGCACTCCGGAAGAGACACGAGCCGTCGACGAGGGTGGAAGGCGCACCCCCTTCCCTGGGCACGCCCCCTGCCTCGTGGGCAGCTCGTGTGCCTCCCGGACTCCGATTTCTTGTATGTTACTCCTTTTGGTCGGTAAAAAATCATTATATATACTCCTGAAGGTTTTGACCTCTGTATCACGCAAAAATCCTCTGTTTTCATTTCGAGCTGCTGTTTTTGACAGATCTAGATCATCATGGCATCCTCCAACATCCCCAAGGACAAGTTCTTCAAGAAGGTCATCAACGCCTACCTTGCGGAGGTGCTGCATCACCCTAAAACCATGGAGTTGCATGAGGGGGTGCTGCACATCCGTGATGTTGAGGGGCCGAGGTGGACCGGAAGCGTGGAGACAAGACTCGAAGCAATGGAGCAACATGTTTTCAAGTGCCAAGATTTGAGTATCCCGGAGACTCTATCATCCTTCTACGGTGGTGAGCCCATGCCTTGGAAGGTGGACGACAAGCCTACATCATCAACAACTCCTACATCACCACCCCCGAAGAAGGAGACATAATCATATGGGTATGGGCACTCCCCTTGGCAACTGCCAAGCTTGGGGGAGTGACCCCGATATCGTATCACCATCACTCCTATCTTTACTCTTTTCTTAGTTCGATCCTTTTGGTAGTATCTTGATCTAGTAGAATAAAGTTATCATGATCTAGTGGTGAGCCTTTGCCTTCTGAGCTTTACCCTTCGTAATCGAGTCCGTGAGCTATATAATAAAGATTAGTGTTGAGTCAAGGGATTGATTTCCTCACTTTGGTCATGATAAAAAGAAAGAAAACCTAAAGAGTATCCAAGAGAACATATTGATCTTATGGGAAGTAATGACTTCACATATAAGAGTATGGTAAATAAAAGTTGTTGGGAGTTGACAAACATAGTTTTGGTCATCGTTGCAATTAATAGGAAATAATAAAAGAAGAGAGATTTCACATACAAATATACTATCTTGGACATCTTTTATGATTGTGAGCACTCATTAAAATATGACATGCTAAAGAGTTGATGTTGGACAAGGAAGACAACATAATGGGTCATGTCTTCTTATATCCGAAATAAAGTATATTGTCATGGATCATCCAACATGTTGAGCTTGCCTTTCCCCCTCATGATAGCCAAAACTCCTCGCACTAAGTAGAGATACTACTTGTGCTTCCATACATCCTTAAACCAAGATTTGCCATGAGAGTCCACCATACCTACCTATGGATTGAGAAAGATCCTTCCAATTAGGTTGTCATGTTGCAAACTCGCTAAAATATGTATGATTTATTAGTGTGGAGGAAATTAGCTTTATACGATCTTGTGATATGGAAGTTTATGATTCATGCTTGATATGGTGATGACGGCATATTTATGTTGCTGTTATGAGAATGATCATGATGCCCTCATGTCTGTATTTTGTTTTTATCGACACCTTCATCCGTATGCCATCATCACCAACTCTCCCATCTCGGGGAGGGCTATCTTCATCAACATCTTCATCAGCACCATCTCCTCTCAAACCCTAGTTCATCTCTTGTATCCAATCTTTGAACCCAAACCTCAGATAGGTACCTATGGGTTGCTAGTAGTGTTGATTACTCCTTGTAGTTGATGCTAGTTGGTTTATTTGGTGGAAGATCATATGTTTAGATCCATTATACATATTAATACCCCTCTGATCATGAACAATATTATGTCTTGTGAGTAGTTACTTTGGTTCCCGAGGACATGGGAGAAGTCTTGCTATTAGTAGTCATGTGAATTTGGTCTTCGTTCGATAGTTTGATGAGATGTATGTTGTATCTCCTCTAGTGGTGCCACGTGAACGTCAACTACATGACACTTCACCATTATATGGGCCTAGAGGAAGGCATTGGGAAGTAATAAGTAGATGATGGGTTGCTAGAGTGACAGAAGCTTAAACCCTAGTTTATGCGTTACTTCGTAAGGGGCTGATTTGGATCCATATGTTTCATGCTATGGTTAGATTTACCTTAATACTTCTTTTGTAGTTGAGGATGCTTGCATTAGAGGTTATTCATAAGTGGGAGGCTTGTCCAAGTAAGGACAGTACCCAAGCACCGGTCCACCCACATACCAAATTATCAAAGTACCGAATGCGAATCAGATGATCGTGATGAAAACTAGCTTGACGATAATTCCCATGTGTCCTCGGGAGCGCTTTCCTTCATATAAGAATTTGTCCAGGCTTATCCTTTGCTACAAAAAGGATTGGGCCACCTTGATGCACCTTATTTACTTTTACCTTTTGTTACTTGCTACCAATTACCTTATCACAAAACTATCTGTTACCTATAATTTCAGTGCCTGCAGAAAATACCTTACTAAAAACTGCCTATCATTTCCTTCTGCTCCTCGTTCGGTTCGACACTCTTACTTATCGAAAGGACTACGATAGATCCCCGGCACTTGAGGGTCATCACTCACCGTGCACGTCGTCGCCGCTGCTTGCTCCGCTCGGTTGCCGCCACTGCTCCGCCTCACCGCCCGCTGCCCGACGTCGTGGTGCCCAAGGCCGGCTGACCCAGCACCGTGGCCACGGTCCACCCCTCAAATGTGTGCGCTGGCCCCTGGCCGCCGGCGCTCGTGCCCGCGCCCCCCGGGTCCAGGCGCCCATGCACCCACACCCGGTAACCCACCCGTTTACCCCCTCGGGCTATGACTAGTGGGCCCCAGCCCAAGAACGAAAACAATATTAAAAATAAAAACAAATAAATAATGGTTAAATTAATTAGTTAATTAATCTAATTTGTTTTAAAATTAATTAGTTAATTAATCTAATTTTTTTTGCTATATTAATTTAACATTAATTAATCTGTCTAAATTAAAACTAATTGAATTTGGTTACCTCTTGTGTCTATGACAGGGGGACCCACTAGTCAGGTTGACTAGTCAACAATCAAACATTGACTACTGACTGGGCTGCTGACTCAGCCCCCTGTCCCCACTAGTCAGGCCCATGTGTGCAAACTACTAGGTACACTTCTGTGTACCCGTAGCAATTAATGTTATTATATTTTTGAATTAAATTAATTCTGTTAATTCTAAAAATGGAATAAATCTTTATAATTGAATATAAAATAAATTATACGCCGGATGAAAATACTTTATACATGAAAGCTGCTCAGAATTTCGAGACGAATCCGAATACGTAGTCCGTTCGTCTTCCAGACGTCCCTAACATACCAAACATGCAACAATCCACCTCCGTTTCGTTTGTCCGAAAATGCGAAACACCAGGAATACTTTCCTGGATGTTTCCCCACTTCGCTGGTATCACCTACTACTGCGTTAGGCCCCCTCTAGCATTGTGTATTGCCATGTTACGCTTTGTGATGCTTTGATTGCTCTATTATTTATTATGTTCCCCCTCCGTTACTTCTTTCCGATAGACCCCGAGACTGCCGGCGGCCCTTAGTCGACTACGGTGTTGACGACCCCTCCTTCTTGCCAGAGCAACCAGGCAAGCCAACCCCCCTTGATCACTAGATATCGCCCATTCTCTTCTCTCTTATTCTTGCATTAGATTTGCTACTGTTGATGATTCGATAGATCCTATTCTATTGCATAGCCTATCATTGTTGCTACCACTGTTTACACCTTTACCTGCTATCCTAAATGCTTAGTATATGATGCTAGTATTCCATCAGTGGCTCTACACCCTTGTCCGTCTGCCATGCTATTCTATCAGGCAGTGATCCTTGTGGGTGTGATCACGGGTATATACTACATACATACTATACATGATACATGTTGTTACTAAATTCGGGTCGGCTCGAAGAGTACCCGCGAGTTCACAGATTGAGGGCTGAAAAGACCTTTGTCCCGACGGCCCTCTATGAGGATCTTTGTGGCGGAGCGACATGGTTGGTCACGACCACCTAGGAGACAGGTGGGCCTGGCCCTGGTCATTGTCCGCGAATATTTCATAATAACACACTTAACGAGTTTGGATATTTTATCTGAGTCTGGCCTCTGGCCTATACGCACTAACCAGCTACATGGGATTAGATATGGGCTCTCGATGTCGTGGTATCAGCCGAAGCCTTCTGGACGTCAGCGACGCACGCCGGGTTGGACCGCGTAACATAACTTCCTTTGAAATGGAGGTTTCTAGGTCTGCTCACCGGCCGCGTACGCAATGTGCAGGTGTGCAATGGGCGATGGGCCTAGACCCCTGCACGTTTACGGTTTAGACCGGCATGCTGACTTCTCTGTTGTGCTTAGGTAGGGCTGCGATGTGTTGATCTTCCGGGGTCGGGCATGACCCAGGAAAGTGTGTCCGGCCAAAGGGGATCGAGCGTGCTGGGGAATGTGGTGCACCCCTGCAGGGAAGTTTATCTATTCGAATAGCCGTGTCCCTCAGTAAAAGGACGACCCGGTGTTGTACTCCGACCTCATGACAAATAGAACTGGATACTTAATAAAACACACCCAGGCAAGTTCCAGAGACAACTCGGTGATCACTTTCCCACAGGGCGACGAGGGGAGGATCGCCTGGTAGGATTATGCTATACGATGTTACTTGGTGAACTTACCATCTACTCAATTCTACTACTGCAAGACGGAGGCTATGAGAATCGAGTATACTTGTTACTTTCCAGCTACTCTCTTCCACTGCTGCAAGATGGAGGCCGCCAGAAGCGTAATCTTCGATAGGACTAGCTATCCCCCTCTTGTTTCGGCATTCTGCAATTTAGTATAGATCCTTGTTCGCTAGTACTTTGGATGAGTACTCACGGTTGCTTTGCTCCCCCCTTTCCCCTTTTGTCCCTTCTTCTCGGATGACATAACCAGATGGTGGAGTCCAGGAGCAAGAGGATCCCGAGGATGTTTCTACGTGGAGTTTGGCTTCGAGGAGTTGTTAGGAGGTCCCAGACAGGAGGCCTTGCCATTGGGTGGTATTAAGATCTTTTAATCCTTGCCTATACTTTGGGACTCTGGTCTCTCTTCTATTCGGGTTAATTGATTTTACTAAATCCGACTCTAGGTTCTTGTAACAACTTTCTCCCGGAGAGCCCCTTATTATAGATGATTGCCTACCACGCCAGAAGATTTCGAAGATACTCTACGATGTTCTCCCGAGACACTTGTGACATAGCCTTTGCAAATTTCGTACCACTATTATATCCGTATGGATAACTGTATACACTTGCCTATATTCAATCCCATTGATCTTGTTATTACAACATGCCACGAACTGCTCTCCGTTGTTCCGAGAATCCTTTGAGCTTACTGCCCTGCTGTTCTTTCCTCACGAATACCCCCTATGGATAATTCCTCGTACTTACTGAGTATCCATTCTTCCCTCGTTGTTCATAGGTTTCACAAAATTCTTTGAAATACTAATTGGTCTTCCGAAAATCCTCAGCAGCCTATCGCTCTTGAAATTTTTGCCTGCTTGCCTTATGGTTAATTCCATACGTCTAGTAGTCTTCGGTGACATCCCTTGCCCTTGCCATTTTTGAACCTAATGATTTATTATGTGTGAATCGTGCAATCATTAGTTGACCATTATAAATTATCCTTCCGGCTCAAACGTCAATCCAGATATGACCTGGTTCTCGGCAAATTACACCATGATTGATTGTCGATCTATGTCTATTCAACTTACTTATCTCTTGATTAGAGCCTCTGTTTCTGATCCCTTGAATTGGAAATCTTAATTCCTTCGCATTTGAGCTTTGAATTAGTCAGTTGTTTCTATGGTCCAATGCCTTTGCATTGTTTCTTCCTCTGGTTGTGTGCGATATTCAAAATAGCTCTATTATGGATTGTCCAGTCCTTTGTTGAATTTTTGTCCGACATTGTCCTTCATATCTATAACTTTGCGAGTCTTTCCTCGGATACATATTACGTTTGGTAAATTATATCCTCTCCTTTGTCAACCATGCTCTACTATCGAGCTTCTGATAGTTGTTCATAAAAAGTTTGTGGTATATGTTCCTAAGATGCCCTGGTGGGTTGAACCTATGCCCCATAAAGTCGTGTGAACCCGGAAGATTTCATGGGTCATACTCATCTGGTATTACACCAGGTAAAACTTTCAACACTAATGTCATTTTCGAAACAAGAAGTGAATGAAAGGTCGTGCATTTGGATAAGTGGGAGTCAACCTTGAACTTTGTGTTCATGCCCATGGACACGATGCAGATCTTATCATGAAAGCTACTCATAGAAATAATTATCCCCTTGATATAAGTTCATATTATATCTGGGATCTGTTCTTTTGCAATCGTGGTTCCGACCATGCTCTCCTTTGAATACCATTTCTCGTACAAGTTTAAGCACATGTCTTCTGCAGAGCAATACCCCAGTCCAACCTCCACTTTGATCTACCGTCGAGTATTACCCCCTGGTATCTCGTCGGTATTACAGAACTGCATGACTCCTTACGAGTTCTTCAGCAAGTATTACTTCTCACAAATTTCAGTTGTTCCCCGAGTTTGAGTTGTTTGTCACTCGAGAACTCCGACTAGTGACTCGAGTCCATTTTATGGCTCACTACTCATGGTAATTATTGCTGGGGAATTTAAACTCGATCATGTCATTCCTAGCCTACTCGGTTACATCATTATCATCCCGATTTTAACTGTGCTACCTAGTCCTTCTTCCCGGAGCACAATTTTCGGCGATGAGCTAAGCTTACGTCGAGCCTTCAAACATCATATTTATTGTCTTTAGAGATAACTCTAATTCTGACATTGCATCTTATCTATGGATATAATAACCTTTGGCTGCACTATTCCTTTTTCTTGATGAAGTCGCTGTTCGATTGCTTCTTCATGGAGCCTCTCGACAAAATTTGTCGTGATCATCATCAACATTTTGACTCCTTTAGGATATCTACCGAATCCATGATGATAAACCCTCGATGAATCGTGTTATCATCGACAACTTTATTGCCTTCCCTCCAACACAAACTTGTTTGTGTTTTGTGTTGTACCTTGACTTCCCTGCTATCCAACTCATGTTATGTTCTACATTTGAGTATTACCATCTTTTATGTAAAGGGTGTCATGAGAATTGCTCCACCTGTATCTTGATATAATAATACTTCTCGCAATCCCCGTTCATATCTTGGTCCCCTTGTTGTTCTTAACCGGATTACCGACCATTGAAATGTGGAGTGTGAATTGCAAAACTTCTAGCAACCCTATTGCTTAGAAGTGAATGGTCGATAATTCCATTCCAACCCTTCTGGTTATTGAATCTCCATTCTAACATCAATCGTGCTACTTGGTCCATATTTCCAAGTGCATTTCGTTCCGTTCTTAATTGTGGGTGTTCTCTTGGCATGCTTGCTGGAAATGTATTGTGAATGTTTGAAATTATGTTAAAAACTCTACCTCAACTCAAAGATCTTAAAAAATGCTACTTGTCTTGTTGAGTGTCTAATCACCCCCCTCTAGACACCTATCTCCGATCCTCTCAATTGGTATCAGAGCTTTGGTCTCCATTGCTTTGTTTTAATCACCATTGGAGGAAGATGGACGAGTCTACGATCGAGAGTATTAGACGTAGAGTACCTATGCTTGATGGATAATTTTATAAGGAATGGAAAAATGAAATGCTTGAGATCTTCAATGAATATATTTTGAACAAGTATATTGTTAGTCCTCGTGTGCCCCCCATTGATGCTTCCAATCCTACTTCCAATGAGAAACTTGAATTGATTCAAAATCTTAGAACTATTGATCTTATCACTAAAGGATTGCCTAGGAACTTGCTTGTAAGTTTGCCAACTTTTGAATGTGCTTACACTATATGGAGATTCCTTGAGGAACGATTATCGGACTACTCTTTGAAAGATCTAGATGTGATCCTTCGAAAGTCCATTGCTTTACACAAGATGAACTCTAGTGATCCCAAATTTGATGGCCGTTTATTTGAACTTCGGGACCTTATGCGTGCCAAAGGAGATGTAGGAATCATTAGTAATATCATCTCGCAAGTCATTAGAATTCATAAAGATGAACACTGTCATGATCACATAACTAATGAATTACTCTCTCTAGGTGTTGATCAATCACGAGACAATGTTGAACATGGTTATTATGATGAGGATGATGATAGTGACTTTAACATTGATGAACAAATGAGACACTTTGGTTTTATGGCAAATCTTCGTGGTTACGCAGCCGGAGGAAAGGAATGGGTGCTTGACAGTGCATGCACGGATCGTATGACCGGAGAAAAGGACATGTTTGATGAGCTTGCTAGAAATGATGGTCCACGAAAGTATGCTACCTTTGGTGACAACTCCAAGGGTAAAGTTGTTGTCCTTGGTAAGGTGGCCATATCCAATGATAGCTCTATCAAGAATGTCATGCTTGTAGAATCTCTCGGATATAATCTTCTTTCCATGTCTAGATTAGCTGATTTTGGTTTAAACGTGCTATTCACTCATGTTGATTGCCAAGTCTTTCGTAGAGATAATCATAATATGGTATTTACCGGCATTCGTAGAGGTGACCTATACATTGTTGACTTCACTAAGAAAGCACAACCCCACACTTGTTTTATTTATAAATCTTCTAAGGTTGGTTGTGGCATAGAAGGTTAGGTCATGTCTGTATGAGAAATCTTGATAAGCTTATTAAAGGTGATCATTTCCTTGGTGTTAAAGATGTTATATTGGCCAATGATAGACTTTGTAGTGCTTTTCAAGCAGGAAAACAAGTTGGAGGAAGTCATCCCATGAAGAACATCATGACCACGAGAAGACCGCTTGAACTCTTTTGGATTGGTCATTGTTGATGATTTTTCAAGATTTACGTGGGTGTTCTTTCTTGATGATAAATCACAGGTCCAAAAGATCTTCAAAAACTTCGCTAGGAAGGCCCAAAATCAATTTGAAGTGAAGATCAACAAGGTTCGCAGCGACAATGGAACGGAGTCAAAGAACGCAAATGTGGATACCTTTCTTGATGAAGAAGGGATTTCACATGAGTTCTTGGCTACGTACACACCTCAACAAAATGGATTTTTTGAGAGCAAGAACCGGACACTCATCAAAATGGCAAGAATGAAGGAAATATGCCCTAGAGGCACTAATAAAGTTATTAGTTATTTCCTTATATCATGATAAATGTTTATTATTCATGCTAGAATTGTATTAACTGGAAAATTAGTACATGTGTGAATACATAGACAAAACAGAGTGTCCCTAGTATGCCTCTACTAGACTAGCTCATTGATTAAAGATGGTTATGTTTCCTAGCCATAGACATGAGTTGTCATTTGATCAACGGGATCACATCATTAGGAGAATGATGTGATGGACAAGACCCATCCGTTAGCTTAGCACTATGATCGTTTAGTTTTACTATTATTTCTTTCTTCATGACTTATACATGTTCCTATGACTATGAGATTATGCAACTCCCGTATACCGGAGGAACACCTTGTGTGCTATCAAACATCATAGTGTAACTGGGTGATTATAAAGATGCTCTACAGGTGTCTCCAAAGGTGTTCGTGTTGTTGGCATAGATCAAGAATAGGATTTGTCACTCCGAGTGTCGGAGAGGTATCTCTGGGCCCTCTCGGTAATACCCATCATAATAAGCTTTGCAAGCAAATGACTAATGAGTTAGTCACGGGATGATGTATTACGGAACGAGTAAAGAGACTTGGAAAGTTCAAAGAATTTCAGAGTGAAGTAGAGAATCATCGTAATAAGAAAATAAATTTCCACGATCTGATGATGGAGGCGAATATTTGATGCTATGAGTTTGGCCTTCATTTAGAACAATGTGAAATAGTTTCACAACTCACGCCACCCGGAACACCACAGTATAATGGTGTGTCTGAATGTCGTAACCGTACTTTATTAGATATGGTACGATCTATGATGTCTCTTACCGATTTACCACTATCGTTTTGGGTTATGCATTAGAGACAGCCGCATTCATGTTAAATAAGGGCAGCATCTAAATCCGTTGAGACGACGCCTTATGAACTGTGGTTTGGCAAGAAACCAAAGTTGTCGTTTCTTAAAGTTTGGGGCTGCGATGCTTATGTGAAAAAACTTCAACCTAATAAGCTCGAACCCAAGTCGGAGAAATGTGTCTTCATAGGATACCCAAAGGAGACTATTGGGTACACCTTCTATCACAGATCCGAAGGCAAGATATTCATTGCTAAGAATGGATCCTTTCTAGAGAAGTAGTTTCTCTTGAAAGAAGTGAGTGGGAGGAAAGTGGAACTTGATGAGGTAATTGTACCATCTCTCGAATTGGAAAGTAGTACATCACATAAACTAGTTCCAGTGATTCCTACACCAATTAGTGAGGAAGCTAATGATGATGATCATGAAACTTCGGATCAAGTTACTACTGAACTTTGTAGATCAACCAGAGTACGCTCCGCGCCAGAGTGGTACGGCAACCCGGTTCTAGAAATCATGTTACTAGACCATGATGAACCTACGAACTATGAGGAAGCGATGATGAGCCCAGATTCCGCAAAATGGCTTGAGGCCATGAAATCTGAGATGGGATCCATGTATGAGAACAAAGTGTGGACTTTGGTTGACTTGCCCGGTGATTGGCAAGCCATCGAAAATAAATGGATCTTCAAGAGGAAGACCGACGTTGACGGTAATGTTACTGTTTACAAAGCTCGACTTGTTGCAAAAGGTTTTCAACAAGTTCAAGGAGTTGACTACGATGAGACTTTCTCACCCATAGCGATGCTTAAGTCTGTCCGAATCATGTTAGCAATTGCCGCATTTTATGATTATGAAATCTGGCAAATGGATGTCAAAACTGCAATCCTGAATGGATATCTTAAAGAAGAGTTGTATATGATGCAACCAGAAGGTTTTGTCGATCCTAAAGGTGCTAACAAAATGTGCAAGCTCCAGCGATCCATCTATGGACTGGTGCAAGCATCTCGGAGTTGGAATATACGCTTTGATAAGTTGATCAAAGCATATAGTTTTATACAGACTTGTGGTGAAGCCTGTATTTACAAGAAAGTGAGTGGGAGCACTACAGCCTTTCTGATAAGTATATGTGAATGACATATTGTCGATCAGAAATGATGTAGAATTTTCTAGGAAGCATAAAGGAGTGTTTCAAAGGAGTTTTTCAAAGAAAAACCTCGGTAAAGTTGCTTACATATTGAGCATCAAGACCTATAGAGATAGATCAAGACGCATGATAAGTTTTTCCAATGAGTATATACCTTGACAAGATTTTGAAGTAGTTCAAAATGGAACAGTCAAAGAAAGAGTTCTTACCTGTGTTGCAAGGTATGAAGTTGAGTAAGACTCAAAGCCCGACCTCAGCAGAAGATAGAGAAAAAATGAAAGTCATTCCCTATGCCTCAGCCATAGGTTCTATAAAGTATGCCATGCTGTGTACTAAGCCTGTTGTCTACCTTACCATTAGTTTGGCAAGGAGGTACAAAACTAATCCAGGAGTAGATCACTTGACAGCGGTCAAAATTATCCTTAGTTACTGGATGACTAAGGAAACATTTCTCGGTTATGGAGGTGATAAAGAGTTCGTCGTAAATAGTTACGTCGATGCAAGCTTTGACACCAATCCAGATGACTCTAAGTATCAATATGGATGCATATTGAAAGTGGAAGCAATTAGCTAAGGTAGCTCCGTGCAGAGCATTTTAGACATAGAAATTTGCAAAAATACATACAGATCTGAATGTAACAGACCCGCTGACTAAACTTCCTTCACGAAGCAAAACATGATCACACTTACTACTCTTTGGGTGTTAATCACATGATGATATGAACTAGATTGTTGACTCTAGTAAACACTCTGGGTATTGGTCGCATGGCGATGAGAACTATGGGTGTTAGTCACATGGTGGTGAGAACTATTGGTGTTAATCACATGGTGATGTGATCTGGATTATTGACTCTAGTGCAAGTGGGAGACTGAAGGAAATATGCCCTAGAGGCAATAATAAAGTTATTATTTATTTGCTTATATCATCTTAAATGTTTATTATTCATGCTAGAATTGTATTAACTGGAAACTTAGTGCATGTGTGAATACATAGACAAAACAGGGTGTCCCTAATATGCCTCTACTAGACTAGCTCATTGATCAAAGATGGTTATGTTTCCTAGCCATAGACATGAGTTGTCATTTGATCAACGGGATCACATCATTAGGAGAATGATGTGATGGACAAGACCCATCCGTTAACTTAGCACTATGATCGTTTAGTTTTACTGGTATTGCTTTCTTCATGACTTATACATGTTCCTATGACTATGAGATTATGCAACTCCCGAATACCAGAGGAACACCTTGTGTGTTATCAAACGTCACAACGTAACTGGGTGATTATAAAGATGCTCTATAGGTGTCTCCGAAGGTGTTCGTGGTGTTGGCATAGATCAAGAATAGGATTTGTCACTCCGAGTGTCGGAGAGGTATCTCTGGGCCCTCTCGGTAATGCACATCATAATAAGCCTTGCAAGCAAATGACTAATGACTTAGTCACGAGATGATGTATTACGGAACGAGTAAAGCGACTTGCTAGTAACGAGATTGAACTAGGTATTGAGATACCGACGATCGAATCTCGGGCTAGTAACATACCGATGACAAAAGGAACAACGTATGTTGTTATGCGGTTTGACCGATAAAGATCTTCGTAGAATATGTAGGAGCCAATATGAGCATCCAGGTTCCGCTATTGGTTATTGACCGGAGATGAGTCTCGGTCATGTCTACATAGTTCTCGAACCCGTAGGGTCCGCACGCTTAACGTTTGATGACGACCGGTATTATGAGTTTATGTGTTTTGTTGTATCAAAGGTAGTTCGGAGTCCCGGATGAGATCACGGACATGACGAGGAGTCTCGAAATGATCGAGCCGTAAAGATCGATATATTGGACGACTATATTCGGACATCGGAAAGGTTCCGAGTAATTCGGGTATTTTTTGGAGTACCACGGGAGTTACAGGAATACGGGAGTACATATGGGCCTTAGTGGGCTTTAGGGGAAAAAGAGGAGAAGCCACGAGGGCTAGCCGCGCGCCCCATGGGCCTAGTCCGAATTGGACTAGGGGAGGGGCTGCGCCCCCTCTTTCCTTCTCCTCCCCCTCTCTTTCCTTCCCCTCCTAGTAGGACTAGGAAAGGAGGAATCCTACTCCTACTAGGAGGAGGATTCCTCCTACCTTTGGCTTGCCTAGAGAGTCCGGCCGGCCTCCCCTCCCTCCTTTATATTCGTGGGGAGGGGGGCACCCTAAGGACACACAAGTTGATCTCTCCAGCCATGTGCGGTGCCCCCCCTCCACAGAAACATACCTCGGTCATACCGTTGCAGTGCTTAGGCGAAGCCCTGTGCCGGTAACTTCATCATATCCGTCACCACGCTGTCGTGCTGATGAAACTCTCCCGTGAATCTCAACTGGATCAAGAGCTCGTGGGACATCATCAAGCTAAACGTGTGCTGAACGCGGAGGTGTCGTACGTTCGGTGCTTGATCGGTAGAGTCGCGAAGAAGTTCGACTACATCAACCGCGTCACTTGACGCTTCCGCTTTCGGTCTATGAGGGTACGTAGACACACTCTCCCCTCTCGTTGCTATGCATCTGGTAGATAGATCTTGCGTGATCGTAGGAAAAATTTAAAATACTATGTTCCCCAATACAATGTTCCACTCAAGTGGAACCATCACCAACCCAAGACCCACACGCTTCCGAAGAACAAAGTGAAGGCCCTCAACCCGATGAACAAGGCCAAGTGCAAGATCAACCGCAAGATAGTGGTGATCCACCAAGTGATGCACAAGGCCAAGTTCCCTCTCCCTAGCATGTTCAAGATCAAGAGCAAGCTCAAGATCATGATCAAGCTCATGACAACGCTCAAGATGATCAACTCATAGCCCCTCAACTATCTCTTGAGGAGCAATTGGAGCATCATGCTGCCAAAGTTGCTTCCAGGCTCGTTTCTAGAGAGCATCACATGGAGAATCTACTTGGAAGCATCACAAAGGGGGTAAGCTCTCGTAGACAATTAGCAAACTATTGTGCTCATCAAGCGTTTCTCTCTTGTGTTGAACCTCAAAAGGTCTATGAGGCGCTCGAAGACCCCGATTGGCTCAATTCCATGCATGAAGAACTCAATAACTTCGAGCGCAACAAGGTGTGACATTTGGTGCCAAGGACAAAGGAGAACCATAATGTCATTGGAAACAAATGGATCTTTAAGAACAGGCAAGATGCTCATGGGATTGCCATTCGCAACAAGGCTCGTTTGGTGGTTCAAGGCTGCTCCCAAGTTGAGGGTATGGACTACGATGAAACTTTTGCCCCCGTTGCTCACCTTGAATCTATTCGTTTGTTGCTTGCCTTTCCTTCTTATCATAACTTTAAATTGCAACAAATGGATGTGAAAAGTGCTTTTCTTAATGGTCCTCTTATTGAGTTGGTGTATGTCAAACAACCCCCGGGGTTTGAGGATCCTAAGTTCCCCAATCACGTGTATCAACTCGATAAGGCGCTCTATGGCCTTAAACAAGCCCCACGTGCGTGGTATGAGCATCTTACCGAGTTGTTGCAAGATCGTGGGTTTGAAATTGGGGAAATTGACCCCACTATTTTTACTAAGAAGGTCAAATGGGAGTTGTTCGTATGCCAACTATATGTTGATGATATTATCTTTGGTTCACCTAACAAAGCTTTCAATGACAAGTTTGCCCCACTCATGACCGCGGAGTTTGAGATGTCCATGATAGGAGAGTTGAAGTTGTTCCTTGGGTTCGAGATCAAACAAAGAAGAGAAGGAATCTTCATCAAACAATCCAAATACACTCAAGACATACTCAAGAGGTTCAATCTAAGTGATGTCAAGCTGGCTACTACTCCAATGACCACCAAGTGCCAACTTGGCAAGCGGTGGATCAAAAGGTATATCGTTCTATGATTGGATCCTTGCTTTACCTTTGTGCATCTAGACCGGATATCATGTTGAGTGTGGGAATTTGTACACGGTTTCAAGCCTCACCTAAGGAAAGTCACTTTGTGGCAGTCAAGCGAATCTTTCGATATTTGGCTCATACCCCAAACTTTGGCTTATGGTGCCCAAGAGGAGCAAACTTCAACCTTGTAGGTTTCTCAGATTCACATTGGGCGGGAGACATAGTGGATAGGAATTCCACTTCCGGAGGGTGCCAATTCCTTGGTTGCTCTCTGGTGAGTTGGTCTTCTAAGAAGCAAAGTTGTGTGTGTCTCTCGTCCACCGAAGCGGAGTATGTGGCAGCCGGTAGTTGTTGTGCACAACTTCTATGGATGAGGCAAACTTTAAAGGATTATAGTGTCACTTGTGACAAAGTGCCTCTTTGGTGTGACAATGAAAGTGCCATCAAGATTTCTCTCAACCCGGTGCAACACTTCAAGACGAAGCATATTGAGATTTGGTATCACTTCATCGGGAGCATATTCGGCGAGGGGAAATTGATCTTCACTATGTCAACACTCATGATAACCTTGCAGATATCTTCACTAAGCCTTTGGATGAAGCAAGATTTCACGAGTTAAGGCATGAGCTAAATATCATAGATTTGAGCAATGTGGATTGAAACTAGGCACACCTCCCCATACTCATCATGTTATCTTGTGTAGGTGTAGGCATGAACATAGGGGGAGTGTTGTTCTCTCAGTGAACCCTTCCTCCCCCCCATTATGCATAAATTGATCAAGTCTTTCACATCATCCATTTTTGATGGTACTTGTGCTTCAAAGACGAGTTTTGGTCATGGGTCCAAGGATAATTCTTTGCGGTGCCATACCAATTGACTCAAACATAGGTGGCTCCGGACACCGTCCTCTCTTGGGAGAGGTTGTGTTTCGTATTTCGTGTTTTGTTGTGTTTTCCTTAGTCGTGTTTTAGGCCCTAAGTGTGGTGGTATCCAAGTTGGGTTTCCTCTTATTGTTTGCTTTTATTCTCTTAGAGATCATCTCACTTTATTGCAGTGTTGTGCTCTATCCCAAACCTTTCTCCATCCCCTAAAACCATCCAATCCTACTACACACATATTGGTCTTGGCATTGGTAATGCTGATCGGGCGGTACAACCGGTGTCATGAGCGGTTCAACCGCTGGTGCACTCATGTTGTACCATCCTAGGAGGACTCCCAGGGGTGTCAGCGATTCCACCGCTCGACCCCAGGCTGAACTTTTGGCCGGTACTACCATTCGGTTCCATGCGGTAATACCGCTGCCCTCCAGGCAACGGAAGTACTGCCTGCAACCACTAGCTAGAACTAGGTAGCGGTACAACCGCCCCTTGATGCGGTACAAACGCTTCGCGACTACGGGCTTATATATAGGATCAGGGCCGAAGGGGTTTTCTTTTCCCCTCCCCGTCCCTCCTCTTTCTCCTGTCCTAGCCGCCGATCACCATTGCCTCTACCCCAAGGTACTCGTCGTGCTCCGGGTCCGTGGGCTCTTCGTGGATCCGCTCCGTGGAGGCCCCCTCATCCCCGATCTCTTCCCATGGATGTTGATGGCTCTAGTTCTCGCTCTACTCCTCGCAAGACCAAGAAGAGGGCTAGGAGATGCAAGCGCCCGGCTGAGTCTGATGAAGAATAAGAGGTTGTGATTCCCACCAAACCCTCTCGCCGTGAGAAGTCCACTGCGGCCAAGCAACGTGTTGTTATGCCTTTGCACCGGTGGAAAGACAAGGATTGGGAAGCGTTCCGGACGAAGAATACATATGAGGTTCCCATTGCACCTCGTTGGACCACCGTACAGTTCTGGAATGAGACGCAAGTGGTCATTGTTCATGAACTTTGTGAGCACAACAAGAATAGGTATACCAAGCAGTGGACCATCGATCTTGATCATTGGCGGAGCAACTTGGAGTATTTTGGTGAGGATTTGGCTCTTTGTGAGGAGTTTGATTTGGTCAAGCTCGTGTATGTCAACTGTGACTTTGATACTCAGCTTATCCATCAGTTTTATGCCACTGTTCATTTTGGAGAAGATGACGCGCGCACACTCACATTCATGTGTCGCGATGAGCTCTTTCAAGCTCCCTAGATGGCTTTTTTCAATGCTATTGGGTATGACGATACCGGTCTTGAAGTAAGGGGTGGCATTTGTCCTCACGACCATCCTAATTCCATGCCTAAGGAAAAACTCGCTCCTCTATACATTAGGGGCCGTGGCATTATTGGAGAATCCAAGGATCTTGAGAAGGTATATGACATCATGCATCGAGTGTTTCAGAATGTGTTATTGCCCAAGGTGGGAAATCAAGATGAGATTCGTGGCTACCTTGTGGACTTGATGGTTGCTATGAATACTAAAGTGGGCTCTGGTGCAATGTTTGACATGTCCAACTGGATGTGGCACGAGATGTACAACATAGTCATCTACAGAAAGGTCCCCATTAATGCTCCGTTCGTCATGTCCTATCTGAACTCCTTTTGGGCTGTTCGCCTTCCTAGAGAGCTCCTCACTTCTCCAGATAATCTTACTATTCATGAGGTCAAGAAACTCAAGAAGAAGAAGCATGCCGAGCCTCGCTTTCCCGAGAATGGTCCCGAGGATGTCTATGCCACTTTAGAGGATGAGGACTTTGAGATGGAGCCAGGGGCCAAACCCTCTTGGGTAGCCAAGCTCATTGCCAAGGCAAAGAATACCTTCTGCCTCCAGACTGATATTCAGAACAAGATGTATGAGGCCCATGTCAATGAGAAGCATGCCAGGCATTGTCAAATTGCTATGATGAAGCATGTCAACATGGCTGTTCAGAGTGGCTCTGAAAAGAGCATCACATCGGAGGCGCGTTGGATCTCTGCGCACATCACTTGGTCTGATGATGAGGCACCTCGACAGCCTCTGACCTCCTTTGCTGCTGCTGATGATATCATGGAGGACACGGATCGGGACGATGCTGAGGAGTCTGATGCGGAGGAGGATCCTGATGAGACCGAGGAGTCAGAGGAGGACGATTGAGCTCTAGGGCGCTAGCTTCGCTCTTTTCCTTTTTGGTGTCTTGATGCCAAAGGGGGAGAGAGTTCTATTAGGGTCTTGGGATTTGCATGGGCATGGATTTTGTTGCTTTGCTTGGTTTTGTGTGTTGTTCTTTCGTGCGTCATGTTGAACTTTAGTTCGTGGACCTCGTTGCTTATCTCCACTTGCATGGTGTGAGACATGTGCTCCTCTATTTATCAACATTATCATTATTATCGTTAATATTGTTAATGTTATCATTTATCCGTTATTATCACTTATCCTCGCATGTCTAGTAGGAGTGGTGGGTCTATAAAATCTAGGGGGAGTCTTGCCCCTAATGTGTGCACTTGCTTTCCATCAGCTATATCAAACTAGGGCACACACATAGGGGGAGTCCCATCTATATTTTTTAGACCTCTCTCTTGCAAATCGTGTTGTTGTCATCATCCACCAAAAAGGGGGAGATTGTAAGGGCATTTTCCCTCTTCATGTTTTGGATGATGATGACAACCCTTTGTGGTCTAATCTTGTGCTAAGTGCTTCAGGTTCTCGATGGTTAGGCTTGCATCGGTTTGCTATTCTCTTTGGAAGGAAAAGATCGAAGATGGTGTTTTCTATGTGTTTATCTCTTTGGTCATAGGGAACTCGTACTATTAAGAGGGAATCCACATTGGAAGGAGTTGGGGGAATTTCTTGCACGTAGACTTCTGCCACACCCTGCTTGCCTTCCTTGTTCAATGTGAGAGAGAGCTCCCTTTCTTTCTACTGCTTATTGTGTTCTTCCAGCGGTTGTACCGCTCGTTCGAGCGGTTGCACCGCTGGCTCCTGGCACTTACTCAACCACCGCCCAGGGGTGATACCCTCGGGTTGAACAGCCCAGGCCTAACCAAGCGGTTGTACCGCCACTCCCAGGCAGTTGTACCGCCTCCATGCTTACAAATGTTTGCGGGTGTCTCTGGCGGTTGTACCGGCCATGTACCGCTTAACAACCGGCAGGTTTCTGGCTTGATGCGGTACTTGGGCGGTGGTGGCCCGGTTGGTCCAGTTGTGCCCCACGCACCGGTACTACCAGTGCCCTAAGTGGTTCTACCTTTTGGGACTTTGTCACCCAAGTGTCCAGGGCCAGGCGGTTGCATCGGACCTATACCGCTCGATCACCGCACTCAGGGGTGACACCCTACTGTTTCTACGCGGTGGTTGAGCGGTGGCTGGGCGGTTGTTCCAATTGTACTCCACAACTGGTACTATCGCCTGCAGGTCCGGTTGTACCGCTTGGTAGAGTTTCTGCAGGTAACCCGTGAGTCCCGGTTGTACCGGGCCAAGGAGCGGTTGTACCGCTGCAGTGCTATTTTCCCAGTAAAGGTTGAATTTTAGGGTTTACTATATAAGGGTGGTTCTTCCACCTACCACACTTACCTCTTGCCTCTCTCACTCCACCATTAATGCTACTCAAGCTCTTTTGCCTAATCTTTCTCCCTAGCCACTCAAACTTGTTGATTTGCTAGGGATTGAAGGAGGAGGCCTAGATCTACACTTCTACCAAAGGATATCTGCTTCCCCCATACTTTCTTGTGTGGATTTTGTTACTCTTGGGTGTTTGAGCAATCTAGATGGTTGAGGTCACCTCGGAGCCATATTCCATTGTGGTGAAGCTCCGTGGTTTCGTTTGGATCCTCCAATTCAGTTGTGGAGAGAGCCCCAACCTTGTTGGTAAAGGTCCAGTCGCCGCCTCCAAGGGCACCAATAGTGGAATCACATCATCTCGCATTGTGTGAGGTTGTGAGGAGAATACGGTGGCCCTAGTGGCTTCATGGGGAGCATTGTGCCTCCACACCACTCCAACGGAGACATACTTCCCCTCAAAGGGAAGGAACTTCGATAACACATCCACGTCTCAACCGGCTCCACTCTTGGTTATCTCTCACCTTTACGTGTGCAAGATTTATTGTGTTAGTCCCTTGTGCTTGCTTGTGTGCTTACTATTGTTGCATCATATAGGTTGATCACCTAGTTGCATATCTAGACAACCTATATTGTTGCTAAGTTTAATTTGGTTAACAAAATCTAAAATTGTTAGTTGCTTATTCACCCCCCTCTAGTCAACCATATCGATCCTTTCAAAGGTGATATTCCTCGTAATAAGTCTTCTAGCCAATGCTTGGATGAGTTTGATAATTTTATTGTTGAACAAGAAAACTTCAATGCTTATTTTGGTAGACAATTGAAACGCAATGATTATATGGTTGAACCTGATAAGCTCGAACCCAAGTCGGAGAAATGTGTCTTCATAGGATACCCAAAGGAGACTGTTGGGTACACCTTATATCACAGATCCGAAGGCAAGATATTCGTTGCTAAGAATGGATCCATTCTAGAGAAGGAGTTTCTCTCGAAAGAAGTGAGTGGGAGGAAAGTGGAACTTGATGAGGTAATTGTACCTTCTCCCGAATTGGAAAGTAGTACATCACAGAAACTAGTTCCAGTGATTCCTACACCAATTAGTGAGGAAGCTAATGATGATGATCATGAAACTTCGGATCAAGTTACTACTGAACTTCGTAGATCAACCAGAGTACGTTCCGCGCTAGAGTGGTACGGCAACCCGGTTCTGGAAATCATGTTACTAGACCATGATGAACCTACGAACTATGAGGAAGCGATGATGAGCCAAGATTCCACAAAATGGCTTGAGGCCATGAAATCTAAGATGGGATCCATGTATGAGAACAAGGTGTGGACTTTGGTTGACTTGCCCCATGATCGGCAAGCCATCGAAAATAAATGGATCTTCAAGAGGAAGACCGACGCTGAAGGTAAAGTTACTATTTACAAAGCTCGACTTGTTGTTAAAGGTTTTCGACAAGTTCAAGGAGTTGACTACGATGAGACTTTCTCAGCCGTAGCGATGCTGAAGTCTATCCGAATCATGTTAGCAATTGCCGCATTTTATGATTATGAAATCTGGCAAATGGATGTCAAAACTGCAATCCTGAATGGATATCTTAAAGAAGAGTTGTATATGATGCAACCAGAAGGTTTTGTCGATCCTAAATGTGCTAACAAAATGTGCAAGGTCCAGCGATCCATCTATGGACTGGTGCAAGCATCTCGAAATTGGAATATACGCTTTGATAAGTTGATCAAAGCATATAGTTTTATACAAACTTGCGGTGAAGCCTGTATTTACAAGAAAGTAAGTGGGAGCACTACAACCTTTCTGATAAGTATATGTGAATGACATATTGTTGATCCGAAATGATGTAGAATTTTCTAGAAAGCATAAAGGAGTGTTTCAAAGGAGTTTTTCAAAGAAAAACCTCGGTAAAGCTGCTTACATATTGAGCATCAAGACCTATAGAGATAGATCAAGACGCTTCATAAGTTTTTCCAATGAGTACACACCTTGACAAGATTTTGAAGTAGTTCAAAATGGAACAGTCAAAGAAAGAGTTCTTACATGTGTTGCAAGGTATGAAGTTGAGTAAGACTCAAAGCCCGACTTCGGCAGAAGATATAGATAAAATGAAAGTCATTCCCTATGCCTCAGCCATAGGTTCTATAAAGTATGACGTGCTCTGTACCAAACCTGTTGTCTACCTTACCATGAGTGTGGCAATGAGATACAAAAGTGATCCAGGAGTAGATCACTGGACATCGGTCAAAATTATCCTTAGTTACTAGATGACTAAGGAAATATTTCTCGGTTATGGAGGTGATAAAGAGTTCGTCGTCAACAGTTATGTCGATGCAAGCTTTGACACCAATCCAGATGACTCTAATTATCAATCTGGATGCATATTGAAAGTGGGAGCAATTAGCTAAAGTAGCTCCGTGCAAAGCATTGTAGACATAGAAATTTGCAAAATACATAAGGATCTGAATGTAACAGACCCGGTGACTAAACTTCTCTCACAAAGCAAAACATGATCACACCTTACTACTCTTTGGGTGTTAATCACATGACGATGTGAACTAGATTGTTGACTCTAGTAAACCCTTTGGGTATTGGTCGCATGGCGATGAGAACTATGGGTGTTAGTCACATGGTGATGTGAACTATTGGTGTTAATCACATGGTGATGTGATCTAGATTATTGACTCTAGTGCAAGTGGGAGACTGAAGGAAATATGCCCTAGAGGCAATAATAAAGTTATTATTTATCTATAATACCTAAATAGTTCATCCCCACTATGTTATTTCTCTTGACATGCAGCCTATCCACCTCATCATCCCTGGCCCACTTATGTTAGCTATGAAAAATAATCCAACAAATCTTGCCCAGTTTGTTTTTAGTACGGAGCCATCCTCATGTTGTTTGCTCTCCCGTCTCCTGTGACAGAGGAGGTAATCCAAGAGACCACATAACATGGTTCTTTTATCGCCGCGTCTCTTCCTATTCTAATCGAGTCGTCCGCTTGAACTTCCGGTCTACGCGATTTCATCATCACGCAAAGATGGAGCGCTCGATGTTCCGTCTCCAAAACGCGGCGCGCCAGTGCACGCCCATGGTGCCTCGCCTCGGCTTTGTGTGGCCTGCGACGCCATGCCCGGACGATACCTCCGCACGCCTGCAGCACATCACCGGCACCTGTAGCGCCTCCTCGGGCCTCGCATTGGCTTCGCTCGACGGGGTACTTCCGACCGCCCGCACGCATCGGCTTCGCCTGGCCACGGCTATCTTCCACACTCACCCGCGTCCTCGCAGTGCCACCAAGAAACTTGGCGATGCACGACAACTAACCAAGAATTCAGGTCTGTACAAGCTAAATGTACCTTGTGTCGTTCAATGTTCTCGATCTGTACAAACTGAATTTCTTATCCCCTTGTGTGTTGTACTTACTACAGAAGAAGTGATCCCATCTCTTGGTTCGAGAAGATCTTAGGCGGCGCTCGCTGATTGACCACACAGCCCAAGAGATGAGCGACCTGAATCTTATAAGATGCTGGCTGTGACTAGCATGGCTTCCGGCTGAGATCGTAGATCTGTGTTTTTTTCACTTCGTGTCAATCCTTTTCTGTTGCTTTCTACCTTGGTCGGTAAATAACCATGTGTTGTACTGGCATCAAGCAGAGGGTCGCAGGTGTCAAGCTATACACGGGGCAGACGGTGGAGTTGATTCCTTGGTGATGAACTCCTCTGTTGGCGGCAACGTTCCCGTCAGCAAGGTAAATGGGATTCAATGATGCATGATTCTGCTCCTGATTCCTTTTACATTATTGAATCTAAAGGTCGATGTTATTATCGAATATGAAGGTCGCTTGACCTTGAATCAGTGGACATATTCGAATTGAGGTATATGTTCTGCTATAGTTCATTCAGATAAGTTTTGCTCTTCACTTCCAGGAGCAGTCCATTGATTGATCTCTTCATGTCTATTATCTAACCGCCTGCTACTTTTATATCATTTAGCAATTGAAGAGTGCAGAATGGATGAAGCAGAAGCTTAATTAAGTTCATGAATGGTATCCCAGAGCCTTGCAACACGAACTTTGATTTCACATAGTTGGAGAGCATGAACGCATAAGCAGAGCAGTACCCAAGTACTATGTTCGTTACACTTTTTTAATTTTAGATAATACGTCTACTATGCAAACAAACTTATTTATCATGTGCGTAGGACTCAGAGTTCCTGCAACAACGTGCGGTGTATCATCTAGTTTCCTTATATCATGATAAATGTTTATTATTCATGCTAGAACTGTATTAACCGGAAACTTAGTACATGTGTGAATACATAGACAAAACAGAGTGTCCCTAGTATGCCTCTACTAGACTAGCTCATTGATCAAAGATGGTTATGTTTCCTATCCATAGGCATGACTTGTCATTTGATTAATGGGATCACATCATTAGGAGAATGATGTGATGGACAAGACCCATCCATTAGCTTAGCACTATGATCGTTTAGTTTTACTACTATTTCTTTCTTCATGACTTATACATGTTCCTATGACTATGAGATTATGCAACTCCCGTATACCGGAGGAACACCTTGTGTGCTATCAAATGTCACAACGTAACTGGGTGATTATAAAGATGCTCTACAGGTGTCTCTGAAGGTGTTCGTGGTGTTGGCATAGATCAAGAATAGGATTTGTCACTCCGAGTGTTGGAGAGGTATCTCTGGGCCCTCTCCGTAATACACATCATAATAAGCCTTGCAAGCAAATGACTAATGAGTTAGTCACGGGATGATGTATTACGGGACGAGTAAAGAGACTTGCCGGTAATGAGATTAACTAGGTATGGTGATACCGACGATCGAATCTCGGGAAAGTAACATACCGATGACAAAGGGAACAACGTATGTTGTTATGCGGTTTGACCGATAAAGATCTTCGTAGAATATGTAGGAGCCAATACGATCATCCAGGTTCCGCTATTGGTTATTGACCGGAGATGAGTCTCGGTCATGTCTACATAGTTCTCGAACCCGTAGGGTTCGCACGCTTAACGTTTGATGACGATCGGTATTATGAGTTTATGTGTTTTGATGTACCGAAGGTAGTTCAGAGTCCCGGATGAGATCGGGGACATGACGAGGAGTCTCGAAATGGTCGAGATGTAAAGATCGATATACTGGACGACTATATTCGGACATCGGAATGGTTCCGAGTGATTCGGGTATTTTTCGAAGTACCGGAGAGTTACGGGAATTCGTCGGGGAGTATATGGGCCTTATTGGGCTTTAGGGGAAAGAGAGAAGAGGAAGGCTGCGCCTCCCAAGGCCTAGTCCTAATTGGACTAAGGGGAGGGGCTACGCCCCCTCCTTCCTTCTCTTATCTTTTCCCTTTCCTTCTCTCCTACTCCTACGGCTTGGAAGGGCTCCTAGTTCTACTAGGAAAGGGGGAATCCTACTCTCGGTCGGAGTAGGACTCCCCTAGGGCGCGCCATAGAGAGGGCCGGCCCTCCCCGTCCTCCACTCCTTTATATACGGGGGTAGAGGTACCCCATATACACACAAGTTGATCAGTTGATCTCTCCCAACCGTGTGCGGTGCCCACCTCCACAGAAACACACCTCGGTCATACCGTTGTAGTGCTTAGGTGAAGCCCTACGCCGGTAACTTCATCATATCCGTCACCACGCCATTGTACTGACGAAACTCTCCCGTGAAGCTTAACTGGATCAAAAGCTCGTGGGACGTCATCAAGCTGAACATGTGCTGAACTCGGAGGTGTCGTACGCTCGGTGCTTGATCGGTTGAATCGCGAAGAAGTTCGACTACATCAACCGCGTCACTTGACGCTTCCGCTTTCGGTCTACGAGGGTACATAGACAAACTCTCCCCTCTCGTTGCTATGCATCTGGTAGATAGATCTTGCGTGATCGTAGGAAAATTTTAAAATACTACGTTCCCCAACAGAGAATGATGCTTGACGAGTACAAGACGCCAAGACACTTTTGGGCAGTAGCGGTTGAGGCAGCGTGTCATGCAACAAATCGCTTGTATCTTCACAAGCTACTCGGCAAGACGGCATACGAGCTTCTTACCAGTAACAAACGCCAAGTTGGATACTTTCGGGTATTTGGCTCAAAGTGTTACATTCTTGACAAGCATCGTCGTTCAAAATTTTCCCCTAAATCTCATGAAGGTTTCCTACTCGGTTATGGCTCAAACTCTCACACTTACCGCGTCTACAACAGTTTCACCCGAAAGGTTGAAGAGACGGTAGATGTGAAGTTTGATGAACCTAATGGCTCCCAAGTAGAGCAACTGCCAATTGATCCAGGAGATAAAGATCCTTCGGATGCAATACAAGACTTGTCTATTGGCCAGATTCGCCCAACGGAAGTGAAGGAGAATACTTCATCTATTCAAGTGGAAGCCTCATCTTCACGACAAGATGAACCGCAAGTTGACTTGGAGGCATCCATAAGTGGGACACGCAATGATGAAGGAAACGAGGAAGTGCTTCAAGAAGAGCCTCATCGACCTCCTTCTCCACCTCCCCAAGGGGACAACAACACCAACAACAATGAAGAAGAACAAGAAGGAGAAGAAGATGAAGAGGATGTTCCACCTTGACCCAAGAAAAAGCTCTCACGAGTTAGAACAAGAATTGCAAGAGATCATCCCGTATTCCAAATCTATGATGATATCCAAATCGGGAGAATCACTCGCTCTAATTCTCACCTAGCTAACTTTTGTCAACATTACTCTTTCATATCTAACCTTGAACCTATGTAGGTTGAAGATGCTCTTGATGATCCGGATTGGGTGAACGCTATGCTCGAGGAACTACATAACTTCGAGATAAACCAAGTTTGGACATTGGTGGAGAAGCCCGACAACAACCAAAACATCATCGGTACAAAATGGGTGTTCGACAATAAGCAAGATGAAGATGGACAAGTTGTACGCAACAAGGCCCGTCTCGTCGCCCAAGGCTACACTCAAGTCGAATGTATGGATTACGGTGAGACATATGCCCCCATTGCTAGACTTGAGTCCATACGCATCTTACTTGCTTATGCCAATCACCATGATATCACTTTATACCAAATGGACATTAAAAGTGCTTTTCTCAATGGTGAAATTGAGGAGGAAGTTTATTTTAAACAACCTCCCGGCTTTGTTAATCCCAAGAAACCTAATCATGTTTACAAACTTCACAAAGCCCTTTATGGTCTTAAACAAGCTCCTAGAGGATGGTATAAATGCTTGACCAAGTTTCTTATTGAAAAAGGCTTTGAAATTGGGAAAATTGATTCCACACTTTTTACTAAAAGTGTGGATGGTGAATTATTTGTGTGCCAAATTTATGTTAATGATATCATATTTGGTTCTACTACCCCCCATTTTAGTGAAAAGTTTGGAAGGCTAATGTCGGAGAAGTTTGAGATGTCTATGATGAGTCAACTCAAGTTCTTTCTTGTTTTGCAAATCAAGAAAACTAAGGAGGCTACCTTTGTCTCTCAAACAAAGTACACCAAGCACTTGTTCAAGAAGTTCAACATGCAAGAATGCAAAGGTATGACTACACCCATGCCAACTAGGGGACATCTTGACTTGACAAACGATGGCGAACCGGTTGACCAAAAGGTTTACCGCTCTATGATTGGTTCATTGTTATATCTATGTGACTACTTCCCAATAATATGCTAAGTGTGTGCATGTGTGCACGATATCAAGCGGCCCCAAAGAATGTCATCTTAAGGATATGAAAAGGATAGTGAGATACTTAATTCATACACCAAATTTTGGCATTTGTTATCCTAAGAGGTCCTCTTTTGATCTTGTTGGCTACTTTGACTCGGACTATGCCGGTGACAAGGTTGATAGAAAGTCCACTTCGAATACTTGTCAATTTCTTGGTAGATCTATTGTGTCTTGGTCCTCCAAGAAACAAAAATCTATATCCTTATCCACCACCGAAGCGGAATACATTGCTGCCGGTTCATGTTGTGCTCAATTACTTTGGATGACCCAAACTCTTTAAGATTATGGGATCTATGTGAAACATGTACCATTGCTTTGTGACAATGAAAGTTCTATTAAGATTGCTCACAACCCCGTGCAACATTCTTGAACTAAGCATATTGAAGTTCGTCATCATTTCATTCGAGATCATGTTGCTAAGGGTGATATCAATCTTAAACATGTTCGCACTGATAAGCAATTAGTGGATATATTTACTAAACCACTTGAAGAGAAAGTGTTTTGCAGGTTGAGAGGTGAATTAAACATTATTGATGCCTCAAACTTGGAGTAGTAACTCCATTTGGATACATCCAAGGCATAAGCCTTTGACTAATCTTTGATATTTCTCTTATGATGACGATCATATGTCTTGGATACTTGTACCCTTCATGTTATGTAACCCTTGTAGGTACTTAGATAAGCCCAAATCCATGAGATTGCAACTCACTCATATCCTAAGCAATCTCTACATCACCAAGTCTCTACAATATGGTGCTTGAAGTCAAGGAAGCATGAAACCCATCAACATATCCTTTGACAATTTTTATATATCAAATTCATTTGGTATCAAGTTTTCATGATTGTCATTTTGGATACACAAGTGCTCTTCCTTGCAAATCTAACCCATGTAGGAAGATGAACTCAAATTACAAGTGGTGCTCCCAATTCTTGATGAGCTACGTCAATCTTGAGCATCCCACACAAGTTCAACTACATGATCAAGATCAACACCACCACCCAAGGCATGTCATTCCATCTTAGAGAAGCTTTACCCCAAGTCATGGGTCAAAGCAGCTCAACAAGATGTGAATACATCAAAATGCTTAAACGAGAAATGGCAACCCCATTTTGAGCTTAAACGATGAGTATGACCTATGATCAAGTGCTCTCACTTGACTCCTGAGTCAATATACTCTAACATAGGTGACTTTGTCGCCGACAAATTCTAGATGAAGTTCTCTAGTGTTTCGTTGCGCTCTTGCATTTGTCTTTTGCATACTTGTTTCCCCTGTTCATTCTCAAAAAAACTTCATCTAGATTTTCTTTTCTTTTCTTCTCTCTGCATCCAATTCATTGCAAATCTTTCAGTTAATTCCTTGCAAATATTTGTGAGATTTCATTTGCCTAATTGAGCTGTGATGAAAATAGTTCTCTCGATTGAACTCGGACACACCGATTTGCCTCTTTCAGTCAAACCGAACCATCTCGGTGCCATCGAAGAAAATAACTCGGTGTTACCAATTTCAATAATGAGGAGACACTTTGTGATTTTCATCCTGCATATTTGTTATAGCTCCACTCAATGATTCTTATCCTCTATCAGCATCACATTCTACATATTGCTTTGTATTGTGACTCAAGGACAAAACCTACTTGACTCATAATCCAGAAGAGCCCTTCTTGGAAATTGATGTCAAAGGGGGAGAGAGAGATCACATCAAAGCTTACTTACACCAATGGGAGAGAAATACGCTATGGGAGAGAGAAATTTCTTAGTCCACTACAAAAAAAAGACACATCCATGACATTTTGGGCCGAACAATTTTTTCTTCTGTCATACTTATGACACTTCTATGACGATAATTGTGACAAAACCCGGTATCATCATAGATGTGGTGGGGTCCTACTTCTATGACAAAAAATCATGACAGAAAATGGGCTTTTCGTCCTAGGCGGGCCCGAGACGCAGCTGCATGACATTCATTGGGCCGTCCATGATGGAAAAAATCATGGTAGAAGCGAGGGCGAGGAAAATATCGGGGTGTTCCCGGTTACGGTTGGTGGTAGGGACCAAGCGATGCACGTTTCTCTCGTACACGCACGCACGTGGGTGCGAGGTGTTGCACTCTAACTGAACCTGAGCGAGGCGTTGGGCTCTAACTGAACCCGATCGATTGCACTACAGGCTACGCATTACTGAACCCGAGCGATCGATCGATGGCTGTTAACTGAACCCGATCGACCGATTCCTTCGCTACTGCTGCTAACTGAAGCCGATGATGCTGCCTCTAGATGAACAGTGAGCGTTGCTGGGGGATTTGGATGAACAGTTCCTGGTGGGGGTGGATGAACAGGACCCTGTGGTGTTGCCTCTGGATCAACAGGACCCCGATCGATCGAGCCGGTTGGGGATGGATGAACAGGACCCCGTGGAGGACAGGATGAACAGGACCACCCCGTAGAGGGCTGGATTAATAGCAGACGATGGAGGGCTAGATGAACAGTAGCCCGTGGAGGGGTGGTTGAACAGGAGCCCATGGAGTGGGCTGGTTGAACAGTAGCCGATGGAGTAGCGCGCGGTGGTGGTTGGATGAACATGAGTCCATGGATGAACAGTCGAAGGTGGAGGCTGGAGGAGGTCGATGGTGGATGAACAGTAGCCCGTGGATGCTGGAGGGGGTCGACGGTGGAGATGAACAGTATCTCGTGGAGTCTAGTTTTGTGTTACGCCACACCCCTCCCGATGAACATAACCCCCGTTTCGACCGTAGCGCTCCAACGCAAGTCCGTTTCCTCCGTTTTGCGGTATGCCACACCCCTCCTGCTCATCAGGACCCCCGTTTCGACCGTAGGAGGTCCATTTCCTCTGTTTTGCGGTACGCCAGACCCCTCCCGATGAACAGGATCCCGTTTCGAACGTGGCTAGTCAAACACAAGGCCGTTTCCTCCGTTCTGTGGTACGCTAGGCCTCGTTTCCATCGGCAGTTCCGTCCAAGCCCTCCCGATGAACACGACGATGCATTCCGTTCCGACCCATCCGGTTGGCTCCCCATGAACACGACGACGATATTGTTTCTCCGTTCCGACCCAGCCATGTACACGAGCCCTGGCCGTACGTACGCGCGAGTAGGCATTCGAGACCCCGCCCGTATGCTCGTACATGGTCGTATTTACTTTCTTGCACCCGGGCCGATGGACGTACATGTACATGATATGTGCGCGTCTCTGTTATGACACGTGCACGCCTCTACATCAACCAGTATGTACGTACACATTCGTGACCAGAATGACAACCCTACGTACACTTCGACCAGGTGTGTCCCGACTGTCAGGCACTTCCTTGCGTCCGAAGATGTAGCTGGTGTGTCCCAGCAGCCAGGGGGGGTGAATCGTTTATTTTTTGCCCGGACGTACTTCCTTGTGTGCGAAGATGTAGCTGGTGGGTCCCAGCTGTTATGGGGAAACATTTTTTCGCAATATACGGTGGCCCGTCTGGTGGGTCCCCGCTGTTAGGTGGAGGAATAATTATTTTGCGCGTAATAAGGAGGCTCTTCCTTGTTGCGGCCGTGGACCCAGCTGTCAGCCTCTCCACATACAGTACAAGTCCGATGGAAGCTGTTCCTTGACCACATTGACCACGCCACGCCGAGAGCACCAGGGCAGTGGAAGACGGCGAGGCCTAGGAAGGGGATGACACGGAGCCGGGGAAGACGCGGCAGTGGATGCACGCGTAGTGGAGTATGAGGGTTCACTGGTTCGCTGCGGTGTGAGGCTGCCGTTGCCGCAGAATAACAGGGGGTGTGGGTGAGTAGAGGGATGGCCTGGCCAGCGGTAGGAGTAATAGGGGGCGGTGAGGCCTCCGCCGCATCGCAGCCGGCCACGGGTGGCAGGAGCACGAGGCACGGCCGGCGCTGGTTTGGGCGGCTGGAGCAAGAAGACCAGAGGTTGAAGAAGCACCACAGCCGTTGGATGGACATCGTACGATCACTAGAGCTTGAATCGTGCATATTGACTAAGTTGACAAAGCCCTCCGTCCCCATCAGCTTAGTAGGCCAACAAGTCAGCCTGCCACTATACTGGGTCCTAGCTAGCAGGGGGAGTATTCATTTTTTTGTGCGTGATAAGGAGGCACTTCCTTGCGTGCGAAGATATAGCTGGTGGGTCCAAGCTGTCAGCGGCGGTAATGTTTTTTTCACGAAATACAGGGGCCCTTTCGGTGGGTCCCAGATGTCAGGTGGAGGAATCATTATATTGCGCGTAATAAGTAGGCATTTCCTTGCATGCGGCCATGGACCTAGCTGTCAGCTTCTCCACCTACAGTGCACTTCAGATGCATGTCGGTCATTGACCACGTTGACCAGGCCGCGCCGAGAGCACCAGGGCGGTGGACGACGACGAGGCCTAGAAAGGGAACGACACAGAGGCAGGGAAGACTCAGCAGTTGTTTCCCACGTGGAGGGGAGTACGACTGTACGATGGTTTACTGGTTTGTCTGTCATCGCCGGAGAATAATAGCAGGTGTGGGTGAGTAGAGGGATGGCTAGGCCAGCGATGGGAGTACACTGGGTGGTGGGGCCTGTGCGACAGCACAGCCCGCCGCGGGGAGGAGGGAGCAGGCAGTCCAGCCGGCGCTTGTTTGAGTGGCTGGAGCAGGAAGAGCAGAGATTGAAGAAGCACGACGGCCGTTGGATGGAAATCCAACAGTTATTGCTTGTGCGTCATCCTTTTTTTTAGGAAACCTCAAATCTGTGGTAAACATCATACAGCCCATCTGCCATTATATCTAATAATTTAGAGCCCATTTGCTAATTCTTAAGGTTTTTTGGTGCAGCCATAAGACTGAATGGCGAACTCAAAGGGGAACTCCTTGCTGAAGTCCATATCCAGTAGGCTCACCCCTCGAATCACCATTGGAGTCTCTTCAAGTGAACGAGTGTGTTGGCGGCAGCAGCAGTTCGTTTTTCAGCTCTTGGGGAACTGGATTCAACAGTAAACTGAGTGTGTACAGGCGACAATAGTTACTACCCCTCCCTCGTCCGCTGCACGCCCGACAGAAGATGCACCCTCGGCACATTCAAACGCCTCCATTAAGAAACCTACTCCAGCCACACGTTGGTTTACAAGCGGGTCTGTATTGGTACTGTAATAACATGAGTTAGTGGTCACTTTACTTAAATTTAATTAGCTTTAATAGAAATTTATACTTAAAACATGCAATGCATTGGCTCGTTCTATCAGTGCCACATGATCAACATGCACAACAATTAGAATTATTATTCTCAGGACGCACACGATTAGCACATTTGTCGCACTTTTACAAAGATAATACTACCAAATTTGAACTGTTTGTTATGGTTGTTGTCCTCTGCATCATCATGCCATGTTTCCCAGCTTGCAAGATTCAGAACCAACAAATAAGATCCAAATAATAAGTACCACAAAGATGCCTACACATCTCATTGATTCCTAGCTTGCAAGATTAAGAACCAACAAATAAGATCCAAATAATAAGTACAACAAAGATGCCTACACATCTCATTGATTCCCAGTTTGCAAGATTCAGAACCAACAAATAAGATTCAAATAATAAGTACAACAAAGATGCCTACACATCTCATTGATTCCCAGCTTGCAAGATTCAGAACCAACCCATTAGAGACTTTTGTTAAAGTGAATATCGAGATTAAATCCATCTTGGCTAGCCATGTCATACAATCGAAGAACTTGGTGAATGCGCTTGACCGTCACATCATCTGTAGTTGAGTATTCCTGTTTGCACAACACAAAGAAGAAGAGCATGATTTCACTTTAATAGTGGCCTCCTTGAACTCTACCTGTAGCTCCACTCAGATGAGGCCTGCCTGGAGTTCCATGATTCAATTCATGCGCCTTTTTCTGCAGTTCACCTGAAATGAAGCAAAGATTGCATCATTCAGCTAGCAAGAAGTACTTGCTCTCGTGAGCTGGCAGGTTCTTCTTTAGTAGTTGCACTAAAATTGAGGAATATTAAGGTTGGCTGTCCAGCTCATGTAAGGTGCAACTATAATTTTCTTATCATTCTATGCAGTTCCACTAAAATAAAGTGCCATTGTGGTGACAGTGATGGTTCATCTTGCAAAGGCTAATAAAATGTTGCATGAGATTTCCAGCAGAACTTGACGGAGATTTTGGAAACTCCAATCACCATTTTGTGTAGTTCCACCAAAATTGAGAGATGTTGCCCACGTGACATTTTAGTTGAACTACACAAGACACTCATTCCAAAAAAGTGTTTTGTGCAGTTCACCAAAAGGTTACAATAGCAACAAGATGAAATGGATATCGCTATCTGCACAAAAAGATAGAAAGTAAACAGTTGCTGGTCAATTAGAATATACAAAACATATATGAAATGAAAAGAAGCATCTTAATTATGTTCATGGCAATCATGCAAGGACAATAGAAATTTTAAAACGTCAGCAATGCTTCATGTTACCAGAAGCATTACGATCAACAATGAGATTCTTCAAATATGGGATTACTTTAATGGTGGCATTGCTTGTTTACCAGATACAGTAAATCAACAGCAGCTAAAGAGTTGGTTTAAGGGCATGGGATCGTGGGGACACCAGGACACTCAGCAGTGTAAAGGAGAAACTTACTTATCATACTGGGGAAAACAGCAGGCGTGCCATTTGTAACACAATTTAATTACATCTTATCACTGGAGGCATTAGATTAGCAATAACATTGGTTAGACATGTCCCTAAGGTAACAGTGTGATCGCTTCATTTTACATGCGCCCTTACATTAACAACAACAAAAGGTTGGTATAAGGACATGCGACAGTGGACGCATCAGCACAATGTACCTACAAGGAGGCATAAAGTGGTGATGCCGAGTTTGTTCATTCTATGTGAGGGCAGAAAATCTAATCCTGGAGACCTTTTACTATGTGAGGGCAGCAAACCTAATCCTGGATACCTTGTACTATGTGAGGGCAGCAAATCTAATCCTGGAGACCTTTTACTTTGTGAGGGCAGCAAATCTAATCCTGGAGACCTTTTACTATGTGAGGGCAGCAAACCTAATCCTGAGACCTTTTACTATGTGAGGGCAGCAATTCTAATCCTGGAGACCTTTTACTATGTGAGGGCAACAAATCTAATCCTGGACATACTCTGTTGACTTGTCCACCAGCCGCCACTTTCTATCCTTTCTCCAACCAATAATAGATCTGTTCCTTATCCAGTTTACACTGCGGTTTCCCATTATTTCCCTTTTCAACCAAGAGACCGGTTGGGTATCCGGTCTCTACTACTTTCACCATATTATTTCCTCTTTGAATCAAGTCCTACATTCATGCTACAACTTTCCCCCCTTTCTTTGTTGTTTGAACAAAACCCTAGATTCGAATGCATGAAGTAGCTTTACCTCTAATAATACAAAAAAAATTAGGTGGCTTTGGAAGAGCTGATGGGAGTAGAAAAAGATACACATGCAGACACGTGGGGAGCTGGGACAGTAGAGCAAGGACGCTTTCGAAGAACTTATACCTGAGGGTCATCGTGATGTCGGCGGCGGTAGGTCGGATCTATGGACAATACGGTAGGCAGGAAGAAGGGTCGGAGGACCATCCGAGGCGGCGCTGTGTCGGAGAGAATGGCACGGGCAGACGATCGGGCCCCTCCGGCAGCCGTGGGTTTCCTCCCTCGCCGGTGATGACCGCGTGAACAATGTAGCTAGTCCTCTACACACACCAGCCGAAGGGATCCGGCCGGATCTGTGACCAGTGGTGAGCAGAGAGAAAATGTCAGTACCGCTATCTTGTTTATATCTGGAGAGGATGAGAGAATGAAGAGAGCAACCCTAGTAAAGCAAGCGCTCAGGCCCCTGCGTACATATATAGTGGAGTGCTTATCTTTTTCTCTCCACAACAAGCGTTTCAATTTGTGTACGTGGCATTAAAGAAAAGAAACTCTCTATTTAAGGTGACTACCTGTACGCCTCCTACTTACTACTACTAGTAGTACTATTGTTCACTTGTGCTCCCCGGCCCTCCATTCATTGAATAACCCCACGGGTGAATAAACATATAGTACTAGTATTTATATAGAACGAACAAGCTCGAACTATTTTCGCGTAGTTAAAAGTTGAGGGCGGGACTTTTCCCGGGCAGTACGCGCGGCTGTTTTCGCGTAGGCGGTTTGACAGAGAGGCGAGGGGGCTGAGGGATTAGCGGATTCAACTTACTTACTGCTGGAAAGGTCGGGCTGTGCGATTTGACAACACGTTACTGTTTGGATCCATGTGTTAGAGTTAGTTTGGGTTAGTTTGAACTCAACTAACCCAAAAATATCCAAAC
>LR738712.1:201261497-201293128 GCA_902687465.1 Secale cereale
ATCCATGTGTTAGAGTTAGTTTGTGTTAGTTTGAACTCAACTAACCCCAAAAAATCTAACCCACCCAAGAGGTGCTTATTTGGGTTAGTTCTTCTCGGGACACTAAAAAACACATTTCTCTCTCTCTCTCTCTCTCTCTCTCTATCTATCTCTCTCTCTCTCTCTCTCTCTCTCTCTCTACCCGTAGCAGATCCCTCCCCACTTCCTTGAAGCTTCTCGTCCTCTCCCCCTCCCTCTCACACCGCCCATGAAGGCACCTCGCCGTATCCGCGCTCCATCTAACCCTATCATCCAAACACCTCTTTCGCTATAGTTACTTCAGGGTTAGTTTAGGATTAGAATCTAACTCTAACCTTTAACTGAGTTAGAGTATCCAAACAGGGCTAGGCGGTATGACCAGGGTGATGCCCCCCTTCCGTTCCGCACTCTAATCTGGTGCATGACAATTATTACATCGACCCGGATGTTGCTGGCTGTACCACATGTCGGCGAAGTAGTACGTAGTTGTAAGAAGAAGCAAAGAATCATGCGGTATAAGTCTTTCTAGAGATTCCAACAAGTGACTACATCGCATGCAGTATCTCAAATCTCAAATCTCCCTTCTGGTTTATAGGGCTCAAATCTCAAATCTCATCAACCAAGGCATTTTGCGTTTGGAGGAAAGTATCTCGTACTTTACAAAACTACCCTAATTAAACTCATGCATTAATTACGTAGCTCTCTCGTTTTCCTCTCCGCCTTGGCCGCGGTGCACAATATTGACCACTCCTATATGACTAGCCGCTCTATCTACATGCGGGACTTCAAAGCATCCGGGCCCGCGTGCCATCCACCAAATCACAGCGAGGTGCTATAGTCAAAACTCACCGGTCACCCCGGTGTGGCCGTCATGACCCGTCATATCACAAAACCCACACCTTTACCAGCAGTGGTAAAGTGGCCTCGAAGTTGGACTGGACGAAACAACCATCATTTCACTGGAACGCTCGTTGAAGCCCTTTCTTGAAGAAAAGTTCATTCCAAGCTACTCACTTCTGCCATTTTTCTTCTGTACCGACGAAGGAAAGGTGGGCGAACCTGTGATGCTGCTATATTTTCATTCCAAGAATCTTCTTTTGCGAGGCACCGACCGATTCTCACAGCCTATTCTTTTCCCGTTTTCATTGCGATTATGGTTTCCTTTCAATTGCTTTTTGTTTGTCAGTTCATTGATGAATCCTGGAGCACTAGGCAAAGAGTTGCCGGCGGACAACCCACTGGAGACATCGATCTCCAGGAAGGGAGCACCGACCAACGAGTTGACCATGTTGGCGGGCCAACCCATGGATACGAAGAACTCCAAGAAACAAGCAGAAGCCAAAGTGTTGGCAACGTTGACGGACGAACTCCTCAAAGAAAGTTGGAAGAACAACAAGGGCCCCATCGTGCCTACCTTAGAAACTCTAATGGCCCCCTATGCGAGGCTCAAGGCCGAGTTTGAGGAGATAGTCGCCATTGAGAAGCAGTATTCCCCGTGGCAAGGTGATGGCCCCCATCGAGGAAGAGGAGATGGCCCCCGGAGGGACATGATCCCCCAATGAGCTGCAGAAGGTAAAAACTAATGGCTTATTACCGAAAGTTGTGGTTTTTGATTATTCGCAATGTGCTTGCTAATATGATTCCGATGTCGTGGCCCGTCTAGTGGAGAACGCCCCAGAGATCGTTTTCGATGTCGCGGTCCATCCTGTTGGCATTCCCCCGGAGATCCATTCCGACGCCGTTGTCCATCCTGTGGACATCGCCCTAGAGATCGATTCGGATGTCACGGTCAGTCCCGTGGACATTGCCCCAGAGATCGATTCCCATGCCGTTGTCCGTGCTTTGGCCATTGCATGAGAGATCGATGACAAGAAATAGTTGGTCGCGCTAATCCTTCAGGGTAGTTTGCATTGCCCTTTGTTTAATTACCAGAACGATGCGTGTTGTCAAACCATCTTAGGGCTAGTGCACTGCCTTGTGTGGGCGGTACTTGCTACTTTTGTTTGATAGTGAATCATGCTAACCCTCTCCGAGTTATGGAAACAGATGTATCCTCACCAGCTTTTGATGTAATATATGGCATGCTTAGATGTAAGTTTGAACTGTTTATCATATCAGCAGGGCTTATTTGATGATTCTTGGTGTTAGTAGGCTAGCTACTGTGCGAGCTATAGTACTTGCAAAACACTCACCAAAGAGAAATGTTGGGGCTGATGAGCTTGTGGTACATCGTCGATCGGCCAATAGCCCAAGCTCCTAAAATTGTAGGCTTAGCGATCGATCAGACAATAGTCGACACAGATACATTCATGCCTCATTTGGTTCATAGGGTAGGAAAATTGTAGCAAAAGTACAAAGACGTACAATAAAAAATCATAGCACTACAGAGATGTCCCTCGGTTCCAAAATAGATGAGTCAACTTTGTACTACTAACTTTGAAACGGAGGGAATACAAATCCTAGGCGGGCTAGTTTGGCCTAGTGGGTTTTAGTGATATGACGTGGTACACTGCCGTCCAGTCTCGCGTGTGGTAGCAGTACTGCGAGTAAAGTAATTTTTCATGAAGAAGCGGAATTCAACGAAGTCTTGATGGTTCCTTTGTCTGACTAACTTTGTGCATCGCAGGTGGACCAGGATGGTCGACGTCCCACATGTCGGCGAATGAAAGTATTCTTTCCGATATAGTGGACGAGTAACGAGTATTCATTGTTTATTTTTGATGAAACCTATTGTCTCCACTGTTACGACGGAGGAGTGTGAAACACGGCAGCCCAGTGAACTTGGCAAGTGCTCCACTCCCTCCTTCCTCATGTAATACTACCATAGTGTTGACTATAAGGTTACAACTTTTCTCACTCTCTCTCTCTCTCTATCAATTTCCTCTCAAATGTTTTTACCTTTCTTTTTTTATATACAATTGTTTTTTATGCATCTTTTTTAGAATTAGTTTCTTTAGACCAAGGAGCACGTGTAGAGACGGGCTCCTGCAGATCCCACTCCTTGACTTTGTCAATGCCTCTCTCTCCTCCACATAAGCGGGCTTGTCGAGAAGACAAGAGATGATCCCTTAGCACAATATGTTTCACCTTGTTTTTAGGAATATCTAGTTATTGAAGATAAGGATAAGGGATGATCCATTGTACACATGTTTTTTGTCATCTCTAAATTACATGCAAGACTTATGATAAGAATATCGTATCAACCATTGTACATTCCCTTTATAGGCCAGAATTTTACTGGTACTACTTGCTATGAATGCGGGCAGCTGGCCTCTCAGGGGGGAGCACGCGCGGGGAGGTGGTGGGGTGGGGGAGGGGTTCTGGTGGGCCAGGGCAGTAAGAAACAGGCTTGGAAGCGGTGCGAACTCCCGCATGGCCCACCTCACATTATCACCACATATTTCTTGGAGTCCATGCACGGCGGGCGTGCGATCTCTTCTCCCTCCCCCGTCTCTCTCCTCTCAGCCGACGGCCGCCAAGCGATTAGATTTCGGCTATCGACGGTTTATTCAATTGCAGTCCCACATGACAGTGAAAATGCAAGACAACGCTTGTCCCCTCTGGTGAGCGGCGTGGGGGCCGGACTGTCGGGGGTGCGACGTGAACGCGACGCGTACGAGATGTAAGTGTGCCGCCTTTTCCTTTTGAACTTGCAAAGCGTAACATTTTCGTGCGATCGATTGATAGAAATCCAGAACAAAATGACGAGGGCGGTGCTTCCCGCGCGTTAGGCGGGCTAGTTTTGGTGATATGACGTGCTATAGCGCCATACACTTGCTCCATTTTTATGTAAGCAAGAGTCTACACTCTTACGTGGGAGGAGTGTGAAACACGGTGGATCTGATTTTGATCGAGGGATAACTGTTCCCTCGAAATAATGGAACATCATTAGCGGTTATAGCATGATAGTTAGGGCATCTCCAGCGCCGGCGCTCAAATTTACACCGGCATCTGTCCGAGGACACTGATGGATGGCATCCAATGTTGCCCGCATACCTTTCGACAACTATATGAACTAACTGGACGGCAAACAAAGCAAATTTCAAATTGACCGGATGAAATTCATTACATTTTGAGAACTTTTCCTATAAACTGGACAAAATTCATTACATATTTTGCACAAACCATAATAAAACCTACTGTAAACCTAATCTAAACGATCGTCGGGCCCCGACCACCATGTCCGGCGATGAACCCGAGAAAGCCGGCCATTGCCTTTGCCTCCTCCTTATCCGCCTCGATAACCTCCTCCTCCGGAGCATAAGGTTATGAAGATTTCCGCCACCACGTCGCCATCATGCGGCTAATCGGCCGCCGATTTTTACCCCACCAAGCTTGGCGTCGACTGAGTGGAGGAGAGGTGGCGACCTACCATGTACTACTCTTCCTTGCTGCCGGCTGCGCCTGCGCACGCGCGCCGGCCTTGTGGTCGTGGCGGCGAAGGGCGGCCGAGGGGCAGGGGGAGCCAGTGATCTCCTTCGTCTACTCCTGCGAGAGTACGTCCAAGAGAGCTTTGGAGGGCGCCCGGAGTGGAGCCACCGATGTCCTTCATTTGCTCCTGCGACAGTACGTCCAAGGGAGCTTTGGACTGCCCGGAGGCCATGGTTGGTGTGGTGCCAACAGAAGGAAGGGACCGACGGAGAATGAGTGTGGGTCTTTGGCTATGGCTGGGAGTTGGGGCTCAAGTTAATATAGCAGGCGAATGGCAATGAGCCGCAACGGACGGATGGACGGCTGGCACCGGAGTCGGTTCGTCGGCAGCCGTGGTGTCATTAATGCGGAGCAGTCGCTTGCACTGGGATGCCACGCGGGTGGTGCTCTCTTGACCGTCGCGCTGCTGCAATGCCGGCGCCAGTGAGAGTTCGCATCGGGCGTGAATGCGGACGCTGCTTTAGTGACTTAACCGCAGGTGCATTGTCTCACTGACATGTGGGCCCAACGGGCATCTTGTCCGCATGTCAGTGACACACCAACTGCACCTGTTGTTAAGGCCGATGAATGCGGCATTGATGTTTTGGAGAGACGGTGATCATTTCAGGCGGGAAGCGCGCGCTAGAAATGGAAGGGGTTTCTGTAGGCCAGGGTGGTCAGACGCTGGCATGGTGGTAAAATGTGAACTCATGGATGACGAGCCTTTGAAGCGTATGCGGCACGTATTGACAACCAGACATCCATGCAACCACTCTTATCGCCAGCTAGCATTCAACGACCACCATTAGACACCACACAACCATACATAACTTACGAATAATGGATTAATCGATCAGACACACACTCGTGTGCAGTGGCACTATGATCCATTGCTCACAATAGGACATGGAGTACTCCACACCATAGTACCCTCTCTAGCTAGGTTGTTTTATATATTGTCGTTGTGATGGACGATATACATGAGCAAGGCGCCGAGTCACGAGTATGACCGTTGGTGTTGAGCTAGGTGAATACATGCTCAGTGTGCACGGAGGCCTCCAACAAATGTCTAAACAGTAATGTCACAAACGCATAATTTTGGTTTTTATTTCTTTGTCCACTGACAGGTAGGCCCACATAGATAGATAGATAAAGAACATGAGCTGATGAGGCGCATGCGGACTGTTTGACTGGTCAACAAGACAAATACGGAGCTACATGCTGAGCCAGTGACCATATAATCACCATATCTCGTATACAATGATCAAAGTGAGCTATCAAGACAAGTTCAATGACTGCCAATGCATTTTACTCGGTAATAAATGACCAGGATTGAAGGGGAATCCAAATTTCCTTCGTCTTCTGTCCTTGAGCTCTTGACAAACCAATGCACTTTACAGTTGTCCGGCCAGTCCACCCCAAAGCTGTCACCAAGCATCGTTCATGCCACCGCGCCGCACACTAACCGGTAAGGAAGCGACGGCATCCCGCCACGCCAAGTTCCTCGCCGCCCACGATCGCAAACATAATGGTAGGCAAGCGGTGGCATCCTGCTGTGCCGAGTTCATCGCTGCTCGCGACCTCACACCTATGTGGCCGAAATTTGAAGCTGCGAAGGCCGAATGGGCGGTAGAGCAAGAGGCGTCCAAAGTCGCACAGAGGGAGCGGAAAAGTCAGAAAGGACTCAAGAAAAGAGAGGCCCGCCACCGCAAGAAAGAAGAGGACGCACGCGCTACTGCGGAGAGGTCGGCGGAGATCCAAGCACGGTGGGGTGTCGCCGACAAACCAGGAAGGAGAACGACGGCGTCTAGCCAGCATGTGAGAAGTAGTAGTACTAGTAGTTAGTTTGTGTGTCTATGTCGCCCGCACGTTTGTTTAATTAAGTACCAGCATGTGACAGTACTACTAGTTACTACTGTAGTTTTTAGAGAAAAATACCAGTACATTAGCCTAGACACCATGAAAAAATTCCTATCCTATGCATCAAATGGCATCTCTTTCTCTATAGGAATGAGATGCATGTCATCTCACTTCCTATGATTTTCATATTCCTATAAAATTCCTATCCTATGAACCAAAGGAGGCCTCTGCTGGAGTAACTACTGTAGCTAGCAGTACTGTTGGTATAGTGGTTTTCTTCAAGAAGCGGAATTCAACGAAGTCATGATGGTTCCTTTGTCCGAGCAACTTCATAGTGGGTAAGGTTGCGCATGTGATTTGATGGCTCATTTGTAATTACTGCGGCGGGACGACCGGGGTGACTCTCCCTTGCAGTTCTGCGGGCATGGAAAGTTGACCAGGATGGTCGACGTCCCACATGTCGGTGAGCGGAAGTATTCTTTCCGATATCGAGGAGCAAGGAAACTGCGTGGTATAGTATCACTGGTGATTTATATTTATTTTTTATTTCTAATGAATGCTAGCGTTTCAACTCTTACGACGAAGGAGTGCCAAACACACGGCACGTGCTGGATGTCGCACATGTCAGCGAAAGGAGTGGGACATGAACAGCGTGGTAGAGAGTCTCCACTTCTGGGTCAGAGACCACTCGTAGTAGTACTACTGTACTAGTTGTATGAATGATACAAAGTGCGACCCGGAGAGAAAGACACGTCTAGTTGGAAGGTCTCGGGGCATACACGTAAACAAATATAAAACCTAATATGTGCCTCCAATTAATATAGTAGTAGTAGAGTACTTAGTCACGTACTCCATAACATCACCGGGCATTGCACGTACAACATTTAGTGGTAGTAAGAGACAAATGCCTATATGCCATGCATGTTCATACTATTTGTGCCTTTCTACTTCACTTACTGCGCTACGTTACACAAGTTTGCACGTCCACTCCTGGGTACATGTCCGTCTCGTAGTTCCAGTCCCACATGTTCTTCATATAGACGGAACTATCCTTGCATGACACGTGCACCTTGATGCTAGATGTCTCACGTGTTGGCAAAAGGATGAACAAAGCTCACGTAAAAAAATAGAGTGGAAGAACATAGATTCCTAACGACCGAGAAGGAGCAAGGAACCTCGGGGTAGAGCGTCTGCACTCATAATATTTTATATTATTCAGCGTTATAAAATCAACCAATCATCTCCATAGTGGACTGGAAGAGTACGAAACACGATAGCCCAGTGTAGTTACATCATACTAGTACATGGCTAACCCACGCTATCACCATATTTCTTGGCTTTCGTGTGACACATATATCTAGTAATCCAGAAGCCCGTATCGCTTCTCCCTCCTCGTTTCTCTCTAAGTGCGGCGGGCTGGTGTTTTCGCCGTCTATTGAGGTCGGTTAACTCATCACATGTTAGAGACATGCCAAGAGCATTCTAAAAAAATTCCTTCCACGTTTCGTTTTCAAAAAGAAAAAATTCCTTTCACGTACGAATTTGACTGTATGCTTTGAGCAACTTGCATGTCCTATACTCCTCCTGTTTGGATACTCTAACTTAGCTAGAGATTAGACTAACTCATTACTAACCCTGAACAAACTGTAGCCAAAGAGGTGTTTGGGTGACCGGGTTAGATTGACAATAAATGCACTTGATGGAGAGAGAGATGTGATTTTTCTGTGGTCCCAATGAGAACTTTCTCCAGTTAGAACCTCTAGGGTGGGATAGTTTTTTTGGTAGGTTTGGTGCAACTTGCTCCAATTTAAATCCTCATGCTTGGATACTTTAGGGCTATTTGAGCCCAAACTATCTCAAACTAACTCTAACCCATGGATCCAAATAGGGACTATGGCCAGCCTCGACGCGGAGCAGTCGGTGCACCGGGAAGCGGCGCTCTCTTGGCTGTCGCACCGCTTCAAAGCCGGTGCTAGTGAGAGGTCGCGTCCGCTCTGGCCGGGCATTAATGCGGCTCTAATGCTCCAGGGCAACGCCGACCGTTTCACGCGGGAAGCGCGTGCTGGCAAGGGAGTATAGGTTTTGAACTGTTTCATGTGTAGTACTGGTAGTTTGCAAAACTACTCAATTATTGCACTCAGTTTCCTAAGAAATTGTGGTAAAAAACATTACTCCACGACCCGCTTCCCTTCTCCTTCCTCTTCCACCGCCCACGCACGTCCACGGGAAGCGACCGGTCAACCCTTATATAGGAGTGCTAGCACAAAAAGATGCATGCATGACCACTAAAATTTCCAGATTAAAGAGCCGCTCCCGCAGGAGTATGGCGTATGTTGTTACCTTCGGCCGGGCCATGGCTAACGGGCGATGGTGACCAGAGAAGAGGCGACGGGAGGGGAATGAATGTAGCTACTGTTTGGGTTCGCCGTCCGGCTTAAATAAATGAGCAATATCACGTGTACCCGCGGGTGCACAAATTGTAGCATACGTGTCTGCTTAAGTGGGCGTGTCGTGGTGGGCGCACATCAGATGCTAAGGGATGGCTAAAGATAGGAGGCGGCTCGAGGGCACTGGTGGACTCCAGAAGCGGGGTTGGTATGAGCGAGCGCGAGGCACAATACATACCCAGGTTTGGGGCTGTCCGGGGAGATAATAACCTTAATCCTGCCGATGGTGGTTTGATGTTTTACCAGTACATAGTTGCTCCTCGAGCTGTGTGGTGGGAGGAGGAAGACAGGCCAGGGCTTAGGCTGCTTCTCCCGGGGTGAGTCTATCCTATTCTCTAGTTCTTCTTTCTATCTCGCATGCGTCCTCCCGTGCATGAGGGCTATGGGGGGTTTTATATAGGCTAACCCCCCAGGGATACAATGGTAAAGTTATACGACCGTTGGGCCGGATTGTCATCGTCCGGGAAGCCAGCGCTGGGACCCACTAGCTAGAGGGCTTGCCGGGTTCTCCGTGCGTGGGGCCCGCCAGGTATGGGGGGCACTATGTGCCGTCTTGTCGGTCGCCAAGGATTAGCCGAGCTGGGTCCGGTACGACGTGCTCCATCACGTCACCGTTTGCCGGCGTCATGGGCTGTGATGATTGCACTTTTGCCACGCCCCAGCTGACTAGGGGCATGGGCGAGGCACTATTTCCTAGGTCATCGGTAGGTGCGTCTCGTCCCATCGTATGGTTGAGATGGGACGGGAGCTGACCCGTGGCCGGATTGGGGAACACGCCACGGGCCAGTCTGGCTTGTTGAGGAAGTCTTAGTGTGTCGGGTCCGGATCCCTCGAGCGGGCCATTGGGGCCGGATCGCGGGAGCCGGCCGGACTAGAGAGTCTTGCTGGATGGTGGGGCCTGGCCGGGTCGAGCGACTCGGCCATGTCAGAGGCGATTTGTGGAGCGAGGCTGGCCCCGTTGTTTTTGAAAAGGATCCGGCTTCCGTTGTGTGCCTAGGGTTCATCCACCCAACAGTATTCCCCGAAGCTATGAAGGTCCTCCGTCTTCGGGTGATCGGGCCTTCGTAGTTTCCTTCCCTTGAAGGCGGGCTCGGGGCCGATCTCGGGAACACCCGCTGTGTGCCGGCTTCTAGAAGCCTGATCGCGGCGTTTCATCGACGGCGGGAATCGAGGAGTCTGCAGAATATTGGATGATCTTTCGGGTTCCGTGCGGGCGCCACGCGGTGCGCGGAAGCCGGAGAGGCCTCACAGGCCACGCGCGCGACGGGACGGGGCGACCGGCCGGGGCGTGCAGCCGCGCAACTTCTGGCCCATCTGTGCTGATTTATTGTGGCGTCCGCGAACCGGTTGCCCTTCCAGGGGCAGTTATTGTGCATGTACGCACGCGCGCATTTATTGCGGGAAGTGGGAGAGGTGGGCGCAGTCGATCCCACTCCCCCACGTTCGAACCACGGTTTATAAATTGGGTCGAGGGGCCGGCGGAGATCGTTGTCGCCCGCGTCCTCTTGTCTTTCTCTGCATCCTCTGCCTCTTACGACCGCCGCACACTGTGCCGCCCGTCGTTCTTAAGCAGAGGTCATCCTCCCCTTCTTCTTTCTCTTCTTTGTGCTTCTCATCGATGGCGCTTCCATCGGGCTCATGGATGGGCTCGACCATCTCCGAGGACGACATCAGATACCTTCGCACCACCAAGCGCCTGCCGCCAAAGACGGAGGTCGCCGTTTGCTTGTCCGGAGACGAGCGGGATCCACGCCCCGAGGGCTCGGAGCGCGTGGTCTTCTTCACGCACTTCAAGCACGGGTTTGGGCTGCCCGCGAGTGATTTCTTCCGTGAATTCTTGTAGTTCTACGGGCTCCAGTCCCATCATCTCGGATCCGGGGCCATCGTGCAGCTCTCCGGCTTTGTCACGCTCTGTGAGGCGTACCTCGGCGTCGAGCCCTCGATCGGCCTCTTTGCGCGCCTCTTCTCACTGAAGCAGCAGGGGCCGAAGGCCGGGGAGATGTCGTAGTGCGGAGCCGCCGTCATCTGCCGGCGGCCGGGGGACGAGAGCCCCAAGGTGCCCTTGGAGGATTCTGCCAAGAAGTGGCAGCATTCTTTCTTCTACGTCCACAACTTGGGCACGGACAGCATCAACCGGCCTTCGTTCGCGAACGTGCTGCCGCAGGAGAAGCAGAACTAGTCCTACTACCCCAAGCGGCCGTCGCAGGCGGTGCTCAACTTGTGCGAGCGGGTGGTGGTGATGAAGGAGTGGGAAGGCCTCGAAGGCCGAGACCTCGTCACCGCCTTCATCGCGCGGCGTGTGCTACCACTGCAGCAGCGCGTTCATCTCATCGGCGAGATGAAGGGCCTCGATGACCCCGACTGCATGTCCAAGCTACGGCTGAGGGCGGAGCAGGTCGCGCGCCGGGTGAACGACATCTCCAAGGCCAACCTACCGGATTACTGGCAATACGGAAAGGTTCCGTATAGCCATGCGAACCCGGCGCCGATGGTGAGTCCCTTCTCTCCATATATTTCCGCCGCTCATCTTCTTATCCACCCGGACGCGATGCGGGAGGTGCTTCTGAATGCCATCCGGCATCCTTACGACCGGACGGGGACACAAGTGGTGCGCGCCGCCTCGGAGGAGCCCGAGGCCCACGGCGGAGGGGAGGGAGCGGTTGTCGAGGTGGGCGCGGGATGCCGAGAAGGTGCACTTATCTTCTTTTCTTCATGTTTTGGTTTCTGGGCGGCGGCGGAGGTGCTGACGCGAGCCACTGATGTAGTAGTGTCGGGCGGACATGGCCGCGGCGCGACCGGGGCCGGGTCATTCCGAGCGGTGACGACGGCAGCGCGGCCGGAGCCGGGTCGTCTCAGGTGCGGCCGGCGGCGGCCGGCCTCACGGGAAGGGCAGCGATGCTCCGCTAGCTCCCCCCACGAAGCGCGCCGCGGGCGCGGTTGGGGGAGTGAGGCCGACCGCCAAGATGAGGCGCGTTACCTAGGCGTCCAGGCGCTCCGTGCCGGTGTTGCTGGGGTAAGTTTTTATTTTTCTCTAGCTCCGAGCCGGGCGGCTCCGTTGAGCCCTCCTCTGTGCTAATTTGTCCTGACTTTTCTGATCGCCAATGTCGCTGGTGTTGGTGGCGGCGGAGGCCGTGTCCCCTGATGGTGCTGGATTCTGGACAAGCCGGTCGAACACCGTCGATCCGGGCGAGGAGGAAGAGTCGGCGGATCCGGACCTTGGTCTGGATCCATCCAATGCGGAGGGCCGAGCCTAGCGAGACCAAGATTGGGCAGAGGCCACACTAAAGGCGGCGTCGACCCAAGCTTAGACCACGGACGCGGAGGCGTGGGCGTGAGCCGGCGAGGAGCCGGTTTGGCCAGAGATGCGCCGGAACGACGGTGGCGACGACGGTCTTCGTCCCGCCGTTGGAGGAGGGTCACGGCCGGGGCGGCCGTGCCAACACGATGGACCTCGATCGGGAGGTCGTGGTCATCAAGGATGAGACCCAGCCACGGGCTGATGTGGCCAAGCGGGCGGGGGGCTGGTGGAGGCGACGGTGATGCCGCCTTGGGGGCACCAACGATGGCGTTGCCGGAGAGGACACCGGCCGCGGGCAAGGCGGACGATGGTGAGCACGCCTTAGTGCTTCAACCCGGGGTCGCCGGGTCATGGAGCCGGCGCTAATGCGACACGGAGCCAGCGAGGTCTTCTTTGGGCCCCCAACCCAGGACGAGGCGTCCATGGCCGTCGTGACTCAGCGCCTGCTGGGGCAGAAGAAACGGGTCAAGTCCTACGCCCGGGCTGAGTTGGAACGGGCGCGGGAACTAGAGGACACCGTGCACGTAAGTCTTCCCTTATTGTTGCTTGTTTCTTTTTTAGTGGAGGCGCGCCAGCGCACCCATAGGGTGTAGTCCCCGAGATTTGGGCCAACTACGTAGTAGTTGGGCCGAATATTTAAATTGCTTTCTTCTTTGCTGATTGTTGTTTCGTTGCTCAGCAACTGGACTCCTATTGGGTTGGCGTCTTCAATCGGCTCCTTGACACGCACGAGCGGCTCAAGGAGCATCTGGCCGCCAAGGAGGAGGAGCTCCGCGCCGTGACGGGTATATTCTCTTATCTTTTTCCCTTCTTTCTTGTGCGTCTTCGGGGTACTTTGTCTTTGAGTCGCTCTACTGCAGCCGTGTTGGAGCGGGCTAGGCAGGAGGCGACGGGAGCCCGGTAGGTGCTCGGCGAAGCCGGCCAGCTGCAGGAGCAGCTGGCGGGCGACTAGAGCCGCCTTGAGGCTGAGGTGGAGCATCTCCGGGCGGAGGCCGCCAAGGTCGCGAAGACGCAGCTGGCACTTGCGGAGGCGGACCAGCAGCGCGGCAAGCTGGCCAACGACAAGGGCCAGCTCCAGGCCAAGGTGGAGCGCCTGAAGGGACTACTGGCTGCGGCGGAGCAGGCCATGTAGGGGGAGACCCAGCGCCGCGACGGAGTCGAGAAGGCGGCCGCAGACAAGGACGCTGAGCTGAAGGCGGCCCTTGCCCAGGCCGCCCAGCTGGAGGAGGTGGTCAAAGTCCGCGATCGTACTCTCGACTGGGAGAAGTGCGGTACGTTGCTTGAGGCGCAGCACCTGGAATAGACCTTCTCCAGTGAGTACTTCTATTGAGTCTTTTGCCGATCTGAGGTTCCGGGTTCTTTTTTCATTGCGAATTTCTTCTGACACTTTTCTTTGACAGGGGTCTTCCCGGAGATGCAGGACTTGGCGGAGGAGGCGGTCCTCTTCTGGTGTGATCCCTGATACGTCTCCAATGTATCTATAAATTTTTATTGTTCCATGCTATTATTTATGAAGTCTTGGATGTTTAATGGGCTTTATCATTGACTTTTATATCATTTTGGGACTAACCTACTAAACCCAAAGGCCCAGTCCATATTGCTGTTTTTTGCATATTTCAGGGTTTTGCAGAAAAAGAATATCAAATGAAGTCCAAACGGAATGAAACATTCGCAAGAGATATTTTTGGAGAAAATCACGCACGCGGAGCTTGAGAACCACGTCAGGGGACCAAAGGGTGGCGCACGAGGGAGGGGGTGCGCCCTCCTTCCCAGGGCGCGCCCCCTGCCTCATGGCCCCCTCGAGCATCCCCCGATGCCCTCCTTCTTCCTATATAAGTCTACGTACCCCAAAACCTCCGTGAACGGGGAGAAAACCCTAATTCCACCGCCGTACCTTCTGTTCCCATGAAGATCCTATCTTGGAGCCTGTTCCGGAGCTCCATCGGAGGGGGATACATCACGGAGTTCTTCATCATCATCATCATCATCATCATCGCCCTCACCATGAGTTGTGAGTAATTTACCACAGACCTTCGGGTCCATAGCTAGTATCTAGATGGCTTCTTCTCTCTCTCTGGATCTCAATAAAAAGTTCTCCTTGGTCTTTGAGGAGATCTATTCGATGCAATTTCTTTTTGCGGTGTGTTTGTCGAGATCCGATGAATTGTGATTTTATGACCAAGGTTATCTATGAAAGATATTTGGTTCTTCTCTGAACTTTGTATGTGTGTTGATAATATCCTGGCAAGTCTCTTAGAATTATTGGTTTGGTTTGGCCTACTAGATCTATAGTTCTTGCAATGGGAGAAGTGCTTGGCTTTGGGTTCAATCTTGCGGTTTCCTTTCCCAGTGACAGTAGGGGCAGCAAGGCACGTATTGTATTGTTTCCATCGAGGATAAAAAGATGGGGTTTATATCGTATTGCTTGAGTTTATCCCTCTACATCATGTCATCTTGCTTAAGGAGTTACTCTGTTCTTATGAACTCAATCCACTAGGTGCATGCTGGATAGCGGCGATGTGTGGAGTAATAGTAGTAGATGCAGGCGGGAGTCGGTCTACTTGTCTCGCACGTGATCCGTATATACAATGATCATGCCTAGATAGTCTCATAATTATTCGCTTTTCTATCAATTGCTCGACAGTAACTTGTTTACCCGCCGTCTAGAGAGAAGCCACTAGAGAAAACTATGCCCCCCGGGTCTATTTTCAACATATCAATCTACATCTACTTTACTTTTATTGCTTTTATTTGCTGTTCTTATAAACCAAAAAATACCAAAAATATAAACTATCATCTCTATCAGATCTCACTTTCGTAAGTGACCGTAAAGGGATTGACAACCCCTTATCGCGTTGGCTGCGAAGTTATTATTTGTTTGTGCAGGTGCGAGGGACTCGCCCGTGGTCTCCTACTGGATTGAAACCTTGGTTATCAAAAACTGAGGGAAATACTTACGCTACTGTGCTGCATCTCCCTTTCCTCTCCGAGGGAATACAACGCAAGCTCAAGAAGTAGCAAGAAGAAGTTCTGGCGCCGTTGTCGGGGAGGCTTACGCAAAAGTCATATACCAAGTACCTATCACAAACCCTTACCCTTCGCATTACATTTATTTGCCTCTCGTTTTCCTCTCCCCCACTTCACCCTTGCCATTTTATTTGCCCTTCTTCTGCCATGTGTTTATGTTCACTTGCCTCTTGTTTGCTTGTGTGTGTTGGATTGCTTGCTTGTCACTATGGCTCAGAACAATACCAAATTGTGTGACTTCTCCAATACCAACAACATTGATTTTATTAGCACTCCGATTGCTCCTATTACCGATGTTGTATCTTGTGAGATCAATGCTGCTTTGTTGAATCTTGTCATGAAACATCAATTCTCCGGCCTTCCTAGTGAAGATGCCGCTACCCATCTAAACAACTTTGTTGATTTGTGTGATATGCAAAATAAAAGGGATACAGATAACGATATTGTTAAATTGAAGTTATTTCCGATTTCACTGAGAGATCGTGCTAAAACTTGGTTTTCCTCTATGCCTAGAAATAGTATTGATTCGTGGAATAAGTGCAAATATGCTTTTATCTCTAAGTATTTCCCTCCTGCTAAGATCATCTCTCTTAGAAACGCTATTATGAATTTTAAGCAACTAGATCATGAGCATGTTGCACAAGCTTGGGGGAGAATGAAATTAATGATATGTAATTGCCCTACACATGGTTTGAATCTATGGATGATTATTCAGAACTTTTATGCTGGCTTGAATTTTTCTTCTAGAAATCTTTTAGACTCGGCCGCGGGAGGCACTTTCATGGAAACTACCGTAGGAGAAGCTACCAAACTCCTAGATAATATTATGGTTAATTATTCTCAATGGCACACCGAAAGATCTAGTAGTAAAAAAGTGCATGCTATCGAAGAAATTAGTGTTTTGAGTGGAAAGATGGATGAACTTATGAAATTATTTGCTGTTAAGAGTGCTTCTTCTAATCCTAATGATATGCCTTTGTCCACTTTGATTGAGAATAACAATGAATCTTTGGATGTAAATTTTGTTGGTAGGAATAATTTTGGTAACAATGCTTATAGAGGTAATTTCAATCCTAGGCCTTTTCCTAGTAATTCCTCTAATAATTATGGTAATTCCTACAACATCTCTTATGGAAAGATGCCTTCTCAATTCGAAACTAGTGTTAAGGAGTTTATGATCTCGCAAAAGAATTTCAATGCTTTGCTTGAAGAGAAATTGCTTAAGGTTCATGAATTGGCTAGAAGTGTGGATAGAATTACTCTTGATATTGATTCTTTTAAACTTAGATCTATCCCACCTAAGCATGATATCAATGAGTCTCTCAAAGCCATGAGAATTTCCATTGATGAATGCAAAGAAAGAACCGCTAGGATGCGTGCTAAAAGAGAGGATTATATTAAATCGTGTTTTTCTAGCTATCATGAAAATAAAGATGAAGATATGAAAGTTATTGACGTGTCTCCTATTGGATCCATGTTTTCTAGTACAAATCTTGATGAAAATAGGATTGGAGATGATTCTGCTTTAAAGTGTCGCAATGGTTCGGAGTTTTTAGATCTTGATGCTAAAATTGCTAAAAGTGGGAGTGAAGAGATTAAAACTTTGCATAGTGATGAACCCACTACTTTGGATTTCAAGGGATTCAATTATGATAATTGCTCTTTGATTGATTGTATTTCCTTATTGCAATCCGTGCTAAATTCTCCGCATGCTTATAGTCAAAATAAAGCTTTCACCAAACACATAGTTGATGCTTTGATGCAATCTTATGAAGAAAAAATTGAGTTGGAAGTTTCTGTCCCTAGAAATATTTATGATGAGTGGGAACCTACTATCAAAATAAAAATAAAAGATCATGAATGCTATGCTTTGTGTGATTTGGGTGCAAGTGTCTCCACTATCCCAAAAACTTTGTGTGATTTGCTAGGGTTTCATGACCTTGATGATTGTTCTTTAAATTTGCATCTTGCGGATTCCACTATTAAGAAAGCTATGGGAAGAATTAATGATGTTATTATTGTTACCAATAGGAATTATGTGATCGTAGATTTTATTGTTATTGATATAGATTGCAATCCTTCATGTCCTATTATTCTTGGTAGACCTTTCCTTGGAACGATTGGTGCAATTATTGATATGAAGGAAGGTAATATTAGATTCCAATTTCCGTTAAGGAAAGGCATGGAACACTTTCCTAGAAATAAAATCAAATTACCATATGAATCTATCATGAGAGCCACTTATGGATTGCCTTCCAAAGATGGCAATACCTAGTTTTATCTTGTATCGTGCCTAGCTAGGGGCGTAAAACGATAGCGCTTGTTGGGAGGCAACCCAATTTTTTTTGCTGCTGTTAGGGAATAAACATTGCATCTAGCCTCTTACTAGATGTGGTTTCATGTTTTGTTTAGTGTTTGTGCCAAGTAGAACCTTTGGGAAGACTTGTGTGAAGTTTATGTGATCTTGCTGTAAAAAACAGAATCGTTAGCGCTCGCTAAAGTGGTCTTGAGATTTTACTGGACCGTGATTTTTAGTTGATTCTTTTTGCAGATGATTGGTAGACAAATTCCGTAAATTTACCAATTTAGTTTGAATTGTTTGGAGTTCCAGAAGTAGGCGAAACCTGCAGATTACTACAGACTGTTCTGTTTTTGACAGATTCTGTTTTTCGTGTGTTGTTTGCTTATTCCGATGCATCTATGAGTAGTATTGGAGGATATTAACCATAGAGAAGTTGGAATACAGTGGGTTTAACACCAATATAAACAAATAATGAATTCATTTCTGCACTTTTGAGTAGTGGTTTGTTTTTCTTATACTAACGGAGCTCATGAGAATTTTTGTCTAAGTTTTGTGTTGTGAAGTTTTCAAGTTTTGAGTATTGCTTTGATGTACTATGGAACAAGGAGTAGAAAAGGCCTAAGCTTGGGGATGCCCATGGCACCCCAAGTAAATTCAAGATAATCAAAAGCCTAAGCTTGGGGATGCCCCGGGAAGGCATCCCCTCTTTCGTCCTCATCCATCGGTAACTATACTTGGGGCTATATTTTTATTCGCAACATGATATGTGTTTTGCTTGAAGCGTCTTGTATAATTTGAGTCTTTGCTTGTTAGTTTGTCACAATCATCCTTGCTGGACACAACTATTTGAGAGAGTTAAATATGGCCTAGAAATTATTAGAACACTCTATGTGCTTCACTTATATCTTTTGAGTTGAATAGGTTTTACTCTAGTGCTTCACTTATATCTTTTAGAGCACGGTGGTGGTAATATTTTGTATAAATTGTTGAACTCTCATGCTTCACTTATATCTATTTGAGAGTCTATTAAAAAAGCATGGTAATGTGTTTAGGCTAAATAAACTAGTCTTTACATGATAAACATCCAATGTCAATGTAGTAAAAAAAATTCACACTAAGTGCATTGAATAGAATGAGATGTAGGATGCTTGATAATTGTTTTGAGACATGAGGATAGTGATATTAGAGTCATGCTAGTGGAGTTATTATGAAATTAAGAAATACTTGTGTTAAGGTTAGTGATTCATGTATCATGCACGTATGGTGAACCGCTATGTGACGAAGTTAGAGAATGAGGTATTTGTAGAGTGCCAACCTTTGTGTGGAGGTCGGGGGCGCGCGATGGTTAACTCCTACCAACCTCCCCCTAGGAGCATGCGTTGATTGCTTTTTTTTGATGACTCGTAGATTTTTGCAATAAGTATATGAGTTCTTATGACTAATGTTGAGTCCAGGGATTGTACGCACTCTCACCCTTCCACCATTGCTAGCCTCTCTTGTACCGCGCAAATTTCGCCGGTGCCATAAACCCACTATATATCCTTCCTCAAAACAGCCACCATACCTACCTATCATTGCATTTCCATAGCCATTCCGAGATATATCGCCATGCAACTTTCCACCGTTCCGTTTATATGAAACGCATCATATTGTCATATTGCCATTGCATGATCATGTAGTTGACATCGTATTTGTGGCAAAGCCACCATGCATAATTTTTATACAAGTCACTCTTGTTTCATTGCACATACCGGTACACCACCGGAGGCATTCATATAGAGTCATACTTTGTTGTTGTAGTATCGAGTTGTAATATCGAGTTGTAATGAAGGTATGATGATCATCATTATTAGAGCATTGTCCCATGGGAGGAAAGGCTAAATCTATAAAGCCCCTCCGCAAAAAAAGGAAAGGCCAAAGAAATAATAAAGGCCCAAAAAAAGAAAAAAGAAAAGGGACAATTGCTACTATCCTTTTTCACACTTGTGCTTCAAAGTAGCACCATGTTCTTCATTGTAGAGAGTCTCATGTTTAGTCACTTTCATATACTAGTGGGAATTTTCATTATAGAACTTGGCTTGTATATTCCAACTATGGGCTTCCTCAAATGCCCTAGGTCTTCGTGGGCAAGCATGTTGGATGCACACCCACTAGTTTCTTTTATTGAGCTTTCATTCATATTTAGCTCTAGTGCATCCGTTGCATGGCAATCCCTACTCACTCACATTGATATCTATTGATGGGCATCTCCATAGGCCGTTGATACGCCTAGTCGATGTGAGACTATCTCCCTCCTTTTTGTCTTCTCCACAACCACCTCTATTCCACCCATGGTTCTATATCCATGGCTCACGCTCATGTATTGTGTGAAAATTTAAAGGTTTGAAAAGATAGAGCATGAAGACAAGTGCTTGGATGAAATCGAGGTTGTGCATGATATGAATATTTTGTGTGATAACGAGGGAGCATAGCCAACACTATATGATTTTGTAGGGATAACTTTCTTTAGACATAGTATTTTGAGAGGACATGATTGCTTTGTTAGTATTGCTTGAAGTATTATTATTTCTTATGTCGATATAGACTTTTGTCTTGAATCTGTCAGATCCGAACATTCATGCCACAATGTAGAGAATTACATTGAAAAACTATATTGGTTAGCATTCGACATCAAACATTCTTTCTTGATCATTTACCTACTCGAGGACGAGCAGGAATTAAGTTTGGGGATGCTTGATACGTCTCCAACGTATCTATAATTTTTTATTGTTCCATGCTATTATTTATGAAGTCTTGGATGTTTAATGGTCTTTATCATTCACTTTTATATAATTTTTGGGACTAACCTACTAACCCAAAGGCCCAGTCCATATTGCTGGTTTTTGCCTCTTTTCAGGGTTTTGCAGCAAAAGAAGATCAAACGGAGTCCAAACGGAATGAAACCTTCGGGAGAGAAATTTTTGGAGAAAATCACGCACGCGGAGCTTGAGAACCACATCAAGGGACCAAAGGGTGGGCCACGAGGGTGGGGGGCGCGCCCCCTTCCCAGGACGTCCCCCCTGCCTCGTGGCCCCCTCGAGCATCCCTCGGTGCCCTCCTTCTTCCTATATAAGTCTACGTACCCCAAAACCTCCGTGAATAGAGAGAAAACCGTAATTCCACCGCCGTACCTTCTGTTCCCGTGAAGATCCCATCTTGGTGCCTGTTCCGGAGCACCACCGGAGGGGGATCCATCACGGAGTTCATCATCATCATCATCATCATCATCATCGCCCTCACCATGAGTTGTGAGTAGTTTAGCATAGACCTTCGGGTCCATAGCTAGTATCTAGATGGCTTCTTCTCTCTCTCTGGATCTCAATACAAAGTTCTCCTCGGTCTTCGAGGGGATCTATTCGATGTAATCTCTTTTTGTGGTGTGTTTGTCGAGACCCGATGAATTGTGAGTTTATGACCAAGGTTCTCTATGAAAGATATTTGGTTCTTCTCTGAACTTTGTATGTGTGCTCATAATATCTTTGCAAGTCTCTTTGAATTATTTGTTTGGTTTGGCCTACTAGATCTATAGTTCTTGCAATAGGAGAAGTGCTTGGCTTTGGGTTCAATCTTGCGGTGTCCTTTCCCAGTGACAGTAGGGGCAGCAAGGCACGTATTGTATTGTTGCCATGGAGGATAAAATGAAGGGGTTTATATCATATTGCTTGATTTTATCCCTCTACATCATGTCATCTTGCTTAAGGCGTTACTCTGTTCTTATGAACTCAATACACTAGATGCATGCTGGATAGCGGTCGATGTGTGGAGTAATAGTAGTAGATGCAGGCAGGAGTCATTCTACTTGTCTCAGACGTGATGCCTATATACAATGATCATGCCTAGATAGTCTGATAATTATTCGCTTTTCTATCAATTGCTCGACAGTAATTTGTTTACCCGCCGTAGAATATTGCTATCATGAGTGAAGCCACTAGAGAAAACTATGGCCCCCGGGTCTATTATCAACATATCAATCTACATCTACTTTAATTTTATTGCTTTTAATTGCTATTTTTATAAACCAAAAATACCAAAAATATAAACTATCATCTCTATCAGCTCTCACTTTCGTAAGTGACCATAAAGGGATTGACATCCCCTTATCATGTTGGCTGCGAAGTTCTTATTTCTTTGTGCAGGTGCGAGGGACTCGCGCGTGGTCTCCTACTGGATTGATACCTTGGTTCTCAAAAACTGAGGGAAACACTTACGCTAGTGTGATGCATCTCCCTTTACTCTTCGAGGGAATACAACGCAAGCTCAGGAAGTAGCAATCCCGGGGGCGTGGTTGTCTCCGGGACCGACCCGCGTGTGGCCTGGACCTTCCCAGAGATCATGGCCGCCGCCGAGGCTCGTTTGCATGCCTTGGGTTCATAGATGGTGCAGCTTTCCGAGGCCGGCACAGTGATGACGGGAGCCCTTTGGCCGGGCTCCGCTGCGCCGACCAGGTTCTCGCGGCTTGTGCGGTGGCTTGAGGCGGGGCCGGATCGGCTCCACGACTGGCGCCTTTCCGCCGCTCATGCCGGAGCTGAGATGGCGTTAATGTTCGTGATGTCTTGGTATCCGGACCTGTCCCTGAAGGCGCTGATGGGCCAGCGAGCCGGCTCGGAGAGCCAGCTGCGGGCGCAGGCCGGCGAGATCACCGCCCGGGCCAGCTACATCACTGGGTTCTCCTACCACGACGAGTTTTGGCCGGAGCGGACAAAAGACGGCGTAGTCGTGCCTGTTGACGACATCGTTCTGCTTCTGGATGACCCGGACGACAGCTGCGAGGAGACGGGTGTCTATCGCAACACGGGTGTCGACGATGAAGACACTGGCACCTCGGCGGGCCCGGCGGGTGCGGATGCGGATGCTTGAAGCTCCTATTTTAAATCTTTGTAGATATCTCTATTAGGTAGCAGGTCCACCTCACCCATTTGGTGCACTGGTTGTAACGAATTCTGGCCTTGGGCCATTTATGAATTTAAACGTCTGTATGAATGTCGTGGATGTTTCTGCTCTTGCTTGTTTGTTTGTCGAGCTATTTTCCTGTGCCTCTCCCCCCTCAGGCCTCCCCCCACGAGCCTGACGGCCGAGGCTCCGGTCCGTGACAAGGGGTTTGGCATTTGGGAGAGGACGCGCATCAGTTAGGCGTTTGAAACGTTGAGCATGAGCGAAACACCCACTGGGCTGGCTTGCGGTGATCCGGCGTGGCCGGATGATAGACAGCCGGTCGTGTTGTGAAGTTTGTGAGTGGCGGGGCCGGATCGATCAATCCGGTGCCATGTTGCGATGTTCGTGGATGTAGGCTCCTTTGCTTTTTGTTTGTCGAGCCGTTTTCCCGTGCCTCTCCCGCCTCGGGCCTCCCCCCGCGAGTCTGACGGACGAGGCTCTGGTCCGTGACAAGGGGTTTGCCCTTTGGGAGAGGATGCGCAGTAGTTAGGAATTTGAAACGTTGAGCGTGAGCGAAAAACCCACAGGGATGGCTCGCAGTGATCCGGCGTGACCGGGTGACGAGCAGCTGGCCGTGTGGTGACTTGACTGTTCGTGGCATGGCCGAGTTGGGTGGCCCGGTGGTCCCGGGCTTAGTTCTCATGGCGTGTTGGTTCTCTGGCCTTTGCGTGCTCGCCGACCAACAACCGAAGTCGGATCTGTGGCTTAGGGCGGTGCCGGAGACTGCGGTGATCTCAACGCGCCAAGAAGTGCTAAGCGAAGTGACGGGAGGGGACCGAGCCGGCCGGCGCCTTAGTCCCTGGGTCGAGCGAATCGATCCGGCAGCCAGGTTTGGACGAAGAGGCACGTGAATCGTAAAACGCCAGAGACACAAATAACTTGGTCAGAAAAGGGTGGCCCCGAGCATCGTTCAGGGAACCCATAGGTTTCAATTGAGCGCAAAAGGCAGCGATACATACACATACACGGCTCACTGTAAAACAGACGGAGGAGTTCCGCGTTCCAGGGCCGAATTGTTTCTTCTCCGACCGTGTCCCTCTTGCGCTTGTTTAACTTGCGCGCGTCGATGAGGTAGTAGGTGTTGCGGTCGCACAAAGCCTTGCTGATGATGAAGGGGACCTCCCATGGGTAGGACAGCTTATGCTGGCCGGCTTCCTATTGGACGAGTCGGAGGACGAGGTCTCCCTCGCGGAAAGCAAGGGGCTTGATCTTCTTGCTGTGGTAGTGCCCGAGGCCTTTGCGCTAGTAGACGTGCTTCTTCCAGTAGGTCGACGCCGTCCTCGCGGGCTTCCCTGGCTTTGGTCTCAGTGGACATCATGACGCGCGGTGAGTCAAACTCGATGTCGATCGAGATGTTGGCTTCAGCTCCGTAGACGAGGAAGAACGGGGTAAACCTAGCCGACCTGTTCAGCGTTGTTCGGAGGATCCAGAGGTCGGCCGGCAGCTCGTCGAGCCAGCTTTCGGGTGAGCGGATGAGTGGTTCGACGAGGAGTGGCTTGATGCCGGTTAGGATGAGCCCATTTGCCCGCTCGACCTGGCCGTTCGACTATGGGTGGGCAACGGATGCCAGGTCGAGGCGGATGCCAGAGACGGAGCAGTATTGCGCGAGCGCGCCCTTGGCGAAGTTGGCACCGTTGTCGGTGATGATGTTGTTCGGCATGTCGTAGCGCACCACTATGTCCTTGACGAATCAGACGGCTGTTGGCCCATCCAGCTTCTTGATCAGTCTTGCCTCGATCCATTTGGTGAATTTGTCAATTTCTACCAGCAAATGCGTCATGCCGCCTCGGACAGTTTTGAAAGGTCCCACCATGTCGATCCCCCAGACCGCGAAAGGCCTGGCGATCGGTATGGACCGGAGCGCCGATGTTGGTTGGTGGGTGCATTTGCTGAAGCGCTGGCATCCCTCGCACTTGAGGACGAGCGATTCGGTGTTTTCGAGGGCTGTTGGCCAATAGAAGCCATGGCGGAAAGCCTTGGCCACCAGGGATCATGACGCGGCGTGGTGCACGCACTCGCCCTGGTGTATGTCGAGGAGGATGTCCACGCCCTTGTCCTGCTCGACGCAGCGCTGGAACACGTCGGTGGGGCTGCTTTTTACGAGCTCGTTGTTGATGATCTTGTAGGCAACCGCTGGGCGCTACACTTGCCGGGCTTCGATCTCGTCGACGGGGAGGGTCCCCCTCTCCAGGAACTCCTTGATGGGGCAGGGCCGAAGATGGCGCCGTCACCGTGGTGAGAACGGCCATTATGGTTGCTTCAGGGGCGTCGTCAGCCAAGCCGGGTCTACCGGTCCCTGGGTTGGGTACGGGGGCGGCCGGACTGAGGGTTGCCATTGCTGGACCGGGGTCAGAAGTCCCTGGGCCAGACTGAGCAGTCCCTGGGCCGGACTGAGCAGCCACCGGGCCGGACTGAGCAGTCCTCGGGTCGGGCTGGGCAGTCCTTGGGCCGGGCTCCGTAGTTGCCGGGCCGGACTGAGCAGTCCCCGGGCCGAGTTCTGTTGATGCCGGGCCGGACTGAGAACTCCCCGGGCCGGGCTCTGCTGTTGCGGGGCCGGACTGAGCAGTCCCCGGGCCGGGCTGAGCAGTCCCTGGTTCGTCCGAGACGTGGATGGATTCTGAGTCTAGGCAGACAGCTTTTGTAGGTGCTCGAGGGAAACGCCGGACGGAATGGACTGTCAAGACGAGGCGATCTTGGCGAGTGTGTCGGCCGCCTCGTTTTCCACTCGTGGGACGTGGAGGAACTCGTAGCCTGTGAAGAAACCGGACATCTTGTGCACGAGGAAGCGGTAGCTTGCCATGTTGGGGTCGCGCGAGTCCCACTCGCCGGAGCACTGCTGCACCACCAGGTCCAAATCGTCGTAGTAAAGGATTCGCCGGATTCCGAGTTCCTTGGCCAGCTGGAGGCCGTGCACAAGGGCTTCATACTCAGCGACGTTGTTGGAGGAGGCGAAGTGGATCTGGAGCGCGTACTTGAGTCGGTCGCCCTTTGGGGATGACAACACTATGTCGGCTCCTAGGCCGAGGCGCATTTTCAAACCGTCAAACTGCATGCGCCAGTGCGTCGAGTCTAGAGGAGGCAGCAAGTACTGGGTCTCTGTCCATTCGACGAGGAAGTGGGCCAGAGCTTCGGACTTGATCGTGGTGCGGGGCTCGTAGAGGATGGTGTGGCCGGCTAGCTCGAGCACCCACTTGGCGACCCGGCCAGAAGCGTCGCGGCACCCGATAATCTCGCCGAGGGGGGCCGTGCTGACCATGGTGATCTCATGCTCTTGGAAATACTGCTTCAGCTTCTTGGCGGTGAAGTACACACTGTAGCACATCTTTTGGTAGTGCGGATAGTTCTGCTTTGAGGCAGAGAGCACCTGGCTCAGGTAGTAGACGGGGCGCTGGACGGCTTGGATCTTGCCCTTCTCTGGTCGCTCGACCACGAGCACCGTGCTGACTGAGCGCGAGGTTGCGGCTATGTAGAGCAACATCGGCTCCTTCTCGGCTGGGGCGGCCAGGACGGGTGCGGTGTAGAACATGCGCTTGAGGTCCCGAAAAGCTCATCCGCTTGGTCGTTCCATCCGAACGGCGTTGTCTTCTTCATCAGCTAGTATAGGGGTAAGGCCCTCTCGCCCAGCCGGTTGAGGAACCGGCTGACCGAGGCCAAGCAGCCGGTGAACTTCTGGACATCACGCAGCCGAGCCGACTTGCCCATGTGCTCAATGGCCTTGATTTTCTCTGGGTTTGCCACAATGCCGCGCTCTGAGACGAGAAAGCCGATCAGCTTTCCGGCCGGGACACCGAAAATGCATTTCTCTGGGTTGAGCTTGACATTGTACTCGCGGAGGTTAGCAAAGGTTTCCTTCAGATCATCAAGGAGCGTGAGGTGCTGCTTGGTCTTCACCATGATGTCATCCAGGTAGACGTGGATATTGCGGCCGAGCTACGGCAGCAAGCATTTCTGCATGCAGCGCTGGAAGGTGGCTCCGGCGTTCTTCAGGCCGAATGACATGGTGATATAGCAATACGCCCCAAAGGGCATGATGAAGGACGTCTTCAGGGCGTCAGCCGGGTCCAGCTTGATCTGGTGGTAGCCGGAGTAGACGTCCAGGAAGGACAGGAGCTCGCACCCGGCGGTGGAGTCGATGACTTGGTTGATTTGCGGGAGGGCGAATGGATCCTTGGGCCAAGCTTTGTTCAGGCTAGTGTAGTCGATACACATGTGCCAGGAGTTGTTTTTCTTCAGAACGACGACTGGTTTGGCCAGCCACTCGGGGTGAAATGCTTCCATGATGAAGCCGGCCGCCAAAAGCTTGGCGATCTCTTCACCGATGGTCCTTCTCTTCTCTTCGGAGAAACGTCGTAGGGGTTGGTGGACAGGCTTGGCGTCCTCGCGGACGTGAAGTTTGTGCTCGGCGTACTTCCTCGGGATGCCCGGCATGTCCTTTGGGGACCATGCAAAGATATCCCGATTCTAACGGAGGAAGTCGACGAACTCGCCTTCCTATTTTTTGCTGAGGCGGGTGCCCGCAACGACGTACTTGCTGTAGCTAGGGTGTTCTGGGTTCAGATTCACCTTCTTGGTTCCCTTGGAGGGTTTGAACGAGGCTTCGTTGGCCGGCGGCTCCTCGGCCGAGACAGGCGTGGCTACCGCCTTGCCAGCAAGGGCAACGATCCGGTCGAGCTGGCGCCGCTCCTCGGCGATGACCATTGACTCGGCCAGCTTGGATCCGTCTCGGGCGCACTCCAGCGATTTGCGGTGGTCGCCGGTGACGATGATGAGGCCCTTTGGACCCGACAGCTTCATCTTCAAGTAGGCGTAGTGGAGGACCGCCATGAATTTGGCGAGTGCGGGCCGGCCGAGCAGCGCGTGGTATGCGCTGGACAGGTCCACCACCTCGAACTAGATCGGCTCGCGTCAGAAATGGCTGCTGTCGCGGAATAGGACGTCGTGCCAGATCCGGCCAATCGGAGAGTAGGAGTTGCCGGGCACAATGCCGTGGAAGACGGTCCTGGTCGGCTCCAGGTCCTTGGCTTCGAGGACGAGCTTGGTCATGGTGTCCCGGTAGAGGACTCGGCAGAACTTGCAAGTGCGCCAAAGCGCGACTACGGTGGGGTTGAGGACGAGGGCTTATCCACCTGGGTTCGGCATGACGGCCGGGTGATCCTCACGCGTCCATGTGATCGGGCGCTCCGACAATGCATGTATTTTGGCCTGGCCGGGGCGACAGTGTTCACTTCCTGTGGAATGAGGCGCTCGCTGCGCTTGTCGTTGCTGAGGCTGGTGAAGAGGATGTAAGCCGCGTTCGGGTCCTGGTAGGCGTCGTTGCGCATGGCGCCGCCAGCCGGAGGTGGTGGGGGAGGCGGAGGCTGCCGCCCCGCTCCTGGAGCCGGGGCTGGAGGTGGCGGAACGTCGCCCCTCATGATGTGCTTGGTGATGGCGCATTGCCGGAGCGTGTGCGTGGATGGCCTCGCGCCGCTGTGGTGCTTGCATGGAGCGTCGAGCATCTCCTCGATGCTCATAGCGGGTTGCCATGTTGTCTTCCCGATCTGCCGGCGCTTGGCGGCCAGCTCGGTTTCGGGTGCCTGCTCGGCGGCCGCCATGAGCCGGTTGTCACGTCGTTAGGCCTGCTGTTTGGCCTTGCGCTTGTGCTGCTGCTGGTTATGCTGATGCTGCCGGCTTCCCTCACCGGTCGGCTTCGGAGGGGGAACCGGCTTGGTCTTGCTGGCTTCGTCCAGGGCCACCTGGATCTTCATGGCAGAGTCGGCGTTTGCGTACTTGCCCGCCGTTCCTATGAGCGTGGACATGGTGGTCGGCTCGGAGCATAGCATCTTGTGCTTGAGGAGGGTACCATCCCGGCACCCATTGACGAAGTACTGGATTGCCTGGACGTCATGGACGCCTTCGCATCTATTGCGGAGCTCTATCCAGGTACTCCCGGTCGGTTTCTATCGGCCCCTACACGCACATGGCGAGCTGCCTGGGACGACCAGGTCGCCGGTAGGTCTCGGTGAAGTTACGCATGAAGGCCTCCTCAAAATTGACCCACGCGTTGATGCTGCCCATCGGCTGGCTATTCAGCAACGTGCGGGCCGATCCCTGGAGCATCACTGGTGCATAGCGGATGGCCAGGCGGTGGTTGCTGCCGGTGATGCCGATGGCGGTGGTGTAGTCGGTGAGCCAGTCCTCTAGCTTCACGGTGCTGTTGTACTTAAGCGTGTCGCGGGGAAGCGTGAACCCTTTGGCAAAGGGCTCGCTCTGGATGCGCAGACCGAAGCACGCCGGTCCGACCAGGCCGGTCTCCTCCAGCTCCTGGGAGCGGGCGAGCCGGTCGAGGCAGTGGCGAGCGTCGGCGGTGTCGATGGTGCACGGGCCCAGCCGACCGGAGACCGCGCCACAGGGACCGGGGTCGACCGCAGTCTGCCGCCGGGTCAGCTGGGGAGCCGGGTTAAGCTGGCGGTGGGCTTCGGAAGGCGACTCGTCGCCTAAGCTGCCAGCGGTTGTTGGGGCGGGGTTGCACCGGGTCTGGGTGCGGTCGGAGTGCGCCTCGCCGGGTGGGGAAGACGCCGAGTGCTGGTCATCACCGGCTCTAACGACGCGGGCGGAGCCGGACCCGGCCGGTTTGGCAAGCCGGTTGAGGCGGGCCTGCTGCGCGTTGGCCGCCGTGAGGAGGTCGCTTACCCTCTTGAGGTGCTCCCGTAGTTCTTCACCTGCGAGCTGCTCCATGCCGACCGCGGCCGCCTGAGCAGCGCGCATGTTCTTCACTGGAGTTTCGTAGATGGGAGGGAGGGCGCCGAGGGCGCGTCCGATCGCGCCGCCCCGGGTCCGCACATCTGCGACCTGGCTTGGCTCGGCAGCACCAGGCGTGAAACCGTAGGCGGCGTTGCACTCCATATGAGCAGATGCGAGGTGGAGCCCCGTCGTGGCGAGCGACTGGGTGAGGTCCAGCAGGTGCTGGCGGTCCCCGTCGAGGTGGGTCTGCGCCTCGGCTATGTTGGAGTCGTCGATGTTGGTGTCGATGGGCACGCGGAGGCGCTGGATAGCGACTTGCAGTGGGTCGGGCTGGGCGGCCCGTTCCGCCGCGGCCTCAGCTTCAGCGGCCTTCCTCGCCGCGCTTGACGAAGAGGTGGTACTGGTGTCGGTGAAGAAAACCTCTACGCAAAGGTCCATCGCTCCATCGGGAGTGCTGCCGTCGGGAGTGATGGGGGAGTCGGAGAAATTTAGTATCTCGCTGGGGTACTCATCGGCCGCTGGCGCATCGGAGATGCGCAGTGCGACAAAAGAGGCGGTGAGGGCATCGATGACGTCGTCCGTCATCATGACAAGCTCGTCGGAGTAGGAGCGGGACCCCGTCTGAAGCATGCTCCCGGCCAGGACCTCGAGATGCCCCATAGTGGGCGCCAACTGTCGTGGTGGGCGCACGATAGATGCCAAGGGATGGCTAAAGATAGGAGGCGGCTCGAGGGCACTGGTGGACTCCAGAAGCGGGGTTGGTATGAGCGAGCGCGGGACGCAAGACATACCCAGGTTTGGGGCTCTCTGGGGAGATAATACCCTTAATCCTGCCGATGGTGGTTTGGTGTTTTACCAGTATAGAGTTGCTCCTCGAGCTATGTGGTGGGAGGAGGAAGACAGTCCAGGGCTTAGGCTGCTTCTCCCGGGGTGAGTCTATCATGTTCTCTAGTTCTTCTTTCTATCTCGTATGCATCCTCCCATGCATGAGGACTCTGTTTTTTTTTATAGTCTAACACCCCAGGGATACAATGGTAAAGTTACACAACCATGGGGCCGGATTGTCATCGTCCTAGAAGTCAGCGCTGGGACCCGCTCGATACAAGGCTCGCCGGGTTCTCCGGGCGCGGGGCCCGCCAGGTATGGGGGGCACTGTGTGCCGTCTTGTCGGTCGCCAAGGATTGGCCGAGCTGGGTCGGGTACGACGTGCTCCGTCACGTCACCGTTTGCCGGCGTCATGGGCTGTGATGATTGCACTGTTGCCATGCCCCGGCTGACTACGGGCATGGGGGAGGCACTGTTGTCTAGGTCATCAGTAGGTGCGTCTCGTCCCATCGTAAGGTTGAGATGGGACGGGAGCAGACATGTGGCCGGATTGGGGAACACGCCACGGGCCGGTCTGGCTTGTTGAGGAAGTCTTGGTGTGCCGGGTCCGGATCCCTTGAGCGGGCCGTTGGGGCCGGATCGCGGGAGTCGGCCGGACTAGAGAGTCTTGCCGGATGGTGGGGCCTGGCCGGGTCGAGCGACCCGGCCAAGTCAGAGGCGAATTGTGGGGCGAGGTTGGCCCCATTGTTTTTGAAAAGGATCCGGCTTCCGTTGCCTGCCTGGGGTTCATCCCCCCGAAAGGGCGTCATGTAACTGGTGTGTGTGTGTGTGTGTGAGATTCTGAGAGACAGAGTGTGTGTGTGTGCGACTCTACTCTTTGGACATGTACTCAACCTTTTGCATTGGGATATAAGTATAATGGTATTTACTTTAGCTAGTGATTTACGTGGCCATGTGAACGTGGTTGTGTTAAAAAATGTCAGTTCCTGCTAGTGATTTGCGTTATATAATTACAAGCAAGATGCTCGTGCATTGCACGGAACATCAATATGCATTTTTTACAAAACACATGTTGTAATTTACCCATGCATGAGTAATCCCATGTGTAAAAACTAATGATATTTCGAGAATTTTATCGGAAAACTGGTATCTCGAGAATGTCATCAAAAAAATGAAAGATGAGAGATAAGGTGAGGAAGAGTGGAGCGTGGTGGTGACTGGTGGTCGGAATGGGCGGAGGCATGGGGATGGATGGCGCCGGCAGGCGCCAGCAGCCACCATGCTAGATTGTTCCGGAGACTTTCTTTTTTAACTGCTCAGCAATGAGGTGTGGGAGATAAGGATGTGGAGAGAGGTGCGGCTATCTTTTTTAAAATTATCATAGTTTGCTTTCTATCCGTCAAATATTTATCAGACGGTATATATTACAAGATGGCAGGAACACCATCATCGCCAACTTGGTTTTTTATAAGGGTACAGATGATAAGTTTGCTAACTACTAAAGTAAAGTGGAATTTGTCCATGTTATACAAGTAAATTAAGGTGATTGTTTATCATACGGGTAAGGGTGGATGAAGGGTGGTAGAAACAAATGCTCCGCCTTGAGCATGTGTGTGTGAATTGGAGTCTCAGTGTGTGTGTGTGGGGAGGGGGGGAGAGAGAGAGAGAGAGATGGAGTCTTAGTGTGTGTGTGCATGTGTGTGTGATGGAGTCTTACTGTGTGTGTGTGCGTGCGTGTTAGTGTGTGTGTGGG
>LR738712.1:201293171-201313456 GCA_902687465.1 Secale cereale
TGGGTGTGTGTGTGTGAGTGTGTGTGTGTGTGTGTGTGTCGCGGGGTCCTCGGTGGCAGATGTAACTTAAGTGTGCATGGCTTCATCATAGAGAGGTGATGTGTATGGTAGATGCAACCAATGATGGGGGTGCGAGAGAGAAAATGCCCGTAGAGAGGGAAGAGAAGGTGTGTGCGCGTGAGAGTAGTCGACATCGAGAGAACGTGTTTGTTCGAGAGACACCGAGGAACAATACTATATATCGATGGTGCATGTAGGCGGGAATTAAACATAGGGATGGTGTTATTGGTTTCGGGGATATAGGGAAAGAGTGAGAGGGGGGTAGCCACAAGGAGATTGTTAAGTGTGAGTGTGTGTTTTACCCATCCAGGCGGAAGATATGTGCACACAAAAAGAGAAAGATTCGATGTGTCATTAGGGTTGAGTGTAATTAACTACATATGGAGACATAGAGACCTTAAACGTGCATGTGTGAGAGGTATACATGTATACGTGGGATGTGTGTGTGTGCGCGCGCGCGTGATCGAGATAAAAGAAACAAGACATTAGTCATAAGCTAAGATCAACGACATGGGAGAGACGGATCGGTATGAAAATATGCATGCATGCGAGAATGCAGGGAAGAAGGTCCGACAATTGAGCATGTGTTTTTGTCTTTAAGAGATAGTGGCGTGGGCTGGAGCATGCATCTATGGTGAGCAGAGGGAGTGAGGCACAACGATTGTGAAGATGAGATAAACCTGTAAATGAAAGAAGGTTGATGGAGAAACAGATAAATAGAAACATGAAGATGCTAGCTTGTGTGCGTTAGAGATAGGAGTCGAGTGGATCAGAAGGCTGAGTTATGGGTGTGGGTGTGAGAGAGATGAAGAAAAGGTGCATGTGACTCACATACAAACAAATATCGGAGAGAAATGAGACCCCGAGAGACCGAGTTTTGTGTTTGCGACAGAGAAAGATATTTCAAAACGAAAGTGATAGCTAGAGAAACATATGAGGGAACGCAAGATATCTCTAGGGAAACATAGTGTGTGTGAGCGACATACAAGAGAACGGTGGAGAAATATGAGACCCTAGGAGACAGAGTTTGTGTTTGTGCGTGAGAAAGAGATATTTAAGAGGAAGAGTCGTAGGTTCTCATACCTAAGGAGCGAAAGACATCTCTGTATGAGGGGTGTGCGAGTGGCACACAGGGGAATAGTAGAGAGAAATGAGACCCGGGAAGACAAAGTTTTGTGTTTGTGTGAGAGAAAGAGATTCCACATTGAGAATCATAGTTAGAGACACATAGCAGGGAGCGAGATATACTTAGAGAGAGATAGAGTGATGAAGGTCGAGGGAGAGAGTACAGTCAATGTGTTACGAAGATAAAAAATCATTGTCGACATACAGGTAGCACGAGAGATACCCGAGAGACGATGAACGCGTATAGGTCTAGAGAGATAGTCCTATATAAGCATGAGTGATAGTTATATGAGATGAATATCTGGATTAAATGGGATTCAAATATTTAAACTGGAGATCACAACATCGATAATATCATAACGCAAATTGGTGCATCAAACATGCATATTCATTTGAAGTTGGGGACACGTGTAATGTTATATAGTTTATCAATATTGGTGATCCATAGATTCTTTAATTAGAAACAATGCATGGTTTATATGAAATTATTGTCTAAATGGGATTACACTATATGTTGCGTGTGTGAAACACATTATACATGATTGAGAAGTATAAAAAAACCCGCATGAAACACACATTAATTGGAGACAGTTAGCGAGGAATGCATACATTGGATTTCAGCATCAAGTGGTTTCTAATATTTGAAAATCCAAATTGCTGGATACAACCTTATGAATCCGAGATCATGCCATTTGTAAACCATATTTATGTATAAAGGGTGTTGTTCTTTTGAAAGTACATTATAAAAAGATGTATATAGAATTTTATTCCAGTCGAAAATGGATCCGGCCGAAAAAATATAGAATACAAACGGGATACGAATTGAGTTGGCACGGTAAAAATGCACTCTGCAAAATTTGAACGAAGCGGGGAAAGTCGCTGTAACCTCCCGAAACCAAAATCTATGAGATGGAAATTAATACTGCCTATCCCTGCAACGCAAAGCCTATCTGCTCGATTTTTGTAGGTTTTGATAGGGCTAGGTTTGTAATTTCACTCAAACGTGACATAACCGCCTCTCACCCGGATTTATACACGTTGGGCGGCAAAACATAGTGTGTCCTCGGCCGAAATCGACTCCCTCCCCGATTCATATATGGTGGGCGCCAAAAACAAACTCTCGTCGGCAAATATTCTGTGTATGCAAGATTATCGTCCTATCCCCAACCGACTAATATTGCTGTGAAGTAGGAAATTTGAAACGGGGGCTAAGTTTGTAAATTTCCTTTCATTTGAGACAAGCGCACCCTGAAGACATGGTCCCCCCTTCCTCTCCACCTCCATTTCCCCATTCGTACTCCGTGGGTGCCAAAACACCCTCTCCACCCCAGCCTCCTCCGTCCGCCACCCCATCCACCGCCATCCATTACAAGAGATCAACCTCTATCATCTACAGCTTCGGACCAGGATCCTTGCATCCCGTCCTCTCGCTCCATCCCCGCCACCGTCCACCTTGCCGGCACCACTCCTTTGATCGTCTCGTCCACCGCACCCCGCCGCCACCGTCTACCCTCCTAGATATGCTTCCACGCCGCCGACAGCCATCACTACCGCAGCACTGTCAAATTCTCAGCAAATGCATACACGGCGCTGCACCAGAGGCGGTACTCTTTCGTATCTGCTCAACTTATTTATCGCAACAAGAAAATAGATCGCCACTGTTTTACTCTGATTTCTTGTCCATCACTTACTTGCTAGTTGAAAGCAAACATTGGTTCAGAAGTTGCCTTTGTCCAGTTTGCACCTTCAGATCTGCCATGGCACGTTCAACACTATACTCCCAATGCTTATGGTTTTTGCCTTCTATATTCCACACTAGTTAAATCGTAGTAGACTAAATTTCAAAATTGGGCCAGTCGATTTTTCAGAGCTCGCCGGAGTTCGCCGGTGCGAACGAAGGGGCTCGGGTGGGAACTTTGGTTGTGGGGGGCGATGGTGGGGCCTCGCCGAACGAAGAAAACTCGACGCGGGTGGGGGCGGGGGTGGGGGGTGGGGGTGGCGGAGGAACACAGGCGGTGGGGGCCGATGGTCCGGCCGGCGGCTCGTGCGGTGTTCTATATGGGAAGAATCAAAGACGAGGAAGAAGAAGGGTTAGGAGACGTAGGATCTTCATCCAACCGCCTGAAATGGTCGACTGACCCAAATGACAAAAGTCACGCGACTTGCATGCTAACATGCCTTTCTATTCAGTACCATCATTGTACCTGCTTAGCATTGCTCCTGAATCCATCAAGCTAAACAACGTGCCACTCATAATTCCAAACTTGTTGCTCAAGTACGAATCTGATATGATGCTGATATTACTAAAACAGATAACATTTAATTGGTCAGCTAATGTTCCTACTTTACTTTCGAAAAAGCACGTGCACAACATATAGAGAGACATCAGGGACTTGCTTTCTTAACGTGCTCTTGTTCATCATGTGTGGGCACTACGCAACGAACATTTTATTATCCAAAATCTTCTTGCTCTTCTTTAGCATGTTCCTCTTCCGTTCTTCTTTAATAATTACTCACTCCGTTCCTAAATACAAGTCTTTGTATAGATTCCACCATGGACTACATATGGAGCAAAATGAGTGAATCTAGACTCTAAAATGTATCTGGATACATCTGTATGTGATCCATAGTAGAAATCTCTACCAAGACTTATATTTTGGAACGGAGGGAGTATGATAGTAGTACATTATGTTCCTTGTAGTGAAGATGAGCAGGGATATTTCCAGTGTAGAGGTCTATACGGTCGGTTGGTATGGACACTTTGAAATCTTCGGGCCTCTTTGATTCGTAGGATTTTGTAAACATGGGAATAGGATTTGTAGTGGCCTACCCACTTGAATCGTACAAGAATAGCAAGGAAATGCGGGGAGTTGTGTCGCCTGTGAGGGTTACACTGATATTAACAGTACCACACCTTCAGTTGAAGAGGCTGGTATCCGAAGCCTTTCTAGCCGTACCAGCAATACTAGCACATATATTCCAGCAAGTTCCACTTTGCTGATTTTACTCTGATGCTTACGGTTTTCCCGTTATATCTACACTATGGTCTGTGTAGCTGCTTTGTGTCGCATTAGCAGCAGTCCACCCTTGATGCTAAACACTGCAATGACTTACAAAATTGGCACCAAGGCATTGAGTGTCATTCTGGATGCAATGAAACTCATACGCTCCCCACCTGTTGACTCTTGTTCAGAATATGATCCTAATGACTCTTGTTCAAAATTGCCCCATATAGAGAGACAACATGGAATTGCATTTCTTTGGGCACTGTGATTCATCATGAGTGGGCAACCAACATTGTATGCAATTAAGCAGAACCTCAAGAATATGCTTCCTCTTCTGTTCTTTAACATGTTCCTATTTTGTTATTCTGTATTTAGTACGTACAATATGTTTTTGTTAGGAAGGGGAGCAGGGACATCTGCAGTCAACACCTGATAGAGCTGACATGTACTTGATCGATAGGCTTTCAATTACTAGAGGCAATACAACACTGCATTTTCAAGCCATTTCCACTTTCCCGATTTATATATCGTGGTTATGGTGTACCCCTTTTATGTACACTATGATATGCCTAGTTGTTGTGTGCTCTTGTTATCATGGTTTGGCAATAAACTCTCTATACAATATATTTTGAACCTATCATCTGCCAACTATCCGTACTTCTGGCACCAATTTTTGTGTGTACTTGTGCCGGATTATATAAATGCACGCTCCATATTACAGCACACATGAGATCTCTCATCAGAATCCAGTGATAGCACACACGTGTTTACAGGGGTGCCCCTATATTATAATATTCTCTACATTACAAAGATAATCTCACAACTATTTATGTTTTCATGGTTCTCAGATATTATACATAATTACAATGAATATCAGAATCCGCGCATCAGAAGAATATTGTGGAACAGTGCAATGACTTACAAAATTGGCACCAAGGCATTGAGTGCCATTCTGGATGGAATGAAACTCATACACTCCCCACCTGTAGATTCTTGTTCAAAATATGATCCTAATGACTATTCTAACCTCGAGGAGTGAAAGGCAGATGGCCTATCATGTTCACCCATCAAGGTGCCTGCTCTAATATGGCAAGGTTTTATTGATTGCGTGTATCTTGCATATGTTGTCTTGCATTTTCTTCTACTTTGTTGCACCGCCATCTGCTTAGTTTACCCATCATATATGTCGAGATGCCATGCCCATCCATTATCAATACATATTCCATCTGTCATCATACCATGTTTTTCCACTCAAATATTGTTCTTGTGCATCAGACATCAAAAAGGAAGAGCGTGATTGCCGAACCTGAAGGAGCACCAACAAAGTCCTTGAAAAACGTGGTTGTGCCCGAGAAATCAGACAACACCCCACTTATATTGGCTGTACAACCAATGACACAAAACGTAGGACCGACTCCAGCAGACTGTACCCATACTTCACTCACCACACCACTAGCCCCACCACACAGGACCTGCACTCCAGCAAAAGGTATGCCGATTTCAGTTGCCATAGCACCACCCGTACCACCGAAAAATCCCACTCTAGCAAAAAGTACAGCGAGTCCACCGACCGAAGACCTATCACAACTGCAGAGACACCAATTCCTGCAGATTGGAAGCCCATTCCAGTTATTCCCAGTTTAAAATACAATTCTGTCAATGTTGTTAGGGCCTACGTGCATATATTCCCATCATTGGAAGATTATTGTGAAGACAAACAACACTTACGTGTAAGTGCTATTATTCATGGTGATTATTTTCATGTTTTCTGCTGATTGAACAAATCAATGATTCACATTACATTGTTGTAAGTAGGCGAGGGTCAATCTTGATAGTCATGACGAGCAAAGCTTGCTTGTGCTTTTCAACAAAGCATTCCAGCAGTATTGGTGTTACCCGAGGAAATCACAATTTGATGGCAAGTCTATAAACGAATTTCTGGTGAAGTCTCGTGTGCTAAATTTAGAAGACATTGAATGGAAAATCCTTGTTATGCACTGGTCTCGTTCCGAGGATGAGGTATTGTCTGTGATATCGCATGACAATTTGAACTTTCACTTTTCCGCATGGGCCTTACGGATCTTTTTTGCAGGAAATCTGCTCGAAAAAGAATTCTGGTTTGAAAAGAACGACATGATATCGCAAATATGCTGCCCGCTGCTTTGCTCTTGTTAGTACCTGTTGTCCTGTATCACTGTACTTCCATACATACCTGGTTCATTATGTGACAACAGCATGCATGATAGCTTGCTTATCAATTGTTCACTCCAAATTATCTGATCTATATGAATGGTTACATTAGTGTAGAATATATCCAATGCCAATGAATTATTTTAGCTCTGCATTGTTCTTGTAAGTACCTGCTGTCCTTTATCAGTGTATTTATATTGACATGTAGTTGTTCATGTACCATCACTCTGCAGCTTATTTTCCTTTGCCCTCCATTTTATACACATAAGATCTATATTTACTCTTACCATAAGGTTGGATAACACCGATGGTACTAAAGAAGTTTAGCTCTGCATTGCTCTTGGCTGTACCTTTTTCCTGTATCGCTGTACTTACATTTATAGCTACTTGGTTAGGTAGCATCACTCTTCATCTTATCTTAAATATTCTCCATTATTTATTATACTGTCACATCTATATTTACTCTTAACAAAATGTAGAATAAAGGCAATGCTTATGAAGAAGATTCGGTGGTAAACTTCTTGAATTGCCCCCCATCAGCATGGACAAGGGCTTTATTGAGCCTGCCTTCACCAATAATGTAAGTTTGTCCTTCTCAAGCCTTCAAACTTTGTTGTGTATATTTGGTTAGGCATGACTGCAATAGCTGTTTATTTTTGGTGTTTGCATCAAATTGCATGTTTAATGTTTATTATGTACTCCAGTTCATAAACAAAAGTTTGTCCTTCTCAATTTAAGTTTTCAGTTGTACAACCAAGTTCCTTCTTCATACCTTGTAAATTAAACTATACAGAGGAAGTGATCTTATTTTGCCAATCTGAAATGGGATAAATTGACAACACACTAACCATTGATACTTATGAGTTCTTGATCTGTAATCCAGCGGTGTCGTGAAGCTGCCAACTCCTTCACAATGTCATTTCCTGCCATGTCTTGACCTGAACAATACCATATCATCACTAAGAAATGTGATGAATTGTCAGCACTGATACTTAGATGTGCAAAACCTGGCATTTGTCTGCTTGTTTATCGTTCAGAGTGAGGAGGATATGCATGTCAAACAAGTGCAGCTCACCAGCTTGCTCAGCTGCTTGCGCTGCAGCTCCCGAGCAGGGCTAACCTTTCTTGAACTCTATTGAAGTGCTGTCAGTTTTGTATATTATTTTGTCGGCATGTTTAGTTGCACCGGTGGCGATCTTTGATGCCCAGTGTATGTAATCTGTTGTCTGCTTGTGCTTTATTATCATAGTGGCGAACTTTGATGACTAGTGGATGTAATATGCCGTAATTTCTTTATTGTATAGTCTAGGTTATTTTCTTATTCACGATGCTGCAGTTATTTTACTGTATATATGTCAGGCCCAAGATGCGATTCTATCCCGATCACGTGACACTTACGTGATTGGGGCACAACCGCATTTCGGGCGCTTAGCAAGATGGATATCATTACATCGTACCATTACATACATACATGGGGGATACAACAATACATGCAAGTCACAAGAATACAACATCATCAATACAAGTATCCGACTACGGATACAAACATGAAAAGAACAAAGACATCCATCTGCTATCCCAGGCTGCGGACCCGGAACCTAACCCAAGACTGAAAAAGAAGAAGAAGAAGAAAGAACTCCAAACAACGATCATCGCTCTCACATCAAGACATCGGAAACCTGCACCTGCAACTATTGTTGTAGTATCTGTGAGCCACGAGGACTCAGCAATCCCATAACCATGGGTAACAAGACTATCAAAACTTAATAGGTAGGAAGAGGTAAAGTGGTGAGGTTGCAGCAGCGGCTAAGCAATATATGGTGGCTAACTTACGAGTACACGAATAAGATGAGCATCTACGCAAACGGTCGCAAACTAGTAGAGATCGCTAAAGATCCTGAACTACCTACAAGTCAAACATAACCCCACCATGTTCTCTTCTCAAAGTGAAAAGAGACAGTCACGGTTACTCACACAGTTGTCTGTTTTACTTCGGATCCTCCGTCAAGTTTTCTACAACCAAACATTAACAAATTCCAATCTACCGCATAACCGCGGGCACGGCTTTCGAAAGATCATAACCCTGCAGGGGTGTCCCAACTTAGCCCATCACAAGCTCTCACGATCAGCTGAACTGATAAATATAATATCATCACCCCTTATCTTAGGGAAATCTGATCAGGCTTGGCATCCCGGTGCACAAGACATTTCGACAATGGTAAAACAAGTCCAGCAAGACCTCCCGGTGTGTCGACACCCTTATAGTAGCCGCGCGTATCTCGTCTCAGGCCACGACCGGATGGGCAATAGTACGAGTAAAACCAATCCTCGAGTTTCCCCGTGGTGGCTCCGCAGAACCCCCGTTTGGGACCAACACCATCAGCACTGGCCCCCCTGTTATGTAGAAAGAATCCTCGGGTAGCGCTAACTCCCTATGCAATTTAATTAATTAATTAAGTTGTTATTATGAGCAAATTAAAACCAATGTTGGGCCTTGCTGGAGGAGTTTTATTCAAAGACGAAGTGTCAAGGGGTCCCCATATACCCAACCGTGTAAGCAACGCAAAACCAAGGAACATAATGCCGGTTTATGGGCGCCTAAGGTGGCATGAGTGGAACAAAACACCGAGCGAAAGGCCAAGCCTTCCACCCATGCCCAGTATATAGGTGTGTTAATAATAATAATAGATATTGTGATATTCCAACAACAAGTTCCCTCCTGGAACGATCTTCATCTTCACCTGCAACTAACAACGCTATAAGAGGGGCTGAGCAAGCGAGTAACATAGCCAAACAAAGGTTTTGCTAGGAAGGTTTCAAAGGTTAGAGGTTTCATGGCAAGAAGGAGAGGCTGACAATAATGATGGGTAGCGCGACATATAACGATAGCATCGAGACAACTAAGCAATGTCAATGATAGTAAAGGTATCCAAGGTTACGGTCATCTTGCCTGAGATCCCGCAAGGAAGAAGAACGGTTCCGTGAATAAGATGGAGAAGAAGCCTTGAAGAAGAACCACGAGTAGACGAACGAATCCTCACGATCGCAACGGATCAAGCACTAACGAGAAGAAGCAAGCAATACGGTAAACACACAACACAAGAACACGACAATATGCTCAACCAAGTATGATGCAAAACAAGTCTACATATGATGCACAACAAGTCTATACAGGAAGCAAAACATGGCAAGGTAGGAAGCACAGAAAAACAACACAAGAACATGTCAATATGCTCAACCAAGTAGGATGCAAGACAAGTCTACATATGATGCACAGAAAGTCTATACAGGAAGCAAAACATGGCAAGATAGGAAGCACAGAAAAACAACACAGTCTATATATGATGCAATACATGGCAAGGTATGATGCATAACAAGTCTATACCGGAAGCAATACATGGCAAGGTAGGAAGCACAGGAAAACAACACAAGTCTATATGATGCAATACATGGTAAGGTAAGATGCATGACAAGTCTATATAGGAAGCAAACCATGGCAAGGTAGGAAGCACAGCTGATGCACTTAGGATGCATTACATGACAACATAGGAAGCACACCAGAACAACACAAGAACAAGACAATATGCTCAAGCAAGTAGGAAGCAAGACAGATCTATATAGGATGAAAAACATGGCAAGGCAGGAAGCACTCAAAACAACACAAGTCAACAAGTTTAAAATGAGGCCGGAAACTACATATAATAAAACCGGTAAGTCCTCATATGCATAGTTTGAAATTAGTTCAGATCTGAACAAACCTTAATTTAAAGTCGTTAAATAGCAAGTTAACATGCACCATGATAATCTACACGAAATTCTAGTCAAGTTTCATATAATGTTTGTTTAATTTGGAGCTACGGCCTAGAAGATATGAGGAAAACAAGACAAGCATGGCAACGGTGCAAGATGCACACAAACATCAAGCAACCTCACTCCAAACATGAAAACAACCTGATATTATGATTCTACATGCAAAATCACACAAGTTTCATATAAGGAACACTCAAAACGGAGCAACAGGCTAAAAGATACACCCGAAACAAGAAACAATGCAAAGCTGTAGTTAACAACCACATAGCAACTTTGGAGCAAGGTAATTATATGCTACATCACTCAAACATGGTGACAAGAAGCATGGACATGAAGTAGACATATCCTACAGCAAACAACTCCATTGGAGCATCTCCATAGGAGGCATGGATCAATAGCAACAAGCTACAACATTTTGAACATGACATTAAAAACCTGACCGTAATATTTTATAGCAACTTGGGAGCAAGAATTAAATAAGCTACAGCAAGCCAAATGAGCAAGTGAGGGCATGAATGAATAGACAACAACATATACAGCAAGGAATGATCAATGGCCACCCCAAATCTAACATGGATTTACCTAGGGCATCAAGCAAACATAGCATCAGGATATGACAGATTCCAGACTTAGTGAAATTTCACTAAGTGTTAAAACAGCAATAACAACATGGCATGTTTGCGAGCATGTTTAAGTCATCTAAAAGCATAACATAGCAAATAGTTTGCACCACAGCAAAGAACACATCACGGAGATTCTAAAACATCTAGGCATGTGACATGGGGGCAAACACATCAATAGCAACGAGCTCCTCAACTAGGCATCTCGTAACAAGTTACAAAACCTAACAGCCACATGCACTTTTGCAACAGCGATAAACATGGCAATATGAAATCTAACATGCATGCTATAGCAACCAACATGTAGAGCTTCTCATGATGAACATTTTGACATATCATTTGCATCATTTGGATAAACATGCACCAAGTTATCACATCTCAAACATGGCAACAAAATAACAAGTAGCAGCAGTTTATAATAAGTAGCGCCCTTGCAACAGATATTAGAGCATCTAGATGAACTCAAAAGAGCATGGCACAAGGAACAAAGTGTAGAGCACATCACAACGATCATTTTGACATCTCATACACTCAATTTGGATCACCACACAAAAAGATTTCACCATGCAAACATATCATGTTTTTTAATATGTCACTTATGCAAACTTACTCAAACAACTAGTTAAAACATTTTAACATGGGTGAAAGTTGATTATTGTGAAACTAGATAAAATTCTAAGCATTTTTCATGTACAAAGTTTTTACAAATTATGCATAGTTTGAGAGATATTAAATGCATGAACATGAGGGGCTAAACTGCAAAACTGTTTTCTCTGGTTAAACCAAAATTCCCAGCTCTGGGAAAAAAACTACATGGGCCGAAACAGCTGGCAGACTGGGCCTTACCAAATGACCTTGGGCCGGTCGGAGGAGGCCAGGCGGCTGGGCCGGCGCGCTGCTAGCCCAGGCGACGAGCGACTGCGGCACCGTCGTTCCCATGCGCCCGCGCAAGCGGGAGGAGGACGGCGGCCCGACGGCACACACCGGCGGCGACAGGGCCTTGCAGAAGGGACGGGAGGAGGTCAAGGGATCCGGAAACGGGCAGATCCGGGGACGGGGCTCCCGGATCCGGCGATGGGGGCGGTCGACGGCGCTCGGGGAGGCCGGAGGCAGTGCGGCGGCGGCGGATCCTGACGCAGGCGAGCGGCGGCGGGCGGTCGAAGTCCAGCAGTCGGCCGCGGGACCAGCCGGCGGCGGCATGTGCTGGAGGAAGGCGGCGGGTCTTGAGGTTGGCAAGGAAGCTCCGATGGACGGCCCCGATGCCGACGAGGAGGCAACGGCGGAGCGAAGCTCTCGGGAACGAGGCGGGGTTCGAGCGCCCAGGCGCCTGCGGGGCGCGGCTCGGGCCCTGTGCGGCCCGGTCGGGCGCGGGGGCGGGCCTGCCTGGGCCTGCGGCGGCGGAAGGGCGCCAGGGGCACGGGGCGACGTGGCGGTTGCCACATGGCAACCCATGGTTGGCCAGGGCGGCTGAATTGGCGCCGATGGCCACTCAGGAACTGCCAAGTGGTAGTTCTGGGCTGGATCGCCCGAAATTTGAGGAAGGGGCCGGCTAGGTGGCGGCTGAGGAGTGGGGACGCGCGGAAATGGAGGAGGGAGGTAGGTGGAGGCCAAAAAATGGCATGGGGAGGAGTATATAGAAGGCAGGGGGCTAAGATTAGGGTTTGGGGTAGTTTTGGGGCCATTTAGACACGGGATCGTGATCGTGCGGTCCGCAACGAAGGGGGGTAGGTTAGTGGGATAGATGGGCTGTGTAGAAGTAGTTGGGATGAGGTGAGAGGAGAGGGAGAGAGGCTCGCGGGGGTTTTCGGAGACCGAAAACGTCCGACGAATATACAGGTGACTAGTGCCGCTAAATTTAACGGTTGGGCTATCAAACGAGCTCCGAATGCGATGAAATTTGGCAGGCGGCCTATCTACACTATAATAAGACCACATGCCAAGTTTCAACCCATTCCAAGAATGTTTTTCGTCCACTCATAAAATAAATATTCGGAGGCACCGCGGGTGCGTGTGAGTGTGTCTGGGCTCAGAACGGACAACGGAAAGGACGGGCGGACTCGGACGGATGCAAGTTTTGAAAACATGCTGATGCAAGCACACATGATGACATGGCAAGATGCAACACGCAAGCAGATGACATGGCACTGACAACGAACAACTGGCTGACACCTGGCGCACCGATCTCGGGGTGTCACAACACTCCCCTACTAACAAGAGATCTCGTCCTGAGATCTTAGGAACGAGATGGGAGAGGAAAGGAAGAACAAAGTTCTTCGAGGGCAAAAGAGTGAAACCAAAGAATATCGAGAGGTTGAACAATTCGAAAGAAAGAATACAACGGAGATGAACGAAGCTGCAAGGACTTCGTTAAACAAGAGGAACAAGGAATACGAGAACCAAGGAGGTTGAGAGGCACGAAACAAGAGCTGAAGGGATAAGAATGAATTCGAAACCTCACCGGTTAAAAGAGATAGAAAAGGGATTAGAACGAAGGAATTCGGGTAGCACTCCGACTGAAACTAAAAGAAATTGCACCCCGGTTGGACATTCATGGAATAGGACAAGAACTAAGAAGATGAAATGAAAACATGACGAGATGAAAAAGAAATTCCTCCGGAAGAATTGAAATGATGGAATTAAAAGAACGGAGAAGAAGATGACAACTTTCACGACGAGTGAATTTGGAAGAGAATCTTGAAGAGAAAAGTTTGAATAGAGTTGTTGAGGTGAATTATGCCGCAACCAAAAGATGGTATAATTAAGATGAAGGAAGAAATGCAAAACTCCACTTCAAAAGAATAGGAGAATTATTTGCGCTCGAGAGGCAAGAATAAGAATGCTCGAGCTTTGCCAAAAGAATTTGATAAACACTAGAAGAATGAATTAAATGATGAAGAACCACCATGAAGAACTTCGGTAACGAGGATGATGAAGTATGAAAAAGAATAAGAATAAAGCCTTGCGATGATTTAGACGAGAGTCCGACGAGAAGGACGAGAAAATTGAACTCCGGAAAGAAAAGATAAAACTCTTGGAACTAGAATTTATTCATCAAGAATAAACTCCGAACGAAGGAATTAAGTCAACTTGATGAGAATGAATAAGAATTATGGTATGCTCATCCTCCACCAAATAATTGATGAAAACAATCGATTCACATACTACTTATTCTTGATGAAATTGATTTAAAGAAGAATATATCGCGAACTTGCGAAAATCTTCGTGAAACACCTGTAGGATTGGAATAAAATGAATGGATTGATATGATAGCACCGGAAAAGAACTGTTGAACGAACCACCGTAAGGAATTAAAGCCGAGAGAAGAAAAAGCAACGAACCACCAGGAAGAATTAGAATCGGATGAAGATGGCGAATGACCACCGTAAGAATAAAATTGAGTGAAAAAAAGAAAATGAATCTCCGGGAAGAATAAAGCACTTGAGGACAATTGAATGACGAGAACGAAGAGATCGCGAACTGAATAAAGAATACTTGAACGAAGCACCGGAAGAATGTGAGACGAACGAAGAGGCATAAATGAAGAATATTTGGAGGACGAAGTTGAAAACTGAGAACGAAGAAATCTTCTGAAATGATGGCCTTCGGAAGAACACAAAGAAAAGAATTTCTAAAATACTCCGAAAGGATTAAAAGAAGAAGGTTGAACCAATGATGAAAAGAATTAAAAGTGACCTAGAAGAAGGCATATGATTGATGGAATCCATACTTACGTCTCATTTGAAAAGAATATAGGAACACTCCGGGAATGAAAAGAGTCAGGTAAGATCCTGGGAAAGACCTGTGGGTTATGAGCCCACCGAAGAGAAAACTCTGTTGGAAAGGATTGATAAGGAGATGATGCACCGGAACGATTAAAAGGCTCAAATGAGGTGACAACCTCGAATTAATCGGAAGACAAATGAATCTCCTGAGATGTCTTCGGAACTCCAGAATAATTAAATGACGAGAGGTAAACAAGCAATTGGAAACATCTGAGCTGATGAAAGAATATGATGAGCACAGAATACAAATTGAATTGGAACCACCGGAAAATAAGAGGTGAAGAATATCGACCGAGAGGAGAATTCATCGGGAGAAGAAGAGATGAAGGGTGATGAACTAGACGAGAATCCACGAGTTGAAACGATTGAGGAAAGAATGCAAAGGATTCCCATGAGTCGGACGGATACTCGAATACGGACTCCGGCTCCGAGAAGCAAAAGGGTGGGAGGGTGGGAAAAGAAAGAATACAACGGACGGGGAAAAAAACACCGGTTAAAAGAACTGAGATTGCACTTGCAAAGAAGAAGAGGGTTGAATCCACTTGACGAGAGATGCACCAGATGAAAGAACTGACAACGCAACGAACGAAAAACTAACCACGAGATCCTAAAAAAAATTGAAAGGGAAGAGGGATAATTCTAAACACCTACGTCATGATTCCTCACTAGAGTGACGAAGGGGCAGGGGAGTAAAAAGAATTCCTACTCTCCGATATAACTAGACTCCGAAAAAGTTTTCGGCTAGACTCAACAGCGGCCAAGCTACGATCAATCAAGCGGGCTCCTATGGTCGGTCGAGGCTCTGATACCAACTTGTCAGGCCCAAGATGCGATTCTATCCCGATCACGTGACACTTACGTGATTGGGGCACAACCGCATTTCGGGGGCTTAGCAAGATGGATATCATTACATCGTACCATTACATACATACATGGGGGATACAACAATACATACAAGTCATAAGAATACAACATCATCAATACAAGTATCCGACTATAGATACAAACATGAAAAGCACAAAGACATCCATCTGCTATCCCAGGCTGCCGACCCGGAACCTAACCCATGACTGAAGAAGAAGAAGAAGAAGAAAGAACTCCAAACAATAATCATCGCTCTCACGTCAAGACATCGGAAACCTGCACCTCCAACTGTTGTTGTAGTATCTGTGAGCCACGAGGACTCAGCAATCCCATAACCATGGGTAACAAGACTATCAAAACTTAATAGGTAGGAAGAGGTAAAGTGGTGAGGTTGCAGCAGCGGCTAAGCAATATATGGTGGCTAACTTACAAGTACAAGAATAAGATGAGCATCTATGCAAACGGTCGCAAACTAGTAGTGATCGCTAAAGATCCTGAACTACCTACGAGTCAAACATAACCCCACCGTGTTCTCTTCTCAAAGTGAAAAGAGACAGTCACGGTTACTCACACAGTTGTGTGTTTTACTTCGGATCCTCTGTTAAGTTTTCTACAACCGGACATTAACAAATTCCAATCTTCCACATAACCACCGGCACGACTTTCGAAAGATCATAACCCTACAGGGGTGTCCCAACTTAGGCCATCACAAGCTCTCACGATCAGCTGGAGTGATAAATATAATATCATCACCCCTTATCTTAGGGAAATCCGATCAGGCTCGGCATCCCGGTGCACAAGACATTTCGACAATGGTAAAAGAAGTCATGCAAGACCTCCCGGTGTGTCGACACCCTGATAGTAGCCGCGCGTATCTCGTCTCAGGCCACGACCTGATGGGCGATAGTATGAGTAAAACCAATCCTCGAGTTTCCCCGTGGTGGCTCCTCAAAACCCCCGATTGGGACCAACACCATCAGCACTGCCCCCCCTGCTATGTAGAAAGAATCCTCGGTTAGCGCTAACTCCCTATGCAATTTAATTAATTAATTAAGTTGTTATTATGAGCAAATTAAAACCAATGTTGGGCCTTGCTGGAGGAGTTTTATTCAAGGACGAAGTGTCAAGGGGTCCCCATATACCCAACCATGTAAGGAACGCAAAATCAAGGAACATAATGCCGGTTTATCGGCGCCTAAGGTGGCATGAGTGGAACAAAACACCGAGCAAAAGGCCAAGCCTTCCACCCATGCCCAGTATATTGGTGTGTTAATAATAATAATAGATATTGTGATATTCCAACAACAAGTTCCCTCCTGGAACGATCTTCAGCTTCACCTGCAACTAACAACGCTATAAGAGGGGCTGAGCAAGCGGGTAACATAGCCAAACACCTAGTTTCTAGGAAGGTTTCAAATGTTAGAGGTTTCATTGCAACAAGGAGAGGCTGACAATAATGATGGGTAGCGCGACATATAACGATAGCATCGAGACAACTAAGCAATGGCAATGATAGTAAAGGTATCCAAGGTTACGGTCATCTTTCCTGAGATCCTGCAAGGAAGAAGAACGGTTCCGTGAAGAAGACGGAGAAGAAGCCTTGAAGAAGAACCACGAGTAGATGAACGAATCCTCACGATCGCAACGGGTCAAGCACTAACGAGAAGAAGCAAGCAATATGGTAAAGTCACAACACAAGAACACGACAATATGCTCAACCAAGTATGATGCAAAACAAGTCTACATTTGATGCACAGCAAGTCTATACAGGAAGCAAAACATGGCAAGGTAGGAAGCACACAAAAACAACACAAGAACATGTCAATATGCTCAACCAAGTAGGATGCAAGACAAGTCTACATATGACGCACAGAAAGTCTATACAGGAAGCAAAACATGGCAAGGTAGGAAGCACAGAAAAACAACACAGTCTATATATGATGCAATACAAGGAAAGGTATGATGCATGACAAGTCTATACAGGAAGCAATACATGGCAAGGTAGGAAGCACAGGAAAACAACACAAGTCTATATGATGCAATACATGGTAAGGTATGATGCATGACAAGTCTATACAGGAAGCAAAACATGGCAAGGTAAGAAGCACAGGATAACAACACAAGTCTATATGATGCAATACATGGCAAGGTATGATGCATGACAAGTCTATACAGGAAGCAAAACATGGCAAGGTAGGAAGGACAGCCGATGCACTTAGGATGCATTACATGACAACATAGGAAGCACACCAGAACAACACAAGAACAAGACAATATGCTCAAACAAGTAGGAAGCAAGACAGATCTATATAGGATGCAAAACATGGCAGGGCAGGAAGCACTCAAAACAACACATGTCAACAAGTTTAAAATGAGGCCGGAAACTACATATAATAAAACCGGTAAGTCCTCATATGCATAGTTTGAAATTAGTTCAGATCTGAACAAACCTTGAGTTAAAGTTGTTAAACAGGAAGTTGACATGCACCATGATAATCTACACGAATTTCTAGTCAAGTTTCATATAAAGTTTGTTTAATTCGGAGCTACGGCCTAGAAGATATGAGCAAAACAAGACAAGCATGGCAACGGTGCAAGATGCATCCAAACATCAAGCAAACTCACTCCAAACATGAAAACAACATGATATTATGATTGTACATGCAAAATCACACAAGTTTCATATAAGGAACACTCAAAATGGAGCTACGGGCTAAAAGATACACCCGAAACAAGAAACAATGCAAAGCTGTAATTAACAGCCACATAACAACTTTGGAGCAAGGTAATTATATGCTACAACACTCAAACATGGTGACAAGAAGCATGGACATGAAGTAGACATATCCTACAGCAAAAAACTTCATTGGAGCATCTCCATAGGAGGCATGGATCAATAGCAACAAGCTACAACATTTTGAACATGACATTAAAAACTTGACCGTAATATTTTATAGCAACTTGGGAGCAAGAATTAAATAAGCTACAGCAAGCCAAATGAGCAAATGAGGGCATGAATGGATAGACAACAACATATATAGCAAGGAATGATCAATAGCCACCCCAAAACTAACATGGATTTACCTAGGGCATCAAGCAAACATAACATCAGGATATGGCAGATTCCAGACTTAGTGAAATTTCACAAAGTGTTAAAACAGCAATAACAACATGGCATGTTTGAGTGCATGTTTAAGTCATCTAAAAGCATAACATAGCAAATGGTTTGCACCACATCAAAGAACACATCATGGAGATTCTAAAACATCTAGGCATGTGACATTTGGGCAAACACATCAATAGCAACGAGCTCCTCAACTAGGCATCTCGTAACAAGTTACAAAATCTAACAGCCACATGCACTTTTGCAACAGCGATAAACATGGCAATATGAACTCTAACATGCATGCTATAGCAACCAACATGTAGAGCTTCTCATGATGAACATTTTGACATATCATTTGCATCATTTGGATAAGCATGCACCAAGTTATCACATCTCAAACATGGCAACAAAATAACAAGTAGCAGCAGTTTATAACAAGTAGCGCCCTTGCAACAGATATTAGAGCATCTAGATGAACTCAAAAGAGCATGGCACAATGAACAAAGTGTAGAGCACATCACCACGATCATTTTGACATCTCATACACTCAATTTGGATCACCACACAAAAAGATTTCACCATGCAAACATATGATGTTTTTTAACATGTCACTTATGCAAACTTACTCAAACAACTAGTTAAAACATTTTAACATGGTGAAAGTTGATTATGTGAAACTAGATAAAATTATAAGCATTTTTCATGTACAAAGTTTTTACAAATTATGCATAGTTTGAGAGATATTAAATGCATGAACATGAGGGGCTAAACTGCAAAACTATTTTCTCTGGTTAAACCAAAATTCGCAGCTCTGGGAAAAAACTACATGGGCCGAAACAGCTGGCGGACTGGGCCTTACCAGATGGCCTTGGGCCGGTCGGAGGAGGCCAGACGGCTGGGCCGGCGCGCTGCTGGCCCATGCGACGAGCGGCTGCGGCACCGTCGTTCTCGTGCGCCCGCACGAGCGGGAGGAGGACGGCGGCCCAGCGGCGCAAACCGGCGGCGTTGGGGCCTTGCAGCACGGACGGGAGGAGGTCGAGGGGTCCGAAAACGGGCAGATCCGGGGACTTGGCTCCCGGATCCGGCGATGGGGACGGTCGACGGCGCTCGGGGAGGCCAGAGGCAGTGCGGCGGCGGCGGATCCTGACGCAGGCGAGCGGCGGCGGGCGGTCGAAGGCCAGCAGGCGGCAACGGGACCAGCCGGCGGCGGCCCGTGCTGGAGGAAGGCGGCGGGTCTTGAGGTTGGCGAGGAAGCTTCGATGGACGGCCCCGATGCCGACGAGGAGGCAGCGGCGGAGCGAAGCTCTCGGGAAAGAGGCGGGGTTCGAGCGCCCAAGCGCCTGCGGGGCGCGGCCCGGTCGGGCGCGGGGGCGGGCTTCCCTGGGCCTGCGGTGGCGGAAGGGCGCCAGGGGCGCGGGGCGACATGGCGGTTGCCACATGGCAACACGTGGTTGGCCAGGGCGGCTGAATTGGCGGCGGTGGCCACTCAGGAACTGCCAAGTGGCAGTTCTCGGCTGGATCGCGCGGAATTTGAGGAAGGGGCCGGCTAGGTGGCGGCTGAGGAGTGGGGAGGCGCGGAAATGTTGGAGGGAGGTAGGTGGAGGCCAAAAATGGCATGGGGAGGAGTATATATAAGGCAGAGGGCTAAGATTAGGGTTTGGGGTAGTTTTGGGGCCGTTTAGACCATCGGATCGCGATCGTGCGGTCTGCAACGGAGGGGGGG
>LR738712.1:201313525-201347279 GCA_902687465.1 Secale cereale
GGTTAGTGGGCTAGATGGGCTTTGTAGAAGTAGTTGGGCTGAGGTGAGAGGAGAGGGAGAGAGACCCGCGGGGGTTTTCGGAGACAGAAAACGTCCGACGAATGTACCGGCGACTAGTGTCGCACAATTTAACGGTTGGGCTATCAAACGAGCTCCGAATGCGATGAAATTTGGCAAGCGGCCTGTCTACACTATAATAAGACCACATGCCAAGTTTCAACCTATTCCAAGAACTTTTTTCGGCCACTCATAAAATAAATATTCGGAGGCTTCGCGGGCGCGTGTGAGTGTGTCTGGGCTCAGAACGGACAACGGAAAGGACGGGCGGACTCGGACGGATGCAAGTTTTGAAAACATGCTGATGCAAGCACACATGATGACATGGCAAGATGCAACACACAAGCAGATGACATGGCACTAACAACGAATAACTGGCTGACACCTAGCGCACCAGTCTCGGGGTGTCACAATATATATCTTGTCTTCGCAGTAAACCGGCCAAACTGTAAAATTACGGTACATAATCGGGCCGTCATGCAAAACACCATGTAGGATCCGCATCATGGGCCTCATCATCTTGGTCCATTAACAGGCCTAAATGTAAACTAGCCCACTAGTAGATTTGGGCCTTTAATAGGCCGAGTAAACCGCCGGCCCTATTTTCCCAAGAAAACTCAATGGGTTTATAAGAGGCCAAAATTGTCTCGGTCCTTGTTTGGCCCAAACAGATTATCGGCTGCGAGCAGGCCGAATGCATATCGGGTCGTAGTTAGGCCCAACTATATGATGGGCTTTTAACAGGACAAAATGAATATAGGGCCGAATTGTTAAACGGGCCCTTAACAGGCCGAAACTAATATCATGCCAAATTACTAAATGGGCCTTTAGCAAGTGGGCCCAAAAGCATAGCGTCCAGTTGAAGGGCCGGACCTGATCCGGGCCGTAATTTGGCCCAGAACATGGTAGGCTTTTAACGGGCCAGATCTCATATGGGCCATTATTAGGCCCGGAACATGGCATGACATTAATGGACCGGATCAAATATGGGCCGACATTTGGCCCAAAACATGGTAGCCAGTTAATGGGCCAGCCTACTAGGGTCCTCAAAATCTTGTGGGCCTACAGCTGGGCTGGCCCATTAATGTCGGCAAAATCTGGTGGTCCTTTAGCTGGGCCGGCCCATTATGGTCCACAAAATATTTGTGGGCCTTCACTTGGGCTGGCCCATTATGGCTCGCGAAAATCTTGTGGGCTTTTACCTGTGCCGACCCATTATGGCCCACAAAATCTTGTGGGCCTTTAGCTGGGCCGGCCCATTATGGTTCGCAAAATCTTGTGGGCCATTAGTTGGGCTGGCCCATTTAAACTTTATGGGCCACTTTTGGTCCGGTCCACGTGTTAACATATCAGAGGTGCATCTCGCCCATTGGACGAGTGACACCTGTGCCAACACGGAGCTGACACGTGTTTCCTACAGCCAATGATTATTTTACACGTGGAAAATCCCCATTGGTCCAGGCTGTTAACGGGTTATCGGATCCAAAACCGGACCCGATAGCTTAACGGCGTTCCGTTACAGGGGATGACATGTGTCGGTCACCCTTGACGAAAGCACTTCTGTGACACGCGATTTATCATCATGGAAGTGGACACTTCCGTGATGATAATTTCGGTAATGTCATGGAACACTTCTACGACAGCACATGTATGACTATCTTGATTCTGTCATAAATATGTCAAGGTTGTACATGCATGACAGAGAACATGACCTACTGTGACAAACACGTACCATCACGGAATTGTATTTTTTTTGTAGTGGTCGTCCCAGATGATTGGTATTAAAAGAGGAGAGAAGTCACATGTCTTCTAGAGGGGAAACACATATCAGTATTTGTTATGTTTATTTGTCTTGCTCTGTTTTTCTTTTCCCTACCTTCTCCCATTATCAAATATAAGATTCAGGGGGGGGGGGAGAAAGACATCTATGGGAAGGAAATCTTTGAATTCGTTGCATATCTTTCTGGGGACATGTCTATACTTCAATTGAGTACCTAGTAATTACTCACTACATGTCATCCCAATCTTGGTACTCTTATGGTTTGTTGTTCTTGCTCTGTTTAGTAGATGTTTCTGTGTTATCTAACCTTGTTTACTCAGGTTCATCTCTTCCAAATCTAGCTCAAGACCACAAGGTAAGTATATGCATCATACTCATGTGCATGATGATCTCTTGCTGATGTACATATTATTTGCAAGAGGACTCATGAACATGAAGGCAAGTTTCCTATATCCATTTGCTCTGATGCATACAGCCAAGATACATGTAACTCATTGCTTGCTCTGACATGCTTAGACATGTAAGGGGAGTCTATGAATGTTACATGTCTTTCCAAAGCTTTACTTGTTATTCTCTATTTATTTATCTAAAGCTTTGATGTATGTTGTCATCAATTACCAAAAAGGGGGAGATTGAAAGCACAAGTCCTCCCTGGGTGATTTCGGTAATTAATGTCAACATATCTCTTGTTGGACTAATAATTTTACCTAGTATATTTCAGATGAGTTCAACAGTCGAGTGGCATGGACAACAACATGTGGAACGCCTTCAAGATGCTAAGGACAGAAGATTGGCAAAAGCTCAAAGCTCAGGACTCTACATTTTCTATTTCAGTGATCCAAGATCACATGGAGCCCATAGGAAAGCCAATACTATTAAAAGGGGATTAGGTGTTGCTTAATGGCTTGCTTGCTCAAAGTGCTTAGTGATATGCTCCAAAGCCCTCAACCACTTTCTCACATCCACATATGTCTTAAACCTACAGTCAAACTCGGCCCCACCGATTTGATCTATCCGACGCCTCTGAGTTCATTTGACATAGCCACTGCCAAAGCCCTAATCAGTTCGGTCTCACCGAGATGGGAATGTCAACTCTCCATTTCCAATTTGAAACATTTTGGTCTAACCAAGATGTGAGAATTGGTCTCACCGAGTTAGCATTGCAAACTTTTGATGCGTGTTCGTAACATTTCGGTCTCACCAAAATGAGCGAATCGGTCTCACCGAGTTTGCCTGACCAACCCTCTGTGTGCCTATTACAGAAATCCGTCTCACCGATTTTATGTGATCGGTCTCACCGAGATTACGTTATGCCCTAACGCTAATGAAATCGGTCCCATCGAGTTGATCGTATCGGTCCCACCGAAAAGCCTAATGTTCACATTTTGAACTAAATCGGCCAGACCGAGTTTCATGATTCAGTCCCACCGAGTTTGGCGATTTATATGTGACGGCTAGATTTTGTGTGGAGGCTATATATATACCCCTCCACCATCTCTTCATTTGTGGAGAAAGCCATCAGAACGTGCCTACACTTCTAGCATACATTTTCTAAGAGAGAACCACCCACTCATGTGTTGAGACCAAGATATTCCATTCCTACCACATAAATCTTGTTCTCTAGCCTTCCCCAAGTTGCTTTCCACTCAATATCTTCTTCCACCATATCCAAATCTATGAGGAGCTATTCGAGTGTTGGGGAGACTATCATTTGAAGCATTTGAGCAAGGAGTTTGTTATCAACACACCGTTTGTTACCTTTTGGAGAGTGGTGTCTCCTATATTGGTTAGGTGTCACTTGGGAGCCTCCTACAAGGTTGTGGAGTTGAACCAAGGAGTTTGTACTAGCAAGGAGATCGCCTAGTTCGTGTAGATCTACCCTAGTGAGGCAAGTCCTTCGTGGGCTATGGCCATGGTGGGATAGACAAGGTTGCTTCTTCATGGACCCTTCGTGGGTGGAGCTCTCTGTGGACTCGTGCAGTCGTTACCCTTCGTGGGTGGAAGTCTCCATCAACGTGGATGTACATTAGCATGACCTATCGGAACCACGCCAAAAACATCAGTGTCTCCAATTGCGTTTGCACACTCCAATCCCATCCCTTTACTTTCTTACAACTTGCATGCTTTACTTTTTGCTGCTCCTATAATCTTGGCTTGCTTGCCTGAAATGTATTGCGAATGTTTGAAATTATGCTAAAACCTCTACCTCAACTCAAAGATCATAAAAAACTGCTACTTTTCTTGTTCAGTGTCTAATCACCCCCCTCTAGACACCTCTTCTTCCATCCTCTCACACGGCCCGTCTGCCTACGGGCCAGGAGCACTCGGGAGGGGCCCCAACCGTGGGCGCCGAAAGCAAGACACCTCGTGAGGGCCGAGCCTCACGAGGACCCTCTCCACCTAGGGAGGTGTGATGGCCTGGCTTATTAGGTATGATAGACTATACTCCTATCAATAAGGATTTCCTTCTTTTCCGGGAGCCCATTCGGACAGAACTCCAAAGTTAACCGTGCTCAGCTTGGAGTAGTTTCAAGATGGGTGACCATCTGGGAAGTTGCTCCCGGGTGCGCACGAGTGAGGACAAAGTGCGCAGAAAAGAGTAGTATTGATATGTGGGGCGAGTCTAGATCCCACCATGAGTAATGACCACCGGCGGGTGTGTCCGGGGCGTTACAGGAGGCCCCATGGAAGACCCTCTTTTGCAGCAAGTGCACACACGGGGTGACTTCCCGTGAATCCCTTTGCATGGGGAGCCGTGCGGCACTGGTTCGATGGCTAAGTGCCTACCACGTGGGTGACACACCTGTGGAGGATAAGGAAAGCGATGGTCGTGCCAGCGGGGACGACTAGGACTAGTTTCCACTTTGGTGCTAAGGGAGCAGCGACGTTTGCCTCATCCCAAAGCTTTCCACTTTCGTGCAAGAAGACCAGGATGGAACAACTCGCTAGGGCTGGCATCATAACCGAGCCCACCAGCATGTGAGGATAACATCTGTAGCAGGCTAAGACTGCTTTTGTCAGGATAGGACTTTGCGCCTGTCCCCCTTTGAATTGTCATTGTGTGGCAACCCTTCCCGCCAATATTTTTGGGGACGAGGACCAAGGAAGCTATAAAAGGGTCGTTGTTGCCACCGTAGAAGCGGATTGATCGATTGATTGCACAATTGAACCCTGAGACCTTCACCCAGCTTGTAGCTCCAAAGAACTATCTCCACAAGCAACCCCAATAAGCAGGAGTAGGGTTTTACACCGCATGGTGGCCCGAACCTGGCTAGCTCTATATGTCCCTGTCGTGTGTCACGTGTGCCTCCGGCGTGCTCCATAGCTCGTAGCCTCTCCAAGTCATCATCATGTTGCTAGCTAGTGTACCAGGCCCCCAGAGTTTGAACCAGGGTTTTGGAGGATTCCCCGTAGCACAACCAATCCCTCGACATTTGACATGCCAAGTAGGGTCCTTGTTTTTGCGCCTTCAGCCTCGACATCAACATGGCCAAAGCATGACGTGAGTGTGCGCTGCGTAGGGCCGATCGGGTCCAGACGAAGCCAATGGTCAACAATAACCCCCACGAGTGCGCCTGTACCGCCACCGAGCCCGTGCCGGGGAAAGAACATGCTTTGTGAAGCCGCATCAGCTGCAAGAGTCGCCTGTCCTCAATGCCCATACATCTTCGCTCGCCCGCCGCGACCCATCGGCTCCTCAGGCCGCGCTCATGAGCAGGAACTACTGCTTTACCGTCTCACCGAGGCCAGGTATGACGCCTGGCTTGCGCGCATTGCCAAGCTCGTCAACACCACTTGAGATGCCCCAATACCTTCTCTCCCCCTGCCACCTCCATTGCCGCATGGCGGGCGGGCGGGGTGCAGCATGATTCTTCCATATTCTTTGGCCGATGGCGACATGGGATGTCGCTACAGCCTGTGCGTGTACGAGCCGTCCACGACGCATCATCGCCGCACCATGAAAGCGTCAGCTGCCAGATCATCCAGCGCGTGTAGCTGGACGTGCACGTGCTCCTTGAGAAGCAGTGTGACCGCCAGAACCGCACTATCTAAGAAGTCATAGCGGCCAAGCACCAGAACTGCGCCGCCCTAGCCGGTAGCGTTGCCACCTACACCGGAGGTTGCCTTGCCTTCACCCGTGATCCGCGCCACGTGGTGTGGCCTAACAAGTTCAATCTTGAGTTGCCTCCATGCTATGATGACTCCGCCAACCCTGTGGAGTTCCTGGTGCTCTATACTGTGAACATCAAGGTCGCGAGAGGAGATCGCAAGGTCATGACTATCAAGGATGTCACGCGCTCATAGCTCATGAACCTCCCAAAGGCTTCCATCTCCTCGTAGGTCAAGCAGTGTCGGCAGTTCATCGCCATCTTCAAGGGCATGCTTGAGTGTCCCCTCACCCTTAATGACCCGCGTGTCATGCACCAGTGCCTATGCAAGACCCTCCATAAGTACATCCAATGTTTAATCCAAGTCGCAAGAAGATCGCCCGCTCTCCCACTCCACGATCATCATTGTGTTCTTCTTTGGCCTCACGGACGCCTGGATGCTGGAGAGGCTCTCCATGAATGACAAACTCGACTCTGTGGTCACGTTGTTCAACCTCGCCGACAGGTGCGCCAAGGCTGAGGAAGGCCGCCTCTTCGCCTAGAACGATCACGATGTGGTGCCCAATGCCACCAAGCCCAAGGACAACGACTTTAAGTGCAAGGGATCCACCGTGCTCATGGCGAAGCCCGAGAAGAAGCGCGGTCATGACCGTGATGAGGCCAAAAAGTATGGTTGCCCCTTCTACGCCTACCACAACATGCACTCCCACATCACCGAGGACTGCCATGAGCTCAAGCTGTTTTATGATGGCCGGCATGAAAGGCATGAAGATCGCAACGAACACATTGCGGGCCACGACAACAACAACAACCGACAAGTGATAGCTTGCAAGTGCACATGGTTTATTTGTACCCTCTTTGAAGTAGGAGTATCGATACCATGAGGAGCACATGAATTAGTCTTTGGCCCTTTGCAAGGTACAAATGAGTGATAACCCACACGTGTAGGGGATGAGTTGTAGCCTCTTTTGATAAGTAAGAGTGTTGAACCCAACGAGGTAGAATAAATATTCCCTCAAGTTCTATCAACCACCAATACAACTCTACACACGCTTAACGTTCGCTTTACCTAGAACAAGTATGGAACTAGAAGTACTATGTAGGTGTTGTAGGATAGGTTTGCAAGATAATAAGAGCCCGTAAATAAAAGCTACGGGCTATTTAGATAAATAAAAAAATAATTTAGTATAGTGAGTGTGGAAAAGTGGTGGTAGGAGTTGCGGAATTGTCCATAAATAATTGACTACGTTACTTGACTGATAGCAAGTTTTATGTGGGAGAGGCCACTGCTAGCATGTCATCCCTTACCTGGAATTCTAAATATGATTGGAACTATTAGCAAGCATCCACAACTACTAACGTTCATTAAGGTAAAACCCAACCATAGTCTTAATATATGTTGGTCCCCCTTCAATCTCGTACGCATCAATTTCCATGCTATGCTGAAGCTGCTGTCACCCTTGCCCTCCAATACATAGTCCTATCAACACTACTAGGAAAAGGCAAGCTAGTGGCGCACCACTTTTGCCTACTAATGGCGCACTAGTGGTGCGACACTAGCACCATGCCATTATAATTAAATACTAATGGCGCACCATTAGTATCTAGTGTACTAATGGTGCTACACACAGTCGGCTATTAGTATAGCCCACCGTGCGCCATTAGTATGCCTCCCAGGGGGCCATATGTACCCATGTGCTTTGGCATACTAATGGCGCACTAGAGGGTGATGTGCCATTAGTTTCATTTGTACTGTGCGCCATTAGAGTCTTGGGTGGTGCGCCACTAGTATGAATATTAGGGATTATTGTTTTCTTTTCTGATATTTTCACAGGATACAAAATATATTATTGGATAGAATTTAGAGAACACCACACGTCAACAATAGATTCATCGAATACAATAGAAGATTAGTCTCTAAATACAATTCATCATATTAGTCTCCGAATTCAAAAGACCGAAAAAGATAGAACATTACAAGTCTCGAGACCGCGAGTAGCGAGTTTGTCTTCACATTACAAGTCGATATCGATCATCCAAACTACCATCACATAGAAGAGAGCTGCGGTCATCACGATGAGCATCATCGCGATGAAACTCGTCTTCATCCGGTTCCTCCAACGCTCCCTCCTCTGTCGTGCTAGATAGCGTGCGTATCTAGATTCCACCTCCGCCCTAGTGGTGTACCCTTTGTAACTGTTACCGCTGAAACGGTGAACCTGTCTCTGACACTCCTCCTAGTCGTCGAAGACTCCGGGAACCTTACCCTTGTACACGACATACGACGGCATCTCTATGCACTAGCCAAACAAAATGTTAGTACCAATTCACAGACAATACATAAGCAATATATAAGTATGCAATAAAAGGATCGGAAGAGAAAAGCAAGACATTAATAGCATCGATTACATCTAAGTTGAACGACTGTCCAAACCAAAGAGACATACAAGTTCATTAAAGTTTAATTACAACATGAGCCAATCGATGTTTCAGAACTAGACATAGCATCACTACTTTCGACTCGACTCAAGGGACTGGAGCGTGGATGAAGGTGCCGTCTATCATGGAAGTCATGAAATTGCGGGCGTTGTCAGCCTGCATTTGTAGCATTGTGTCTATGTCACTGTTGGATGGTTGATTTCTGAGGTTGAACTGCCCCGAGGTACGAAGGACATCTTGATGGATGATTTCCGCAAATTCCGACTGGATGTGAAATAATTCTTGTCCGATGTCCGCGTCCTAGATTGCCAACAAGCTCGCGGCCCAATCTTTGAGTTTATCTAGTAGCAGAAGGTGATTATGGTCCCGTACGATCGCCCGTATGTGATGGATGGCGTAGTAGGCACCCTTCTGACCGCCAGGCGGCTGCTTGACGCATCAGAACGTCATATTGTGGGCGAACACGTGCTTGCCGTACTTACGAACTGGCCTGGTGAAGGTGCCTCCAGATTTGGCATAGCCGGGGAGAACATCATCAAGAACTTTCTTGACATTTGTGTAGTCTATCTTCGAATGACGGTCCGAGTCGAAATACGTGGCCATGGAATATTTCGGGCTTAAGAGGATGAGTGTGCAATGTGTGTCACTGCACAAAACACGAAATATAAAAAAACGATCGAAATCTAAGAAATCATATGTTACGACTTACTCGGGAAAGTAAGGCACGAGGAAGTTATCCTTATCTCGGTTTGCCAGAATGACGCCTTCGAGGTAAGAACTGGCGACTTGCGGGTCCCTAGCGCTGCCCAAGATCTTGGCACGCATATAGAAGGGGTCGACTATCACGATGTCCGGGATCTTGTCTCTAATGATCCGCATCTCCATACATAGCGAAAATAGCCGAACGTAGGTGTAGTGCAGCGGATGAAGGTTAAACATAGCGAAGATGTCATCAAACTGCAGGATAATCGTACCCCTGATTGAGTTATCCACAAATCCCTTGCCCTCTGGCACCTTGGCAACAAAAACCGGGTATGCCACATCCTTCTCTCTAAGACGCCGCTTATCCAAAGAAAGAAAACTGTCATGCAGACTCCGCATAGCACCGGGTGCAGCATTGAGCATATTAGCCGGTAGCATCGGCCTACCCGCCACATGCACCCTCCTCGTTATATCCTTAGGTGAAGGTGGCCCGTCCTGAGCACGGATCGTACTAGGTGCCAGCTGGCTCGCACCCTAAAAGCCTAAGCTTTCATCATTTAGGTTTTTATCGACACCGAGGCACCCTAAAAGCCAAGGTTTTATAATTTATGGTTTGTCGACGCTGAGGCCCATGCATAACACAAGAAGCAGTTGATCCTACTTAATTAAGTACTAAGATACCCCGGCCCATGCATTAGTCGCAAGTACCCCATATGTCCGATTTTTAGCAAAGTCATGCTAAAATTCACGGAAAATTTCAGCATGACCTTTGCTGAAAATAGGACATATGGAGTACCCGAATTTGCCGGAACGGAAGTTAATCCACATCTCGGAGTACCCGAAAATTCCGGCAAACTCAAGGGCCTCTCGGGGTACCTGCAAAATCATTATCCCCGCGTAATGAAGTCGCCAATGGGTCATTTCAGAAGATCACAAGTAGCATCATCACAAGTACAACATCATCACAAGTAAAGCAGCAGAAGCAGTGAATACAGGCATAACAACAGCAACAACAATTAAGAAAAAGTTGCAGAAGCTTGTAAAACTATACTTTGAAGTTCAAATGGTGAGTAGCTTAGCTTGGCATGTCTTAGACTCATTTGTGCACTAGTAACTCAAAACTATTCACTATCTAACACATTCAGAGCTACACCCAAGAAGAAAAGGTTATACATGACCAGTAATTTCAATATCCTGGAAGGAAACAAACTATATTGGTTACTACTAGCGTGCAAATTAGTATACCAAAATTCCTGGGATTCTGAACTAGAAGTTGACAAGAGCTTTGCACACCCAAGAAGAAAAGGTTATACATGACCAACAATTTCATTTATTGTTTGGTCAATAAAGTAGAAAGAGCTGAAAATGCTCCTGGTCAAGATGCATGCTACTGTTCAAGATGCAATCAACCAGATACATCATCTTTTGAGAAGAAACATGCATAAATAAATGATTCATTCAACATAGTTGTGGAAATATTGCTGCTGAAATAATCAGTCAAGATCAGTAGTACAACTAAAATCACTACCGTGTAGGTTTGGGCATATACTTAACAGAAACCGATGCGAATAAGGAGAAGAAAATCGATCGCCAGTTTCCTTATTTCCACTGGAATCAAACTACCCACTACAAATTTATCAATAGGTGAGCGCTCGGTGCAACAAAGCATGACAGAAGGCATTAGACGAATCCCATCCTACCTTAACAACTAGTGAGCAAATCGTAGATTCAAGTGTTGAACCTACTTCAGTGCTTAGCACAGGACAATGCTATTTTGAAACATGGAATGTTAGTTGATTGCAAGGGCAATTTAGGTAGTGATAACTACGATACTAATACTCCCAACACTCTCTAGCACCAAAAAGCACCAGATTACATACCAGGAGGTACATAGTACATATATAGACGCTAAAGTGCCTTATTGCAGAATATACATGAAGCCACAGAGTCTGTTCTGTCTCAATTAGTAACTGAAACTAGGGTTCTAAAGGTAACTAGAACTACAAAGCACAGTCTGACAATTCAGTCATCATTGAATTCCAGATCCTTGAGGTAAGAGGAAAGCCGAAATCCCTCCGCACCCGGAATGACATGAGTGAGCTTTTCAAAGCTCTTCTCAACTTCTAGTTCAGAATCCCAGGCACTAATGGTGTAGATAGAGAGGAGCTAAATCTATTCACCAGAAGAACCAACCATACCTCGAAGACCAACTGCGGAGTCACGGACGGAGCAGAGAGGGGGCAGGGTCGCGACTGCGGGGCGAGGTAGCACGGGAACATCGACGGCGGGAGAGGCGAGGGGCTCGTCCGGGGGGTGGGGAGGCGTCGGTGGTGAGGCCGCGGCATCGCTAGGGCACGGTGATGGGCACGAGGACGTCGATGGCGCGAGCGCGGGTAGATGGGGGACGGCGAGGGAGGCGGCGCTCAGCTCTGGGAGGGGCCGTTGGGGGCGATGGTGGTCGGGTGCGGCGGGGGCAGCGAGCACGGCCGACGCAGTGGGTCGGGGTAGCGGCCGCGGCGGCGCGGTGGAGAAGAGTATGCGAGGGGGATCGATCGAACTAAATGGCGAGGGAGGGACGAGGGAGGACTAGCTATAGGGGGGAAGAATACTAATGGCGCACCCCCTGGCGGTGCACCATTAGAATGTTTTTTTCGATAGCAATGGCGCACCAGTGGGGCGGTGCGCCATAAGTAATCTTTTTTTAGATAACAATGGCGCACCAGCCAGCGGTGTGCCATAAGTAATTTTTTTTGTTGCATCTAATAGTTTTTTAGAAAATGAATATGAATATGAAACAGTAATAAATTTTTATAAAAACAGTATTTTCTTAAATATCATCAGATTTTTTATTTGAAAATATTATGAATATAAAAAATATCATCAAATTTGTTATTTGAAAGTACCATCAAATTTTTTATTTGAAAATATAATCAATTTTTTTAAAATATAATCAAATTTGTTTTTTTTTTGGATTTTTAGTTGCATTCATTTGTGACTGTGGAGCGGGGGAGGGTGCGGGGGTCGTCGGCGGTGGTGGAGCGGGGTCGGGTGTGGGGGGTGCTCGACGGTGAGGGGGATCTGGCGAGGGGGATAGCGATCGAGATGGAGGGGGATCGAGATCGAGTGTCCTCATGAATATTCAATATTTTTTCATGAATTCAAAAAGTGCCCATGAAATTTAAAAATATTCATGATAGTTCAAAAAGTGCCCATGAAATACAATCAAGAAATGAAGACTACAATTTAAATACAATCGATCTTAGCTAGCTAGCTATCTGTTCACAATCTTCTTGCCCTTATTTTTCGCAAATGGAGTTCTTCTGTGGAACTGACGTCCTTTAGGTAGGGTGGTCCTGCTTCTTCTTATGGTGTATGCTGCTACTTCATCGTCGTCGTCATGTTCCATCTTCGGGTCGCTGTACTTGTCGAAGTCTTGCTCATTGGTGACTCCATCCATTCCAATGATCTTCCTTTTGCGTCTCCTCACGACAAAACAACAGCATTGGTCCACATGGGAAGCCAGTACCCATGGCTCATTTTTTGCGGTGATGTTTGCGCATGCGGTATTGGATCTGGCTTCGGGTATAACCATGGTGGTGAAATACCGGTCCTCTTTTAGGACGCTCTTGGCCCATCTGACACAGAACATCGAGACTTTCTCTCCAGCATAGCTCAGCTCCCAGATCTCCTCGATCCGTATGTAGTATGTGTCCTTGTCGTTACCGGTGTAGGATTCCATCGTTACCCCGGAGTTCTGATAACCATCGCTCTTCATGTCCTTGTCCTCGGTGTAGAATGTGTAGCCATTGATATCGTACGCCTCATAGGTCATCAGGTTGTGCTCGGAGCCCCGTGACAAGGTGAATATGAGTTGTTCTTCCGCGGAAGAATCCTCATGTAAAGGGTACGACAGAAGCTTCTGCTTGAACCAACGCATGAAACATGAGTTGTGCTCTTTGATTCTATCTCTGTCCGTCCCCTGTTGGCCTCTATACGTCTTCTCAATAAAGGTTTTGTGCTCTACCACCCAAGGATCAACCACGTCTATGTGTTGTAGCGCGACTAGGTATTCTCTTTCAAAGTCGGCGAGTCGACCCTCGAAGTCGACATGCATTTCGCGGCGACCCTCGCGGTGACCCCATCCAGTGAGCCTGCCGAGCTGCCAGTTGATGGGCAGACCAACGGGGTTCTCGATGCCTAGATAATTCGTGCAGTAGGAGATGCATTCTTCGGTCAGAAAGCCCCTGGCTATGCTTCCCTCTGGACGTGACATGTTGCGAACGTACCCTTTGTTGACACCATTCATCCTTTCGAACGGCATCATGCTGTGCAGGAATGTCGGCCCGAGTTGGATGATATCCTCCATGATATGGACCAACAGATGCACCATAACGTCGAAGAATGCGGGCGGGAAGTACATCTGACTACTAGGAAAAGGGCTATAGATGGAATTGATACTAATGGCGCACCAGACAAGCAGTATCACCACGATCTCTTCCTGTAGCCTTCTGAGTTGCCTCACGGCAACCGACTTCCGAGAGATGACGTCGAAAAAGTTGCATAGGCCAAATAGCATTTCACGGACGTCCATGATCCCATGGATTGCAACTGGAAGTATCTGTGTCATCAGCACGTGACAGTCGTGAGACTTCATCCCACTGAACTTCTGCTTCGCTGGGTCTAGGTATCTGTTTATCTTCCCCGTGAAGTTTTACTCCTACGAGGCAGGTGAAAAACTGCTCGATCTCCTCCTGACTTAGAGTGAAGCACGCGGGAGGGTAGTCATTTCCGGTCTTCTTGCCCTTTTTGCCTTTGCGACGAATTTCCGTGTCCTGCTTCGCCTCATCATCATCATCATTAGCGTGAAGCTCCTGCCTGATGCCCATTGATTTCAAGTCTGCCCTTGCTTTCGGCCCATCTTTGGTCCTCTTTGGCATGTTGAGGAGGGTACCAAGAAGACTCTCACACACGTTCTTCGTGATATGCATGACATCAAGGCTGTGAGGCACACGGTGGATCTTCCAGTACGGCAAGTCCTAGAAAACAGACCTCATTTTCCATACCTTCAGCAGCGGCTCTGGCGCCTTTCGCTTCATTCCCGGCTCTGGCGCCTTTTGCTTCTTTCCCGGTAGTGGGCAATCTTTCCAATTTGTCAACAACTCGTCTATTTCCTCGCCGCTCCTCGGACGCGGGCGTCTTCGGGATTCGGTTTCACCATCGAACAGATCCTTGCATTTCCTCCACGGGTCATTGTCGCGAAGCAACCTTCGATGTCCCATGAACACGGTTTTCGAAGACCCAGGATCTATATCTAGCTGACGATACGTTGTGTCATCCATGCACCTAATGCATCCAGAAAAAACGTGGACCACGAGATATCCGTAACCGAGATAGTCGTGCACCGTCGTGAGTAGTGCGGCTCTCATAGGGAAATATTCTTTCTCTGCGGTGTCCCACGTATTGGCTGGCGTTTTCCACAGCGTGTGTAGCTCCTCTTTCAACAGCCCCAGATACAGATTGATGTCATTCCCTGGTTGTTTCGGCCCTTCAATTAGCATACTCATGTGAATGTACTTCCTCTTCATGCACAACCAGGGGGGAAGGTTGTACATCCACACAAACACAGGCCAGGTGCTATGTGTACTTCTCTGGCTGCCAAACGGATTGACTCCATCGGTGCTCGCGCCCAGCATGATGTTCCTTGTATCGTCCCCAAATTCTAGGTCTTCGAAGTTCAACGCTTTCCACTAGCTCTGTAATGCCCCGGATGTAATACTTTCCCTTTTGGGTATATAATATATCTCCGGCTTCATCTATTTCCATTCCGGGTTCGTTGTCTTTCGGGCTTTCGTCGTTTTGTTGTGTGAGTGTGTGGCATTCATTCATATCATGTAGACATGTGCATTGCATTGCATTTGTGTTGTCGGTTGCATCCGGTTCGTCGTGTTTCTTCCCGTTGTCCGTTTCGCGTTCCGGAGCTCCCTCACGTGTCCGTGACGTCCCGTAGGCCTACTTTGTTGTTCGGGCGTCTTACGTTACCGGTGTGCCGCGAGGTTGTGTTGTGTGTTGTTGTTTTGTTGTGTGCAACCCGCCTCTCAAATCTCGTCTCGTTTGGACTCCGTTGACTTTTCCATCCGTTGTCCGTGTGGGTCCGAAGTGCCTTCGCTTCGTGTCCCGGAAACACCCCTGTGGCAGTCCTTTATCTCCGTCTAGGCCTTCTAAAACTATCCCCGCGATCGGATCCGTCGGATCGCGATCGGAGGGCTCCTAGCGCCCCTAAATCCCCTCCTAACCCTAAAAACTGCTACATATAGACCCCCTAGTCTATTTTGGGCATCCCCTTCTTCTTCCTCCTCTCTCCCCTCTTTTTTTTTCATTTTCTACTCCAGATCCAGAATTCTGCCAGAATCCCGAGGGGATCTTTCGATCCAGCCGCAGCCGACCGGGATCCTCGATCTGGGCGAGGTCAATGCCTTCCGCATCGACCGCGCCACCGCATCCCCGACGCCAGCCGCTCGCCTCTCCGATTCCGGCCCAGGGCGCCGATCTCCGCCGCGGCCCGCTCACCTCTCCGCCACCACTTCTCCGCCGCATCGGGCCAGGCCCGTACATCCTCGAGGCGCCAGGACCACATCGCCGTGCTTTTCCTCCCGCGGGCCACCGCAACGCCGCCGCACCAGGCCTCGCTTCGCCTCCACCGCACCAGGCCGACCGGCCCAGTCCCTTGCCCGAGCGCCTCCCAGGCCGCTCGTCCGCGCCGCCCCACCGAGGCCCCGCGCCGCGCCGGGCCCTCCACCAGCGCTCGCCTCCAGGCCAGGCCCAGCCGCCGGGTCGCCCTCCTCCCTCTCCGCGCGGGCCCAGGCCAGCACCAGATCCCTGGGCCGCCTCGCCCGCCTCACCGCGCCGGCTCGGGCCGGGGCCCAGTAGCCACTCCGCGGGCCAGCCGCCGCCGCCTCTGCCTCCGAACAGTTCCGGGCCAGATCCAGCCGCCGGCCCATCTCCGTGTTTTTCCTCAGATCCGATCTGGAGAGGTTGACCCTAAATCCTCCTAAGTCCCTGTTTTAGTAATCTGGAATGCAATGTTTGACTGTGCATATCTTTTACTGTGATGCTCCGTTTTGCGCGTGTAGTATGTCCAGACGTTCGTGGAGATGTCCTCTACGTTTTACCTGTTGTTGTCATGCATGATAGAGATCATCTAGGTGCTTGTTTTGCTGTTGCAAGAGTGCATCATGTTATAAACTGCTGTTATGTGTTATTTTCATGCCACCTTTGCCATGTGATAACTTTTAGCTCGTTTGTCCAAACGATGCAAATGACATGTCCACGTGTTCGTCTCGCCACGAACTACGTGTTGCTTGTGATAGGTTGCATGTTAGATTTATTATTGCCTTGTTATCATCGTTGCAAAGTGCCATGTTCACATGTTGTGTTTTCACTTGTTATGAAATGCCATCTTGTTGAGCTCGTTGCAATCGTTGTGTTCACCTCTATGAAGCATGCTTGTGTGTTTCGGGATCACCTTCATGTGTATGTTGATGAGGTGCTTACCCTTTGCCATGTTTAGTTTCGAGGTGACTTAATCATGCTCTTTTGTATGCTATGATGATATTGCTGTTTTAGGACTTAGTGATTTTTCACTAAGTCTGAAATCTGTAACGTTCCGATGCCATGTTCGTGTGATGTTGTAGGACAAAGCATGTTAGTTTTGGAGTGGATTTTGTTTGTTCCTTGTAGTATATATTGTTGTATTTCCATCCATGTCCTCACATGTCCATTTGAGTGGCTGTAGCATGTTTATCTTTTGCTCTAAAGTTTCAATAAAATTCTGCTGCCAGAATTTTATTGCAAAGTTCAATATGTCCAAGATCATTGCTATTGATCCGTGACTCCGTTGGGGGTGCACTTTGGACCTAGTTGCTGTACTATATGTCTAGTTTGTGTTCATGTCCTTTGCCATGCTTTTTGGGTGCTGTAGCTTAATTATTTTGAGCTCCAAAGATGCTATGTTGCTGTAATTTTCAGCTTTCGCTCAAATCTTGTTTCGGGCATAACTTTTAGCCCGTAACTCCGATTTCAGCGAATCTTATATCAAACTTGATTGTTTTTCTGTGTAGATTAATAATATCAGATTGTTATCTTGTTTTGAGGTGTTTTGCTTGAGTGATGTTTTACGTGCTCCATGTGCATCCTTAGTGCATCCATCATGCATTCATGTTTTTCGAGTGCGCATTGCATCTTGTTGATTGGTGCTTGGTGTGATTGTTTTGTTTAGAGCCGGAAGCTGAGACCGGGTACGAAGTTGAGCACGAGGTTTCCAACGAGGTTGAGCACGAGGACCCTTCTTACGATCCGAACGACTTCTCTTCAGGCAAGATGACCGAACCCCGATAACATTACTATCTTTGCCTATTGCTAGTAGTCTCGATCTATAGTTTTGCCTCGATGCCCATGTTCTTCTTGTCAGCCTCCTACTTGTAACCAATTGCCATGTTTAACCAACCTACCTATGCAAAACCGTTGCTTGGCTAAGTATGCTTCGCTCAGCCCTTCTTATAGCGTTGCTAGTTGCAGGTGAAGATCGAAGATGCTTGCTTCATGTTGAAGTTTGGTTGGGTTATATCACACTATATAAATGCTTTAAATGAAATCATCTATATATTGGCAAGGGTGGAAGGCTAAGCCTTTTGCTTGGTGATTTGTTCCACTCATGCCGTTAGGATCCATATAAGCCGGTTTTATGTTCCTTGATTATGCGTTCCTAACACGGTTGGGGTGTATGGGACCCCCTCGATAAACCGCTAAGTGCTAAGTCTTTTCCAGCAAGTCCCAACATTGGTACTATTTGCCTAATAACAAACTAAACATGCATAGGGGGTAATTAACCCTCTTTCTTAATCAACAACCCCGGGCCAGTGCTCCACATGAGTGTTGGTCCGAAACGGGGAGCCTGCGGGGCCACCTCGAGGAAACTCAAGGTCTGGTAAAAACCCGTAGCTTCGCCCATCCGGTCGTGTCATGAGACTTAGATACGCGCGGCTACTATCAGGGTGTCGACACGCCGGGAGGATTTGCTGGATTAGCCTTACCTTAGCTCGGTATATCTTGAGCACGGGATTCCGAGGATACTCGGGTCTTCCCACTTCGGAGTTGCGACTCCACGGATCGTGGGCTTGTAATGGGTCAAGTTGGACCACCCCTGCAGGGTTTGAACTTTCGAAAGCCGTGCCCGCGGTTATGTGGCAGATGGGAGCTTGTTAATTCCGGTTGTAGATAACTTGACACAATGTTACTAATACACTACCAGCGTGTGTTCCGTGACTGTCAATTTCCGAATAGGGATTCGGGAGTTGAACACGGAGGGGTTATGTTTGTGGAGCTTGTAGCTAGGATCACTTCGTGATCACTTCTCGCAGAGGCCTTCTCTTCTCGCTCTCACTTGCGTAAGCTAGATGCTAGTTGCTGCTGCAGACTTGTTCTTTTCTTCAGCCTTTCCCTCACCTAAAGGCTTAAATAGTTCTGTTACCCGGGAACGGGATTGCTGAGTCCTCTGTGGCTCACAGTTACTTCACACACCAGATGCAGGTCCAGCTGTGAGCTATCCAGGTGATGGCACCGAGCTGGATTGGGAGTACGACGAGGAGCGTAGTCGGTACTACGTGCGCTACCCGGACGATCAGTAGTGGAGTCTCTTACTAGGATTCGATCCGCCTGTGGTTTTTATCTGAGTTTGGTACTTTGACATTTGGCTTTTGCCCTTAGAGGGTTGTAGTGCTCTTAATGTATGATGTTTGAGACTTGTACTGTAATTCTGTGACGTGGCGAGTGTAAGCCAACTATTTTCAGTTTACTATCCCCTCTTTTACATGAGTTGTGCAAAGATTACACACACTAAAAACTCCATCCTGGGCATTACAAGTTGGTATTCAGAGCCTTCTCCGACCTAGGAGCCCCCACTGTTTGATCGAATCGTTGACGGTCGAGTCTAGGCACACACTAAAAACTTTTTGAGTCCTATATTATATCGGAGAGTAGGATTTCTTTGCTTCTAATCCCCTTTCTCTCTGGTGAGGACTCCTGACGTCTACTCTTGTCTCTCCTATCTTCAAAATTTGCACACAATTTTTTTTTAGGAATCCCGCGAGTATTCTGGGATTGTTACGATGTTCTTTTGACAAGGATATTGTTCCCGATGCCTCCTGTTACCGAGGAGTTGAGCTTCGGGGTATCATTGTAACAAGCATATCGCGGCAGTACTAAATACTTAAGACGGCCGACATCGAAAATCTCCCCTATACGGCCAGTGGCAAGATAACCCCGACATCACCCAGTACTGGGGAGGTAGTTCGGGAGTATTGCCATAGCTTGTTATAGTGGATGCTTTTCGAAGGTCCGAGGTACACAGTTTCTGAGAAAGACTGGTTATGTGTTGAAGGATGGATACACCTGGATGTAGGTTAGAGTTGATTGCGCGGTGCTTCCCGTGTATCCCCAACACCTGATTGCATAACTGGAATCTTTCGGAAAACTATAGGTGGGTTTTATCCAGTAGATCGTAGGCATTCTTCCAACGAATGCAGGTTAGTGAGTTCGGGGTTCGACATTGAGTGAAGGGGTTATATGACCGATGTTACTATCAGGAGTTGCATCTTAAAGGGTCCTTGGCTATGCTGATCCGAGGATTGCAAAACCTTTTCGTAACGCGTTCATATGCTTTCAGCACAAAGATGTTAGAACGAAACTCCTCTCTTGTGTTTGTTCCTGTCCGTACCTTGTTGTTTTTCTTATTTTCCTTTTGTTCCCTATGTGGCTTCTCGTGAAGACTGATGTTATCAATTAACTGAGAAATTCATTCGTTCCTCTTGTTCGGATGATTTCATTCGTTCTTATTGTTCGAATGATTATTGTGAAGACTTGTTGCAATTCATTCCATTGATTCAGCTTATTCCTTTTGTCAATCAATTGCTGATTCGTGGTCATCTCTTACAGGATGGCTCCGAAAAGGGTTCCGAACGCCAACCCAGAGGTGGAAGAGGTCCCAGAACGTCCTCCTTCTCTTCCTCCTCCGCCTGAGGTTTGGAGAGCAATTATGCAGACTACAGCTCAGAACACTCAGTTGATGATGCAGATGATGCAGCAAATGCAGGCTATGCAAGCTAATCAAGCTAATCAGGGCGTTCCAGGGAATCAAGGCAACTTCTTCCAGCAGCACCATGCTACTCTCAACCAGTTCTTGGCCAACAATCCTAAAGCTTTCAGTTACTGTGTCGACCCTCTTGATGCTGAAGATTGGCTAACCGATATCAAGAAGCATTTTGAGTGCAGTAACGTGAAAGAAGATGACTATGTGAAGTTTGCAGCCTTCCAACTGAAAGATCAAGCAGCTGACTGGTGGCAGCAGTACAAAGACTCAAGGCCGGGTCAAGTGATCTCTTGGGAGAATTTCTGCAAGGATTTCCGCTCGCACCACATTCCTACAAGTGTTATCGAGGGTATGCGTGAGCAATTCCGCAACCTCAAGCAGGGCTCCATGACAGTCTATCAGTATAATGTCAAGTTCCGAAACCTCGCTCGCTATGCAAAGCAAGACATTCCTGATGCAAAGAGTAAAATCTATCAGTTCCGTGGAGGTCTCAAAGATGAACTTCAGCTTGCTCTCATTTTGTTCGAGCCAGACGAATTCGATAAGTTCTATAACATGGCTTTGAAACAAGAAGCAGCTCAGCTTAAGATGGAGGCTTCTAAGAAGAGAATTCGAGATGCTGTTCACTCTTCCTCATCGTCTCAGTTGGCTGCGAAACAACAGAAATTCTGGCTTCCTCCTCCTCCAGTGATTCGAGCTCCATACAACAACTCCAACAACAAGAACTCTAGTGGTCGTGGTTTCTCCCACCCACCCAACCCAAGCAACCAGTCGAAGAAGCAGTTTCAGTCTCAAGGTTTCAAGTCCAGTGGCTCTCAGTTCCGTCCTCTCTCAGAAGTGACTTGCAACAAATGCACTGAGAAAGGTCACTATGCCAACAGATGTCCGAATCCGAAGCGTCTTCCTCCTCCTCCACCTATGAGTTCAGCTATTGTCAAGCATGATCCAAAGTCTGCAAGGGTTAATCTGATGAATGCAGCACAAGCGGAGGCTTCTTCTGATGTCATTCTGGGTAACCTTCCAGTGAACTCTTTTCCAGCTAAAGTGTTATTTGATTCGGGTGCATCATGCTCTTTCATGTCTCAACCATTTGCATCCAAGCACAATATTGCCACTTCAAATTTGCCTCAGAGGTTGGAAGTTATTTCTCCAGGGAGACGTATGACTTCTACTGTCTATGCTCCAGATGTTTCCATTCGCATGGGAGATTATCGTTTTATCGCTAAACCGGTGGTTCTTGGTCATTCTGACATCGACCTCATTCTCGGAATGGATTGGCTTTCTCAGCACGATGCTCACATTGATTGCGCTCAAAAGGAAGTCAAATTGACTCATTCTGATGATGATGTGATTATCTTCGCCTCCAGGGATAATACTATTCGGCTTTTCTATCTTAATGATAAGGGTGAAATTAATGCCATAGAGCAAATTCCAGTGGTGAACGAATATCAAGACGTCTTTCCAGAAGATCTTCCAGGCATGCCTCCACACCGTCAGGTGGAGTTTGTCATTGAACTCGAGCCGGGCACTGAGCCTGCTTGCCGGCGTCCTTACAAGCTCTCTCCGGATGAATTGAAGGAATTGAAGAAGCAGCTTGATAAGCAGGAGAGTATGGGTCTCATTAGACCGAGTACATCTCCGTGGGGCTGTGGTGTCTTATTTGTCAAGAAGAAAGATGGCACGGAGCGTCTCTGTGTTGACTACCGGCCATTAAACAAGAAGACGATTAAGAACAAGTATCCGCTCCCCAACATCAACGAACTCTTTGAGCAGCTCAAAGGAGCTAAAGTGTTCTCTAAGCTTGACCTCCGAATGGGCTATCATCAAATTCGCATTCGCGAGGAAGACATTCCCAAGACGGCCTTCAGAACGAGCTACGGTTCATACGAGTATACCGTCATGTCCTTCGGTCTCGCCAATGCTCCTCCTACCTTTTCAAGGATGATGCATTACATCTTCAACCCCTATACTGGCGAGTTCGTGCTTGTGTATCTGGATGATATTCTGGTGTTTTCAAAGAATGAAGAAGATCACGAAAAGCACTTGCGTCTGGTTCTTGATCGACTCCGAGAGCATAAATTCTATGCCAAGTTCTCAAAGTGCGAGTTTTGGCTGATAAGGTTTTGTACCTGGGCCACATCATCTCAGCTGACGGTATTGCGGTTAATCCCGAGAAAGTTGAAGCAATTGTCAACTGGGAAGCTCCTCAGAATGTCAAACAGCTCCGCAGTTTTTTGGGTCTTGCCAGCTATTGCAGAAGGTTTGTGGAGAACTTCTCCAAGATTGCCAAGCCTCTTTCCAACCTGCTTCAGAAGAATGTCAAATACTTTTGGTCTCCCGAGTGTGAAGTGGCATTCAAAACCCTCAAAGAGAAGCTTGTCTCTGCTCCAGTTCTGACTCCTCCGGATGAAACCAAGCCCTATGAAGTATTCTGTGATGCTTCTCTTCAAGGCCTTGGTGGTGTGCTTATGCAAGATAAGAAAATTGTGGCATATACTTCTCGGCAGCTCAAGCCAAGTGAGAAGAACTATCCCACACATGATCTCGAGCTAGCAGCTGTGGTACATGCTCTGATTACGTGGAGACATCTGTTGTTGGGCAGAAAGGTCGACATCTTCACTGATCACAAGAGCTTGAAGTACATCTTCACACAGCCGCATCTGAACCTCCGCCAGACTCGTTGGGTCGAGATGATCCAAGAGTACAACCCCAGCATCGAATACACTCCAGGCAAGGCGAATGTGATTGCAGATGCTTTGAGCAGAAAGGCATATTGCAACAGCCTTCTTATCAAGCCATACCAGCCTGAGCTTTGTGAAGCATTCAGGAAGCTCAACCTTCAAGTTGTTCCGCAGGGTTTTCTTGCAAATCTCCAAATTGCTCCTACCTTGGAAGATCAAGTCCGTGAGGCCCAGCTCAGTGATACCATGGTGAAGAAGGTGAAACATGGGATTGCAAAGGGCACTCCAAAATACAAGTGCTTCCGTGTTGATGAGAGAGATACCTTGTTCTTCGAGGACAGACTCGTTGTTCCCAAAGGTGATCTCAGGAAGCTCATAATGGAAGAAGCTCATGACTCTCTCCTTTCCATTCATCCTGGCAGTTCCAAGATGTACCAAGACCTCAAGCAATCTTACTGGTGGACACGCATGAAAAGGGAGATTGCCCAATTCATGAATGAATGTGATGTATGCAGAAGAGTGAAAGCAGAACATCAACGTCCAGCCGGTCTTCTCCAACCTCTTCCTATTCCTGAGTGGAAGTTCGACCACATTGAAATGGACTTCGTCACTGGCTTTCCTAAATCCAAGCGAGGCAATGATGCTATCTTTGTGGTGATTGACAAGCTTACCAAAGTCGCTCACTTTCTTCCAGTCAAGGAATCAATCAATGCAGCTCAACTTGCAGAGCTGTACACTTCCAGAATTGTGTCCCTACATGGCATTCCTCAAGTGATATCCTCAGACCGTGGCAGCTTGTTCACATCAAGGTTCTGGGACTCCTTTCAGTCCGCCATGGGCACGAAGATTAGGTTCAGCACTGCCTTTCACCCTCAGACTAGTGGTCAAGTCGAGCGTGTGAATCAGATCCTAGAAGATATGCTCAGAGCCTGTGTCATCTCCTTCGGCATGAAATGGGAAGACTGCCTTCCATTTGCCGAGTTTTCTTACAACAACAGCTTTCAAGCAAGTGCAGGCAAAGCACCGTTTGAAATTCTCTATGGCAGAAAGTGCCGTACCCCTCTCAACTGGTCTGAAACAGGCGAACGCCAACTTCTTGGCAATGACTTGATCTCAGAAGCCGAAGAAATGTGCAAAGTCATACGTGAGAATCTCAAGGCCGCTCAGTCGCGTCAGAAGAGCTACTATGACGGAAAGCATCGTGATTTGGCTTTCGACATCGGTGATCATGTCTATCTCCGAGTTTCTCCGATGAAAGGAACCCAAAGATTCGGTATCAAAGGGAAACTTGCTCCTAGATACGTCGGGCCTTTCAAGATTCTTGGTAAAAGAGGCGATCTAGCCTATCAGCTCGAGCTCCCTTCCAACTTTGCAAATGTTCATGATGTCTTTCATGTGTCTCAGCTTCGCAAATGCTTCAAGGCACCTGAGCGCATGATTCCGTTTGAGGAGATTGATCTTCAACAAGACCTTTCCTACCGAGAGCATCCAGTTGCAATTCTCGAAGAAACTGAACGCAAGACTCGCAACAAGTCCATCAAGTTTCTGAAAGTCAAGTGGTCACATCACACCGACCGAGAAGCTACCTGGGAACGAGAAGATCATCTTCGTTCCGAGTACCCTTCCTTTTTCCAGTCCTAGATCTCGGGACGAGATCTTTTTGTAGTAGAGGAGAGTTTGTAATGCCCCGGATGTAATACTTTCCCTTTTGGGTATATAATATATCTCCGGCTTCATCTATTTCCATTCCGGGTTCTTTGTCTTTCGGGCTTTCATCGTTTTGTTGTGTGAGTGTGTGGCATTCATTCATATCATGTAGACATGTGCATTGCATTGCATTTGTGTTGTCGGTTGCATCCGGTTCGTCCTGTTTCTTCCCGTTGTCCGTTTCGCGTTCCGGAGCTCCCTCACGTGTCCGTGACGTCCCGTAGGCCTACTTTGTTGTTCGGGCGTCTTACGTTACCGGTGTGCCGCGAGGTTGTGTTGTGTGTTGTTGTTTTGTTGTGTTCAACCCGCCTCTCAAATCTTGTCTCGTTTGGACTCCGTTGACTTTTCCATCCGTTGTCCGTGTGGGTCCGAAGTGCCTTCGCTTCGTGTCCCGGAAACACCCCTGTGGCAGTCCTTTATCTCCGTCTAGGCCTTCTAAAACTATCCCCGCGATCGGATCCGTCGGATCGCGATCGGAGGGCTCCTAGCGCCCCTAAATCCCCTCCTAACCCTAAAAACGGCTACATATAGACCCCCTAGTCTATTTTGGGCATCCCCTTCTTCTTCCTCCTCTCTTCCCTCTTTTTTTTTCATTTTCTACTTCAGATCCAGAATTCTGCCCGGATCCCGAGGGGATCTTTCGATCCAGCCGCAGCCGACCGGGATCCTCGATCTGGGCGAGGTCAACGCCTTCCGCATCGACCGCGCCACCGCATCCCCGACGCCAGCCGCTCGCCACTCCGATTCCGGCCCAGGGCGCCGATCTCCGCCGCGGCCCGCTCACCTCTTCGCCACCACTTCTCCGCCGCATCGGGCCAGGCCCGTACATCCTCGAGGCGCTAGGACCACATCGCCGTGGTTTTCCTCCCGCGGGCCACCGCAACGCCGCCGCACCAGGCCTCGCTTCGCCTCCACCGCACCAGGCCGACCGGCCCAGTCCCTCGCCCGAGCGCCTCCCAGGCCGCTCGTCCGCGCCGCCCCACCGAGGCCCCGCGTCGCGCAGGGCCCTCCACCAGCGCTCGCCTCCGGGCCAGGCCCAGCCGCCGGGTCGCCCTCCTCCCTCTCCGCGAGGGCCCAGGCCAGCACCAGATCCCTGGGCCGCCTCGCCCGCCTCACCGCGCCGGCTCGGGCCGGGGCCCAGTAGCCACTCCGCGGGCCAACCACCGCCGCCTCTGCCTCCGAACAGTTCCGGGCCAGATCCAGCCGCCGGCCCATCTCCGTGTTTTTCCTCAGATCCGATCTGGAGAGGTTGACCCTAAATCCTCCTAAGTCCCTGTTTTAGTAATCTGGAATGCAATGTTTGACTGTGCATATCTTTTACTGTGATGCCCCGTTTTGCGCGTGTAGTATGTCCAGACGTTCGTGGAGATGTCCTCTATGTTTTACATGTTGTTGTCATGCATGATAGAGATCATCTAGGTGCTTGTTTTGCTGTTGCAAGAGTGCATCATGTTATAAACTGCTGTTATGTGTTATTTTCATGCCACCTTTGCCGTGTGATAACTTTTAGCTCGTTTGTCCAAACGATGCAAATGACATGTCCACGTGTTCGTCTCGCCACGAACTACGTGTTGCTTGTGATAGGTTGCATGTTAGATTTATTATTGCCTTGTTATCATCGTTGCAAAGTGCCATGTTCACATGTTGTGTTTTCACTTGTTATGAAATGCCATCTTGTTGAGCTCGTTGCAATCGTTGTGTTCACCTCTATGAAGCATGCTTGTGTGTTTCGGGATCACCTTCATGTGTATGTTGAGGAGGTGCTTACCCTTTGCCATGTTTAGTTTCGAGGTGACTTAATCATGCTCTTTTGTATGCTATGATGATATGCTGTTTTAGGACTTAGTGATTTTTCACTAAGTCTGAAATCTGTAACGTTCCGATGCCATGTTCGTGTGATGTTGTAGGACAAAGCATGTTAGTTTTGGAGTGGATTTTGTTTGTTCCTTGTAGTATATATTGTTGTATTTCCATCCATGTCCTCACATGTCCATTTGAGTGGCTGTAGCATGTTTATATTTTGCTCTAAAGTTTCAATAAAATTCTGCTGCCAGAATTTTATTGCAAAGTTCAATATGTCCAAGATCATTGCTATTGATCCGTGACTCCGTTGGGGGTGCACTTTGGACCTAGTTGCTGTACTATATGTCTAGTTTGTGTTCATGTCCTTTGCCATGATTTTTGGGTGCTGTAGCTTAATTATTTTGAGCTCCAAAGATGCTATTTTGCTGTAATTTTCAGCTTTCGCTCAAATCTTGTTTCGGGCATAACTTTTAGCCCGTAACTCCGATTTCAGCGAATCTTATATCAAACTTGATTGTTTTTCTGTGTAGATTAATAATATCAGATTGTTATCTTGTTTTGAGGTGTTTTGCTTGAGTGATGTTTTACGTGCTCCATGTGCATCCTTAGTGCATCCATCATGCATTCATGTTTTTCGAGTGCGCATTGCATCTTGTTGATTGGTGCTTGGTGTGATTGTTTTGTTTAGAGCCGGAAGCTGAGACCGGGTACGAAGTTGAGCACGAGGTTTCCAACGAGGTTGAGCACGAGGACCCTTCTTACGATCCGAACGACTTCTCTTCAGGAAAGATGACCGAACCCCGATAACATTACTATCTTTACCTATTGCTAGTAGTCTCGATCTATAGTTTTGCCTCGATGCCCATGTTCTTCTTGTCAGCCTCCTACTTGTAACCAATTGCCTTGTTTAACCAACCTACCTATGCAAAACCGTTGCTTGGCTAAGTACGCTTCGCTCAGCCCTTCTTATAGCGTTGCTAGTTGCAGGTGAAGATCGAAGATGCTTGCTTCATGTTGAAGTTTGGTTGGGTTATATCACACTATATAAATGCTTTAAATGAAATCATCTATATATTGGCAAGGGTGGAAGGCTAAGCCTTTTGCTTGGTGATTTGTTCCACTCATGCCGTTAGGATCCGTATAAGCCGGTTTTATGTTCCTTGATTATGCGTTCCTAACACGGTTGGGGTGTATGGGACCCCCTCGATAAACCGCTAAGTGCTAAGTCTTTTCGAGCAAGTCCCAACGTTGGTACTATTTGCCTAATAACAAACTAAACATGCATAGGGAGTAATTAACCCTCTTTCTTAATCAACAACCCCGGGCCAGTGCTCCACATGAGTGTTGGTCCGAAACGGGGAGCCTGCGGGGCCACCTCGAGGAAACTCAAGGTCTGGTAAAAACCCGTAGCTTCGCCCATCCGGTCGTGTCCTGAGACTTAGATACGCGCGGCTACTATCAGGGTGTCGACACGCCGGGAGGATTTGCTGGATTAGCCTTACCTTAGCTCGGTATATCTTGAGCACGGGATACCGAGGATACTCGGGTCTTCCCACTTTGGAGTTGCGACTCCGCGGATCGTGGGCTTGTAATGGGTCAAGTTGGAACACCCCTGCAGGGTTTGAACTTTCGAAAGCCGTGCCCGCGGTTATGTGGCAGATGGGAGCTTGTTAATTCCGGTTGTAGATAACTTGACACAATGTTACTAATACACTACCAGCGTGTGTTCCGTGACTGTCAATTTCCGAATAGGGATTCGGGAGTTGAACACGGAGGGGTTATGTTTGTGGAGCTTGTAGCTAGGATCACTTCGTGATCACTTCTCGCAGAGGCCTTCTCTTCTCGCTCTCACTTGCGTAAGCTAGATGCTAGTTGCTGCTGCAGACTTGTTCTTTTCTTCAGCCTTTCCCTCACCTAAAGGCTTAAATAGTTATGTTACCCGGGAACGGGATTGCTGAGTCCTCTGTGGCTCACAGTTACTTCACACACCAGATGCAGGTCCAGCTGTGAGCTATCCAGGTGATGGCACCGAGCTGGATTGGGAGTACGACGAGGAGCGTAGTCGGTACTACGTGCGCTACCCGGACGATCAGTAGTGGAGTCTCTTACTAGGATTCGATCCGCCTGTGGTTTTTATCTGAGTTTGGTACTTTGACATTTGGCTTTTGCCCTTAGAGGGTTGTAGTGCTCTTAATGTATGATGTTTGAGACTTGTACTGTAATTCTGTGACGTGGCGAGTGTAAGCCAACTATTTTCAGTTTACTATCCCCTCTTTTACATGAGTTGTGCAAAGATTACCAAACTTGAGATCATTCTAGGATGGAATTATGCCTTTAAGTCGTGCCTCGACACGTAGGAGGTATAACTCCATCCTGGGCATTACAGGCTCGCATCCTTAGGGTGACTCATCATCTTGTCTTTTTTATTTATCTCCGGATCATTTCCGTCATCTTCTCGCTTCTTCTCCTCCCTATCTGCGTGCCAGCGCAGGAGCTTTGCTACATTAGGGTCCGCGAAATACCACTGCAGATAAGGAGTGATCGGAAAGTACCACACCACTTTTCGAGGAGCTTTCTTCCACTTCTTGTATCGAGTGACGCCGCACACCGGACATATGGTAGACTCTGCGTGCTCGTCCTGATAAATGATGCAATTGTTCATGCACACATTGTATTTCACGTGCTGTAAATCCAGAGGACACATGATTTTCTTCGCCTCCTCGAAACTGGTCGGGCACTTGTTCTCCTTGGGAAGACGTTCGTGCCAGAATGACATGTTCTCCTCGAAGCATGCGTCGGTCATTTTGTGTTTTACCTTCATCTCCAGAGCCATGAGCGTTACTTTCAGGCGGGTATCCTTGGGCCTGCATCCTTCATACAATTGAGTAACCGCGTCTATCTCCAGTTGATACAGCTTGGCTTTCTCTCGGGCGGCAGCTCTTGCGTTATTCGTCTGCTTGAGAAGCAGCTCTTGAATATGAGGGTCCTGCACCCAGCCTCCATCGTCGTCTGCTCCGGCATCTTCATCTAGATCATGATCATGCCCTTCGTATTGATCTTCCTCATCATCATGTCCGGCATCTTCTACATGATGACTGTGTACAGCATCACCGTCGTGATCATGTCCTGGAGATTCTTCGTCTTCTCGCCCGCCCTCCCCGCGGTGGTTGTCTTGCTGCCCTTCCTCATTTCTTGCCCGGCCATGGACGACTTCATAGTCCTCTTCATCACCTTGCCACCGATAATAGCCAACCATTAAAGCACGCAAGAGCACGTGGTCCCGCACCTGCCCGGAATCCGGGTCCGCAATAAGGCTGTTCAGCTTGCATCTTTGACACGGACATCTTATCTCCGTCTCGTTCTTTTGAAGCATCTCGGCCTTCGCGGAGCTCAAAAACCTATTCACGATGCCCTCGGTCATCATGTGGACCATGGTCGCCTGCGGGGTAGAGCAAAACGATATTTTAGAACCAAGAAAAAATTTGGCATGACTTTCCCTAAAAATAGGACCAAAAAGAATGCATGGTGCCAAAATTCTCGCAGAAACGGAAATGAATCAACATTTCGGCAAAATATTGGCAACTATCGCATTTCAAATACCGGTACCTGCAAACACAAACATATATGCAAGACCACAAACATATGCAACACCATAAACATACATAGATCTAGCTAGGCCATAAAAAGTGCATGTGCACGATTGTTGGAGCTCGAGGGAAAAAATGTAGATCCACAACATAAAGATAGCTTTCCCCCTTACTTACCTATCAAAAAAGGTAATTTAACCACTTAATTTCGATGAATCGATGGTGCAAATGAGGTGAGGAGGAGGACGCAGCCGACACAAGCATGGAGGCGGAGGTGGAGAGAATGAAGTGGGGAAAGTGAGTGTGTAGGTGTGGCTGTCCAAAATATCTAGCTGGTCCCAGGTTACTAATGGCGCACCACTCACAAATGAGCCATTAGTAACCAGGGTTACTAATGGCGCACCAGCTTCAGGTGCGCCATTAGTAGTTTTGCAAAAAAAAAAAAATTACTGGCGCACTGATTTGGAGGTGCGCCATTACTAGTTTAACTAGTGATGGCGCACTGTGCCACAGCGCGCCATTAGTATTTCTGGAAAAATAAAAAAAAACATTTGTTTCTATTGGCGCACCAGGGGTTTGGTGCGCAATTAGTGTCTACCACTCTAATGGCGCACCAACACATGGTGCGCCATTACTATATAGTAGTGGCGCACCATGTGTCTGGTGCGCCATTAGAGGCCATATAATCTATAGCCCTTTTCCTAGTAGTGCACCATACAACTAACCCTATGGTGTGATCCACACGCGCGCTCATATGATGGGCACCAAAGGACAAAAACATAACCACAAGAAAATTAAACCAATCATAGCAATTCACCAAACACCGATAGGACAAAACAAATCTACTCAAACATCATAGGATGGAAACACATCATTGGATAATTATATGAAACATAAAGCACCATTTTCAAGTAGAGGGTACAGCGGGTTGCGGGAGAGTGGACCGTCGAAAATAGATGAGGGGAGGTGATGAAGATGTTGGTGAAGATGACAGAGGTGTTTGTGTAGATCGCTGTCACACGATGATTGCCCTGGCGGCGTTCTGGCGCAACAGAGAGAGGGGGGAGAGCCCCCCTCCTCCTTCTTCTTCCTTGACATGAGGAGGGTTTCCCGTGTGGTCCATGGCCTCCATGGTGGCGGAGGGGTGAGAGCCCCTCCGAGATTGGATCTGTCTCTCTGTTTCTGTTCTATTTCACGACCCACATTTCTGGCCTTGCACCGTTTCTTAAATTCGAGGAGATCCGTAACTCAGATTGGGCTAAAAATTTAACATGATTTTTATCCGGATATTAGCTTCCCTGCAGCCGACGAAGGGCACCAACCGCCTTATGGGGTTGCCACAAGCCTCCCATCGCCCTCGGTAGGGGGGCGCACCCCTACGGCTTGTGGGACCCTTGGGCATTGTCTCGCGCTGATTCTTTTTCCCAAAAATCACAAATATTCCAAAATAATTCTCCGTAAGTTTTTATCGTATTTGGACTTTGTTTCGTATGGATATTCTGTGAAACAAAAAACATGCAACAAAGAGGAACTGGCCATGGGCACTGGATCAATATGTTAGTCCCAAAAATAATATAAATATTTGCCAAAAGTATGTGAAAGTTGTAGAATATTGGCTTAAAACAATGAAAAATTATAGATACGACGGAGACATATCAGAATCCCCAAGCCTAATTCCTGCTCATCCTCGAGTATGTAAATGATAAAAAAGATATTTTTATAGCATAATCTTGATCATGTAATCTAACCATGGCATGAATATTAAGACACGAGTGATTCAAAGCTATAGTCTATTATCTGACATCGAAAGTATAATACAAGACATGTATGCAATTCATCATTGCCTTTCATAATAATGGAACTAAGGGAAACATCCTCTGTACACTTAATTCTGGTAAGCATGACACACTCAGTCTTCCCTGCATAAAGTATAAAACTTGAGCACCTTTCTGTCAAACCAGGAAATTGGATCGTACTTCTAACACGCATCAGCATTTTCGACTTCACTCAGTACATGAGCGTGAGCCATGGATATATCACTATGGGAGGAATATAAGGCGGTGGTAGGGATCAAATAGGAGAATGAAGGAAGTCTAACATCAACTAGGTGGATCAACGAGCTATGTGGGTGCCCATCAATCGATATAAATGCGAGGAGTAGGGGTTGCCATGCAACGGATGCACTCGAGCTATAAGTGTATGAAAGCTCATAAATGAAACTAAGTGGGTGTGCATCCAACTTGCTTGGTCATGAAGACCTCGGGGATTTTAGGAAGCCCATCATCGGAATATACAAGCCAAGTTGTATAATAAAAAAATTCCCACTAGTATATGAAAGAGATAACTCAAGAGACTCTCCATATGAAGAACATGGTGCTACTCCGAAGCACACATGTGGTAAAAGGATAGTAACATTGCCCCTTCTCTCTTTTTCTCTCATTTTTTTCATTTCTCATTTTTTTGGGATCTTTGGCCTCTTTTTTCTATTTTGGGAACTTTGACCTCTTTTTATTTCTGTAAGTCCGAAGACTCATCCCTGTGTGAGGGAATCATAGCCTCCATCATCCTTTCCTCACTGGGGAAATGCTCTAATAATGATGATCATCACACTTTTATTTACTTACAACTCGATAAAACTAATACATGATGACTATATGAATGTCTCTGGCAGTGTACTCTTGCTACTTCTCGAGCTTGCATTGTATTCCCTCGAAGAGGAAAGGGCGAGGCAACACCGTAGAGTAAGTATTTCCCTCATTTTTTGAGAACCAAGGTATCAATCCAGTAGGACACCACGCGCGAGTCACTCGCACCTGCACAAACAAATAAGAACTTCACAACCAACGCGATAAGGGGTTGTCAATCCCTTTACGGTCACTTACGAAAGTGAGATCGGATAGATAGGATAGTATAATATTTTTTGGTAGTTTTGATATAAGAACAGAAAGTAAATAAAGCAAAGTAAAGTAGATGGAAGATTAATATGATTAGAATAGACCCAAGGGCCATAGGTTTCACTAGTGGCTTCTCTCATGATAGCAGAATTCTACTTTGGGTGAACAAATTACTGTCGAGCAATTGATAGAAAAGCACATAGTTATGAGAATATCTAGGCATGATCATTATATATAGGCATCACGTTCGTGACAAGTAGACCGAAACGATTATGCATCTAGTACTATTACACCACACATCTACCGCTATCCAGCATGCATCTAGGGTAATAAGTTCATAAGAACAGAGTAATGCTTTAAGCAAGATGACATTATGTAGAGGGATAAACTCAAGCAATATGATATAAACCCCATCTTTTTATCCTCGATGGCAACAATACAATACGTGCCTTGCTGCCCCTGCTGTCACTGGGAAAGGACACCGCAAGATTGAACCCAAAGCCAAGCACTTCGCCTATTGCAAGAACTATAGATCTAGTAGGCCAAACCAAACCAATAATTCGAAGAGACTTGCAAGGATATTATAATCATACATAAATGATTTTAGAAAATAATCAAATATTGTTCGTAGATAATCTTGATCATAAACCCACAATTCATCGGATCTCGACAAACACACCGCAAAAAGATTACATCGAATAGACCTCCTCGAAGATCGGGGAGAACTTTGTATTGAGATCCAAAAAGAGAGAAGAAGCCATCTAGCTAATAACTATGGACCCGACGGTCTGTGGTAAACTACTCACAACTCATTGGTGAGGCAATGGCGTTGATGTAGAAGCACTCTGTGGT
>LR738712.1:201347331-201362783 GCA_902687465.1 Secale cereale
AGCTCTAGAACAGGTCCCAATATGGGATCTCACTGGAACAGAAGGTTGCGGCGGTGGAATTATGGTTTTCTCTGTTGCCTTGATGTTTTCAGGGTACGTGGATATATATAGGAGGAAGGAGGGCATCGGGGGAGCCAGAGGGAGCCCACGAGGGTGGGGGCCCGCCTAGGGGGAGGGGGCGCGCCCTGGACCCTCGTGGCCACCTCCTTCTTTCCCTCACGTGTACTCCAAGTCTTCTGGGTAGAAACGGTTCCAAAAATAACTCTCCCGAAGGTTTCATTCCGTTTGGACTCCGATTGATACTCCCTTTTTGCGAAACTCTGGAATAGGCAAAAAAACAGCAATTTGCACTGTGCCTTGGGTTAGTAGGTTAGTCCCAAAAATAATATAAAAGTGCATAATAAAGCCCATTAAACATCCAAAACAGAATATATAATAGCATGGAACAATCAAAAATTATAGATACGTTGGAGACATATCAAGCATCCCTAAGTTTAATTCCTGCTCGTCCTCGAGTAGGTAAATGATAAAAAAAGAATTTTTGATGTGGAATGCTAACCAACATAATTTTCAATGTAATTCTCCTGCTTGTGGCATGAATGTTCAGATCCAAAAGATTCAAGACAAAAGTCTATATTGACATAAGAATAATAATACTTCAAGCATACTAACAAAGCAATCATGTCTTCTCAAAATAACATGGCGAAAGAAAGTTATCCCTACAAAATCATATAGTCTGCCTAAGCTCCCTGTTCATCACACAAAATATTCATATCATTGTAACACCCCATATGTGATACTTTCCTATTATGGCAATAAAGCATTCTCATTTTGATCCTTGTCCTTATCCTTGGGGGTTCTTGTCTTGTGAGCTCATTTTATTTTTGCATTGCCATGTCATTTTATTTTATTCTGCATCCATGCATTGCTTTCATCATCAAGGCATAATAGTTTACTTTCTTGTTGTAAAGTTTGTGTGAGACCCTTGTGATGTTGTGAGTGTGGTTCTAGCTATGTCTTGCCTTAACCCTAGACCCCTTCTTCTTCTTCTTCTTCTTCTTCTTCTTCCGTTTTCCTTTCTTTCCTTTCTTTACTGTATTGTGCAAGTAAACTAGCCAAGTTCATTATTGTTCTTTGTTTTCCTAAAAATCTTGCACCATGTCTACTCCCTCTGTGCCAAATATCACCCCATTTTGAATTGATTTGGTTGGGTTTAAAAATGACAAGAGTTTGAACCATTTTCAAACTCCTTTTATTTTTTGCCTCTAAAAATGTCCAAGTCAATTGTATCAAATAGGGCATAAATCAAGGAGCATGGGGATATTTTTCTTTTTCCCTAACCCTTTTCCTTTAAATCATGTGCTTTTCCTTTTCTTTTCTGTCTGAAGATAAAGGAAAAAGAAAAGAAGTCAGCAGCACAGCAGTGGCTCTGGGCCTCCTCCTTCTCCTCCCCCCAGGCCCAGTCTTTCCCCTCGCACTGTGCGGCCCATCTATTCCCCGCAGGCCCGACCGAGGCGCAGCAGTCGCGCCATCTCCCTCCCACGCGTCGGGCCCCACCTGCCATCCCCCCATCTCCTTCACACCTCCCGCGTCGCCGTCTACCTCCGTCTCTGCTCCAGAGACAGAGCGCTCGCACTCGCGCCGTGAGCTTCACGGATGCCGAGGTCGCGCCGTATTTTTTTCCCCCTTTTAAGCCCACAGCCGCGCCCTAGGGTTGCTCCTCCTTCCCCCCTTTCTCCTCCGCCGCAGCCAGCAGCTCCACCCACTCCTCTCCTCTCTACAGTCGCCATGGCCGCCCCGCGCAAGTTTCCGTCGCTGGCATAGGAGCTCATCGTTCTTCCTCTCTGTCGACCCTGAGCACCCCGGCGTCTTCCCCAAGCCGCTCCGATGCCGATCCGAGCCGAGGACAAGTCCCACGACGTCCTCTTCTTCCTCTTTTTCTCGGAATAGAAACACGCCAAGGTACAGAGTTCGTCGTCGTGATCTCCAGCTCGTCTCCATCGGCTTCGTCCTGTCCAAGGGTAATGAGGTACTCCCTGCTCCTCCCCGCCTTTTGCTCATCGCCATTGGTCCCCTGTACTCGTCATCGTAGCCATGCCGTCGTCATGCTCTCGGTGCTCCCCATCTCTCTGCACTTATAGATATCACTCGCTTCAGTCAGTCGCATAGGCCGTAGCTTCGCCGCTCTGGACCCGTAGTTAGTCGTAGTAGCTCCGCCGCACCTTTCCGCACGTCTGCCGCTCGTTGCCGACCCTTCCTAGGAACTTGCGCCGCGTAGAGCTCCGCTGCCGCAGATCTGGCATGTGCTTGCCGCCGTCGTCGTATTAGTTGCTAGGCTCTGCGTATGCCTCGAGTGGATGCAGTACTCCTCCAGGAGCACTCCGCACACCTCCGCCGTCTCTCTAGGTCGCCAGAGTAGCTCCGACGAGCAGCTCCGACGAGCCTCTGTATTTCTTCAGTCGCGGGCTTCTTCAGGTACCTCTTCATGCAGTGGCTTGTGTCTCGGTCAGATAAGCTTGTGTCAAGCTTCTCCTGCTATCTGTCAAGATTCGAATGCTAGCGCAGTGGCTTGTGTCTCCGTCAGATAAGCAGGGGGTCTTGAGTTCTAATCCGTGCGAGGCAGTGGGCATTTCGCCCCCCTTTTTGTTTTACTTGTGTGGATGAGAGGCAGGCCCCACCTGCCAGCCCCACTGTGCGCTCCAGCCCCCACGCGCACCCACTGTTGCCATCTCAGCGCTGCTGGGCCCCCTTGTGAGTGGCTCTGGCTAGATGAGCCTGGGTCAACTTTGACCCTGCGCTTGTTTTGTTTTTCTGTTTTTCTTTTTCTTTTTCTGCATTTTCTTGTTTATTTAATATCTGTGAAAATATTCTTCTGATGCAAACAAGTTATATATGAAAAGTGTTTAGAATTTGATGTAGATTATGAATATGCTGTTTGTTTCCATGTTTAAAAACATTTAAAATGTTGTTTGAATTTATTCTTGTTTTAAATATGCTAAAACTTGTAAAAATCATAACTAAATATCTACAACTCCAAATTTAACAAATTTTATATGCATTTGGGGTGGAAAAATGTGTAGAATATTTTGGTGCTATTGTTTAGCATGTTTGATAACTTAATACCAGAAGTTTTTCAGATCTGTCACAAATGCATTTAATTAATATTGGGAGTTTCTGGAAAATGTTGTTGGTTATTTCCAGCCCATTTAATTGTGCTAGCATGTTGCTGCAATATTAGTTGCACCCTGGCCATGTTAACCAACTCCTTTAAAACTTGTTGGATGCTTGTTTGAACAACCTACATAAACTTGATAGTTGTTCTTTTGTTTGTTTTCTTCTTGTGAGTGCTCTTGTTTGACTTTGATGATATTGCACTCTTGTGACCCTAGGCCATGCATCATATCTACTCTTGTCCTTGTTCATCATGTTCATGCATCATGTGCCTGAGCATTGCATTATGATTGATTGTGTTCCGTTGTTGCATTGTTGTGTTTGGTTAGAGCCCGGTGACGATACGGAGTACGAGGTTCCTACCAAGGTTGAGTTTGAGGAGCAAGGTTACGATCCCTCCGTGGAATCAATAGGCAAGATGACCTTACCCAGATATCACTACTATCTTTGCCTATGCTAGATATCTCACTCTTTAGATATTGCCTCGATGCCTATGTCTGTTTGTCAGCCCTCCTATTGTTGCCATGAAACTCTCTAACCACCCACCTAGCAAACCGTTGTTTGGCTACGTAAGCATCGCTCAGCCCCTCTTATAGCATTGTTAGTTACAGGTGAAGATTTGAAGATTCTTGCTTTATAATGAAGTTATTGCTGCGATATCACAATATATATCTGTTCAACTAAATCACCTATATATTGGTAATGGGTGGAAGGCTAAGTCTCTTGCTTGGTGTTTTGTTCCACTCATGCCACCCTAGGAACCGTTAAACCGGTGTTATGTTCCTTGATTTTGTGTCCCTAACACGGTTGGGGTTTATGAGCCCCCTCGATAACCCGCTTAGCGCTAAAGCTTTTCCAGCAAGTCCCAACATTGGATTTACATTTGCCTAATAACTAAAAACATGCATAGGGACTAGCTACCCCGAGGACTTAATAAGCAACCCCGCGCCAGTGCTCCTCATGAGTGTTGGTCCAACCCAGAGACGTTTGCGGTACCCCCCTTGGCAACTTGGGTTTGGTCACCGTGCGCTGTGCTCATCCGCTCGTGGCCTGAGACTAGATACGCGCGGCTACTGTCAGGGTGTCGGCACGCCGGGAGGTCTTGCTGGATTAGTTCTACCTTTGTCGGAATATATTGAGCACGAGATTCCGAGAATACTCGGGTCTTGCCACCTTGGAGTTGCAACTCCGCAGATCGTGAGCTTGTGATGGGCTAAGTTGGGACACCGCTGCAGGGTTTGATCTTTCGAAAGCCGTGCCCGCGGTTATGTGGCAGATAGGAATTTGTTAATATCCGGTTGTAGATAACTTGACACCATGTTCATAATACACTACGACCGTGAGTAACCGTGATGGTCTCTTTCCGAAGGGGTTCGGGAAGTGAACACGGCGGGGTTATGTTTGACGTGTTTAGTTAGGATCACCTCGTGATCACTTTGACGATCGTTGGCACTTATCCTCTTCTCGCTCTAAATACGTAAGCTATTGCTAGTGCTGCTGCAACCTTGTTTTAAGCCTTTTCCAACCAAAGGCTTTTATAGTATTGCTACCCGGGAACGGGATTGCTGAGTCTTCCGTGGCTCACAGATTCTACACAACACCAGATGCAGGTACCATTGAGAACTACACAGGTGGTGGTTCAGAGTTGTATTGGGAGTTTGATGAAGAGTGTGGACGATACTGCGTGTCCTATCCCGAGGATTAGTAGGCCTCTTACTAGGATGATCGGGACCTTGTGTTGCTTTATTTATGTTATCTTTCATTTGGATTTCGTCCGTAGCCGGACTCTAATGTTATTTGGATGATGGATGTTAATGTAATTCATTGTGTGACGTGGCGAGTGTAAGCCAACTACTCTTTTACATTTTTATCCCCTCTTTTACATGACTTGTGCAAAGATACCATACTTGAGATCATTCTTGTATGTGCTTATGCCTTTAAGTCGTGCCTCGACACATGGGAGGCATAGTCACATACTGGGCATTACAAGTTGGTATCATAGCCTTCTTCGACCTAGGAGCCCCCCTGATTGATCGAATCGTTGATAGTTGAGTCTAGGCACACACATGAAAATGTTTTGGGTTCTATATATATATATATATCTCGGAGAGTAGGATTTCTTTTTACTCCTCATCCCTTCATCGCTCTGGTGAGGACTCCTGACGATGTTCTATCTCTTCTACTCTCAAAAAAATTCACTAATTTTTTTTAGGATCACGCGAGTATTGTTAGGATTGTTCTGATATCTTTGCAACGAGAATATTGTTCTCGATGCCTCCTGTCATTTAGAGGTTGTGGCAGTGTCCCGGGGAGTTGAGCTCCGAGGTGTTGTCGTCACAATTGTATCGCAGCGGTTCTAGAATACTTAAGACGGCCGACATCGAAAACTCTTCTATGCGGTTAGTGGTGAGATAAACCCGACATCACCTAGTACTAGGGAGGTAGTTCGGGAGTATTGCCACAGCTTGCATAGCAGATGCGTTTCGAAGGTATGAGGTAAACAGTTTCCGAGGATGACTGGTTATGTGTTGAAGGATGGATACAGTTGGATGTATGATTAGAGTTTAGTGCGCGGTGCTTCCCTTGTATCCCCAACATGTGATTGCATAACCGGAAACCTTCGGAAATTAATAGGTTGGTTCTTCTAGTAGCTCGTAGGCATTCTTCCAACGAATGCATGGTATGAAGTTTGGGGTTCAACATTGAGTGAAGAGGTTTTATGGGCGTTGTTCCAATCGGGATTTGCATCTTAAAGGGTCCTTGGCTATGTTGATCCGGGGATTGCAAAACCCTTTTGTAACACGTTCCATGAGCTTTCAGCACGAACATGTGGGACGAAGCTTCTATCATGTAGTTGTTCTATCTGCTCCTTGTTGTTTTTATTTACCTTTTGTTCTCCCAAGTGGCTTCTCGAGAAGATTGTGCTACCATTAAACTATGGAATACATTCTTTCATTTTGTTCAAATGTTCTTGTGAAGACTTATGTTGCAATTTCTAGCCGTTGATTCAGCTTATATTTTTTTCAATCAATGGCTAATAGTTGTCATCTCATTCAGGATGGCTCCTAAGAGGGTTCCCAACGCTAACCCAGAGGGTGAAGAAGAGCGTGTTCCTGAACGTCCTCCTTCCCCTCCTCCTCCGTCTGAGGCCTGGAGAGCAATTATGCAAGCGACCAACCAGAACACCCGGATGCTTATGCAAATGATTCATAACTTCCAAGCCAACCAGGCAAATCAAGGTGGTCATGGGAACCAAGTCCAAGGCAATCTGTTCAATCAACCTCACTTTGCAACCCTCAACCAATTCCTGGCAAACCAACTGAAGTCTTTCAGTTACTGTGTGGATCCGCTAGATGCTGAAGACTGGATAACAAACATCAAAAAGCACTTTGAATGCAGTAACATGAGACCTAAGGATTATGTCAAGTTTGCCGCCTTCCAACTCAAAGACCAAGTTGCTGATTGGTGGCAACAGTACAAAGATTCCAGAGGTGGACGTGAGATCTCCTGGACTGACTTCTGCAAGGATTTCCGCTCTCACCACATTCCAACCAGTGTCATGCATTGAAGGCATGCGTGAGCAATTCCGCAACCTGAAGTAGGGCACCATGTCCATCTATCAATACAATGTCAAGTTCCAGAATCTCCATTGCTATGCCAAGCAAGACATCCCAGATGCCAAGAGCAAGATTTACCAGTTCCGTGGTGGTCTGAAGGATGAACTCCAACTAGCTCTCACCTTGTTCGAGCCGGATGAATTTGACCAGTTCTACAATATGGCTCTTAAGCAAGAGGCAGCCCAGCTCAAGATTAAAGCTTCCAAAAAGAGGATGAGAGATGTTGTTCACTCCTCCTCTTCTTCCCAAGTGGTTGCCAAGCAACAGAAGTTCTGGCTTCCGCCTCCTCCAGTGCTCCGTCCTCCAAACAAAAACAAGCACTCAGGTGGCCGTGGTTTCTCCCACCCACCCAACCCAAGCAATCAGTCCAAGCCTCAGTTTCAAGCTTCAAGATCAAGTTTTCCTTATCACCGGCCTCTCTCAGAAGTGAGTTGCAACAAGTGTGGCGAGAAGGATCACTATGCTAACAAGTGTCCCAACCCAAGGCGCCTTCCGCCTCCTCCACCTGTCAGCACTGCTATTATCAAGCACAATCCCAAGACAGCAAGAGTGAATCTGATGAATGCAGCTCAAGCAGAAAATTCTTCAGATGTGATACTTGGTAACCTTCCAGCTAACTCTATTCCTACAAAAGTCTTATTTGATTCAGGTGCTTCACATTCTTTTATGTAAAGACCTTTTGCATTGTCACATGATATGCCATTGCAAGCTTTGCCTAGCCCAATGTCTGTGCTTTCTCCGGGTTTGCTAATGAACTCTAACAACTTTGTTCCGGATGAATCTATTCATATGGGTGATTACCATTTTCTGGTTTCTCCGGTTGTTCTCGGCAACTCCGACATTGATCTTATTCTTGGGATGGATTGGATCTCCAAGCATGATGCAAACATTGATTGTGCAAATAAGGAAGTCAAGCTTACTCATCCTGACGAGGACGTGATTATCTTCGCCTCTGTAGATAACACAATCAAGCTATTCTCTCTCAATGACAAGGGCAAGATTAATGCCATTTCTCAGATTCCGGTGGTCAACGAATATGAAGACGTTTTTCCTGAAGAGCTTCCAGGCATGCCTCCCCATCGTCAAGTTGAATTCGTCATTGAACTTGAGCCAGGTACTGAGCCAGCATGTCGTCGTCTGTACAAGCTTTCCCCTGATGAGTTGAAGGAGCTGAAGAATCAACTCGATGAGCAAGAGCGTATGGGTCTAATCAGGCCTAGTACTTCTCCTTGGGGCTGTGGTGTTCTATTTGTCAAGAAGAAGGATGGCACGGAACGTCTTTGTGTTGATTACCGGCCATTGAACAAGAAGACAATAAAGAACAAGTATCCACTCCCCAATATCAATGAATTGTTCGAGCAGCTCAAAGGAGCAAAGGTGTTATCAAAGCTCGATCTCCGAATAGGTTACCACCAGATCCGTATCCGTGAAGAAAATATTCCCAAGACCGCATTCAGAACGAGTTTTGGTTCTTATGAATACACAGTCATGTCTTTTGGCCTCGCAAATGCTCCACCCACCTTCTCGAGGATGATGCACTTCATATTCAACCCCTACACCAATGAATTTGTTCTCGTCTATCTGGATGACATCTTGGTATTCTCCAAGAATGAAGAAGACCATGCCAAGCACCTCCGTTTGGTCCTGGACAGGCTCCGTGAACACAAGTTCTATGCGAAGTTCTCTAAATGTGAATTTTGGCTGGATAAAGTCTTATATCTTGGCCATATTATCTCTGCCGAGGGCATTTCTGTGAACCCCAAGAAAGTTGAAGCTATTGTCAACTAGGAACCCCCGCAGAATGTTAAGCAACTCTGAAGTTTCCTTGGTCTCGCTAGCTATTGCAGAAGGTTCGTTGAGAACTTCTCCAAGATTGCCAAGCCTCTTTCCAACTTGTTGCAGAAGAATGTCAAGTACTCCTGGACTCCTGATTGTGATGTAGCATTCAAAACACTCAAAGAGAAGCTCATTTCTGCTCCGGTTCTTACTCCTCCGGATGAGTCCAAGCCCTATGAAGTCTTTTGTGATGCTTCTTTGCAAGGTCTTGGTGGTGTTCTCATGCAAGACAAGAAGATTGTGGCATACACTTCTCGTCAGTTGAAACCAAATGAGAAGAATTACCCCCACACATGATCTCGAGCTAACAGCAGTTGTACATGCCTTGATCACGTGGAGACACCTTCTGTTGGGCAGAAAAGTGGACATCTTCACCGATCACAAGAGATTGAAGTACATCTTCACACAGCCAAACCTTAACCTTAGCCAGACTCGTTGGGTTGAGATGATCCAAGAGTATGATCCAAGCATTGAGTACACACCTGGCAAGGCCAATGTCATTGCAGATGCCTTGAGCAGAAAGACATATTGCAACAGTCTCCTTGTCAAACTGTTCCAGCCTGAACATTGTGAATCATTCAGGAAGGTCAACCTCCAAGTTGTTCCGCAAGGCTTTCTTGCAAACCTTCAAGTTGCTCCTACCTTGGAAGACCAAATCCGTGAGGCCCAGCTCAGTGATTCTATGGTGCAGAAAGTGAAACATGGTATTGCCAAGGGTACTCCCAAATACAAGTGCTATCGCGTTGATGAGAAAGACACCTTGTTCTTTGAGGAGAGACTTGTAGTTCCCAAGGGCGATCTTAGGAAGCTCATAATGAACGAAGCACATGACTCCCTCCTCTCGATTCATCCCGGAAGTTCTAAGATGTACCAAGACGTCAAGCAATCATACTGGTGGACTTGCATGAAAGGGGAGATTGCCCAATTCGTGAATGAATGTGATGTCTGCAGAAGAGTGAAGGCAGAACATCAACGTCCAGTCGGTCTCCTTCAACCTCTACCTATTCCCGAGTGGAAATTCGATCACATTGAAATGGATTTCGTCACTGGGTTTCCTAAGTCCAAGAAGGTGAATGATGCAATCTTTGTAGTGATTGACAAGCTAACTAAAGTAGATCATTTCCTTCCCGTCAAAGAATCCATCAACGCAGCTCAGCTGGCAGAGCTGTACACTTCCAGCAATTGTTTCGTTACATGGCATTCCTCAAGTAATCTCCTTAGACCATGGAAGTTTGTCCACATCCAAGTTCTAGGAATCCTTTCAGTAAGCCATGGGCACAAAAATTCGCTTCAGCAGTGCGTTTCACCCTCAGACTAGTGGTCAAGTCGAAAGAGTGAACCAGATCCTCGAAGACATGCTGAGAGCTTGTGTCATCTCTTTTGGTATGAAGTGGGAAGATTGTCTCCCGTTTGCTGAATTCTCATACAACAACAGCTTCCAAGCAAGTGCCGACAAAGATCCTTTTTAAATCCTCTATGGCAGAAAGTGTCGTACCCCTCTCAACTGGTCAGAGACTGATGAACGTCAACTTCTTGGTAATGATTTGATCTCAGAAGCTGAAGAAATGTGCAAAGTCATACGTGAGAATCTCAAAGCCGCTCAATCGCGTCAAAAGAGTTACTATGACGGCAAGCACCGTGATTTGGCTTTCGACATTGGAGATCATGTCTATCTTCGTGTTTCTCCTATGAAAGGAACCTAGAGATTCTATATCAAAGGCAAGCTTGCTCCGAGATACGTGGGTCCTTTCAAGATTCTTGGCAAAAGAGGCGATCTAGCCAACCAACTCGAGCTTCCCTCCAACTTTGCAAATGTTAATGATGTGTTTCACGAACCTCAACTCCGCAAGTACTTCAAGACACCTGAACGCACAATTCCGTTCGAGGAGATTGATCTTCAAAAAGACTTGTCTCATCGTGAGCACCCTGTTGCTATTCTTGAAGAAACTGAGAACAAAACCCGCAACAAGTGCATCAAGTTCTTGAAAGTAAAGTGTTCACACCATACCGACCGAGAAGCTACGTGGGAACGAGAAGATCACCTTCGTTCCAAGTATCCTTCCTTCTTCCAGTCCTCGATCTCGGGACGAGATCTTTTTATAGTGTAGGAGAGTTTCTAACACCCCATATGTGATACTTTCCTATTATCGAAATAAAGCATTCTCATTTTGATCCTTGTCCTTATCCTTGGGGGTTCTTGTCTTTTGAGCTCATTTTATTTTTGCATTGCCATGTCATTTTATATTATTCTGCATCCATGCATTGCTTTCATCATCATGGCATCATAGTTTAGTTTCTTTTTGTGATGTTTGTGTGAGACCCTTGTGATGTTGTGAGTGTGGTTCTAGCTATGTCTCGCCTTAACCCTAGACCCCTTCTTCCTCTTCTTCTTTTTCTTCTTCTTCCTTTTTCCTTTCTTTCCTTTCTTTACTCTATTGTGCAAGTCACCTAGCCAAGTTCATTATTGTTCTTTCTTTTCTTAAAAATCTTGCACCATGTCTACTCCCTCTCAGCCAAATATCACCCTATTTTGAATTGATTTGGTTGGGTTTAAAAATGACAAGAGTTTGAACCATATTCAAACTCCATTTATTTTTTTGCCTCTAAAAATGTCCAAGTCAATTTTATCAAATAGGGCATAAATCAAGGAGCATGGGGATATTTTTCATTTTCCCTAACTCTTTTCCTTTAGTCCTGTGCTTTTCTTTTTCTGTTATGTCTGAAGATTAAGGAAAAAGAAAAGAAGTTAGCAGCACAGCAGTGGCTCTGGGACTCCTCCTTCTCCTCCCCCCAGGCCCAGTCTTTCCCCTCGCATTGCGCGGCCCATCTCTTTCCCGCAGGCCCGACCGAGGAGCAGCAGTCGCACCGACTCCCTCCCGCGCGCCTGGCCCCATCTGTCATCCCCCCATCTCCTTCAGACCTCGTGCGTCGCCGTCTACCTCCGTCTCTGCTCCAGAGACAGAGCGCTCCCGCTCGCGCCATGATCTTCACGGACGCTGAGGTCACGCCGTCTCTTTTCCCCCTTTTAAGCCCGCAGCCGTGCCCTAGGGTTGCTCCTCCTTCCCCCCTTTCTCCTCCGCCACAGCAACTAGCTCCACCCACTCCTCTCCTCTCTGCCGTCGCCATGGCCGCCCCGCGCAAGTTTCCGTCGCCGGCGTAGGAGCTCGCCGTTCTTCCTCTTCGTCGACCCCGAGCACCCCGGCGTCTTCCCCGAGCCGCTCCGACGCCGATCCGAGCCCGAGGACAAGTCCCACGACGTCCTCTTCTTCCTCTTCTTCTCGGGATAGAAACGCGCCAAGGTTCAGAGCTCCCCATCGTCGTCTCCAGCTCATCTTCGTCGGCTTCGTCCTGTCCAAGGGTAAGGAGGTACTCCCTGCTCCTCCCTGCCTTTTGCTGATCGCTGTTGGTCCCCAGTACTCGTCGCCGTAGCCATGCCGTCGTCCTGCTCTTGGTGCTCCCCATCTCTCTGCACTTGTAGCTGTCGCTCGCTTCAGTCAGTCGCATTGGCCGTAGCTTCACCGCTCTGGACCCGTAGTTAGTCGCAGTAGCTCCGCCGCACCTTTCAGCACGTCCGCCGCTCGTCGCTGACCCTGCCTAGGCCCTTGTGCCGCGTAGAGCTCCGCAGCCGCAGATCTGGCATGTGCTCTCCGCCGTCGTCGTAGTGGTTGCTAGGCGCTGCGTATGCCTCGAGTGGATGCGGTACTCCTCTAGGAGCACTCCGCATACCTCCGTCATCTCTCTAGGTCGTCGGAGCAGCTCCGACGACCAGCTCCGACGAGCCTCTGTATTTCTTCAGCTGCGGGCTTCTTCAGTTACCTCTTCATGCATCGCTCCTGTTATCTGTCAAGATTCGAATGCTAGAGCAGTGGCTTGTGTCTCCGTCAGATAAGCAGGGGGTCTTGAGTTCGAATCCGTGCGGGGCAGTGAGCATTTCGCCACCCATTTTGTTTTTCTTGAGTGGATGACAGGCAGGCCTCACCTGTCATCCCCACTTTGCGCTCCAGCCCCCACGCGCACCCACTATTGCCATCTCAGCGCTGCTGGGCCCCCTTGTCAGTGGCTCTGGCTAGATGAGCCTGGGTCAACTTTGACCCTGCGCTTGTTTTGTTTTTCTGTTTTGTGTTTTTCTTTTTCTTTTTCTGCATTTTCTTGTGTATTTAATATCTGTGAAAATATTCTTCTGATGCAAACAAGTTATATATGAAAAGTGCTTAGAATTTGATGTAGATTATGAATATGCTGTTTGTTTCCATGTTTAAAAACATTTAAAATGCTGTTTGGATTTATTCTTGTTTTAAATATGCTAAAACTTGTAAAAATCATAACTAAATATCTACAACTCCAAATTTAACAAATTTTATATGCATTTGGGGTGGAAAAATGTGTAGAATATTTTGGTGCTATTTTTTAGCATGTTTGGTAACTTTATACCAGAAGTTTTTCAGATCTGTCCCAAATGCATTTAATTAATATTGGGAGTTTCTGGAAAATGTTGTTGGTTATTTCCAGCCCATTTAATTGTGCTAGCATGTTGCTGCAATATTAGTTGCACCCTTGCCATGTTAACCAACTCCTTTAAAACTTCTTGGATGCTTGTTTGAACAACCTACATAAACTTGATAGTTGTTCTTTTGTTTGTTTTCTTCTTGTGAGTGCTCTTGTTTGACTTTGATGATATTGCACTCTTGTGACCCTAGGCCATGCATCATATCTACTCTTGTCCTTGTTCATCATGTTCATGCATCATGTGCCTGAGCATTGCATTATGATTGATTGTGTTCCGTTGTTGCATTGTTGTGTTTGGATAGAGCCCGGTGACGATACGGAGTACGAGGTTCCTACCGAGGTTGACTTTGCGGAGCAAGGTTACGATGCCTACGTGGAATCAACAGGCAAGATGACCTTACCCAGATATCACTACTATCTTTGCCTATGCTAGATGTCTCGCTCTTTAGATATTGCCTCGATGCCTATGTCTGTTTGTCAGCCGTCCTATTGTTACCATGAAACTCTTTAACCACCCACCTAGCAAACCGTTGTTTGGCTATGTAAGCATCGCTCAGCCCCTCTTATAGTGTTGTTAGTTGCAGGTGAAGATTTGAAGATTCTTGCTTCATGATGAAGGTATTGTTGGGATATCACAATATATAATATGTTAAACTAAATCACCTATATATTGGTAATGGGTGGAAGTCTAAGCCTCTTGCTTGCTGTTTTGTTCCACTCATGCCACCCTAGGAACCGTTAAACCGGTGTTATGTTCCCTGATTTTGCGTCCCTAACACGGTTGGGGTTTATGGGCCCCCCTCGATAACCCGCTTAGCGCTAAAGCTTTTCCAGCAAGGCCCAACATTGGTTTTACATTTGCCTAATAACTAAAAACTTGCATAGGGACTAGCTACCCCGAGGACTTAATAAAAAATCGCAGGCCAGTGCTCCACACACTACTAGAAAAAAGGCTATTAGTGGCGCACCCAATATTGCCATTAGTGGCGCACCATGGGTGGGCCACTAATACCACGCCACTAATAAGAAATACTAATGGCGCACCTATGATGCGCCACTGTTAATCCCAATAACAGTGGCGCACCACTGGTGTGCCACTGGTATGCCCCCCGGGTGCGCCACTAATATTTTTTCAAAATTTTTTTTTTCAATTTTTTTTTTCAAATTTTATTCCAGAATTGCTACAGGTGCGCCACTGATATTGCTACAGGTGTGCCACTAGTAACAATTTTTTTTTTCAAATTTTTTTTTTCAATTTTTGCGGGAATTTTTTTTCCTTAATCTCGGGTCACTATGGCTTAATCTCGGGTCAAATCGCACTCCGTGGTCAAACTTCCCAGAAGGTCACCCATCCTACACTACTCCAGCCCAAGCACGCTTAACTTCTGAGTTCTATCCAACCCCAGCACCAGCTCACTTAGCAGTCACTTGTTGATATATCTATCATATCAATCCTATTAAACCTTGTTAATGTCTGGGAGTTTGTTCATGTTCATGAGTGTGATGAAATTTTGAAAAAATATTTCAAACTTCCCGGTCATTTTACATATCATATTTTTCAAAAAAACTATATTTTTCAAAAAAAACATTTTTTCAAAAAAAACCATTTTTTTCCAAAAAAATTATATTAGTGGCGCACCACACCCACGGTGCGCCACTACTATTTTTGAATTTTTTTGAATTTTTTCAAAAAATATTTATTCCAAAAAAAATAGTTTTTCAAAAAAAAAAACTATATTAGTGGCGCACCACACCCACGGTGCGCCACTACTATTTTTGAATTTTTTCAAAAAATATTTATTCCAAAAAAATAGTTTTTCAAAAAAAAAACTATATTAGTGGCGCACCACACCCACGGTGCGCCACTACTATTTTTGAATTTTTTCAAAAAATATTTATTCCAAAAAAATAGTTTTTCAAAAAAAAAACTATATTAGTGGCGCACCACACCCACGGTGCGCCACTACTATTTTTGAATTTTTTTGAAATTTTTTGCCTGTAGATCTTAAAAGCCCCGTAACTTTTTTCTGTTAGGTTTTTGGGGATTTAGAAAATGTTTAACGGGGTTCCCCCTGTTAAATTCGGATGTAACTTTTCGAGTAGATGCTTTTTCATATAAAAAACTTTTTCATCGGAGTTCGTATGCAAAAGTTATGCCCATTTTACAAATTCTCGAGAGATTTTGCAAAAAAAGTCGAAATTCATGTTTGTAAATTTTGCTAACAACTAGACCACAAATCACATTGGAATCTTATTTTTTTTATTTTTTTGACATTTCTATCATTTTCTTTTATTTATTTTTTTAACTGAAAAGGCGGTCCA